>JANAVB010041017.1:1719737-2117237 GCA_029216955.1 Iris pallida | reverse complement strand
TCCTATTTCTTCCAAGTTCACACCTATAGAACTAGGAAGGTAAAAATTCATGTAGTTTTGTCCCTTTTTAAAATAATGAATAAGTGAGTATCCTAAATTGAACCAAGAATTGTAAGAGTTCATGATATATATAATTTCATGAGTTGTGTGCACACAATGTGTCAAAATATGAGTGGATATATAGCGCACGCACGCGCGCGCGCGCACACACACACACACACACACACACACACACACACACACACACACACACACACACACACATATATATATATATATATATATATATATATATATATATATATATAATATATATATATATATATATATATATATATATATATATATATATATATATATATATATCAAGGAAAACATCATTCTATATATATACATATCTATAACGAATTTAAATTCGAAATATTTATTCATAACGTGTCCAACACTTGTGTCCAACTCATACACATACATATATACATCAATTGCATTTATGAGTAAAATACTACTAGGGCCAGAACTAGTAGTACAAACTGGGGAGTTGCATTTACGTATATACATCATGAGTTGCATTTATCTAAATAGTTTAATAATGATGTGATACGGTGGCTACCGCCGCCGGCCTTGTGTCCAACTCATTCCTCTGATGCGGTGGCTACCGCCGCCGACCGGCCGGCCCCCTCAACTGCCGGTAGCCTCCCCTGGTGGCCGCAACATCCATCACCACCTCCAACATCACCATCATCATCTTCATCCCTATCACCAAAATCCAAACCCCCTCTTTCAAAAAAAAAGAGAGAATGAAGATGAAGAAGAAGATAATGATGAAGACTGAAGAAATTGGAAGAAGAAGAAGAGGAGGAGCAAAACCTAAATCCCAAATCCACCAAGGTCAAGCCCTAGTGCCCAAATCCAAAGCTTTTCCAAGGCAAGCCCTCTTCTTTTTCTATCTCAAATTGTTCATACTTTCAATTTTGTGTTCTTTACATTACTAATTTTGGTATATAAAATTGATTAGGAATTTAAGTTTAATAATGATGTGATATGGACACGTGTGTCCAAAAAAATTTGGACAGATAATTGCGGGACAACATGGATACGTTGACACAAGAAAATAATTGATGTCATGTGTTAGGCTTGTTTGTTTGGTTAATATTCAAGGATTAATTAGTTTAAATTCTGATTATATATATATATATATATATATATATATATATATATATATATATATATATATATATATATATATATATATATATATATATATAGCATATTCCAATTCAATATTGCGGATAAATATACCCAAGTGTTTGATTAAGCTGGAATCTTAAGAACTAAGTTATAACCACCCCTTGAACATCATGATGCGTATATGTTTATTTAGTTGCCCCCTACTACTTAGAAATAGAAATACAAAACCATAATTCGACACGCACTCTATGGATATGGAAGTCATTTTGGTTATATTAGCTAGCCTATCATCGTATAATAATATTTACAATATCACAAGGATATAATAATTAGTTGATGTCCGAAATTTTATTTTGGTTATTATTAGATGTTCTTAAAACTAGTAAAAGTAATCTTATGATTTAGTAGACTAGGGTTATGTAGACAACCCAGGTATGCATTTCAGAAAATGATACAAGGTCGTATCAATCTCTTTTGGTCCTAATTTAATTTATCCCTTACAATTCGGCATTATAAGTTTTTAGGAATGTTATAATGAAATCCTTGTGCTCGTTTTATATATTAGAAAGACTAGAGAGAGATAGGTTGGGTTCCTATATTATATATATTACTAATATGTATAACCCGTAGTCGATATTTTGACTATTTGAATCTATTTCTATAAAATTCAACATTTGCATTGTTTAGAATGCTATCCATGTCCGTTTGGAGAATGAAAATATAGTGAGGGATTGAGTAGGCATTTGTAGTATATAGTAGGTTAAGCGTAGTACTCCAAGGCTTCGTGAATTTCGGAAAATCAAAATTCTAAATCAATTCGTAGGAAAGTATCGTTAAAGTTCGTAATTATTTTCCTATGTGAGATTTTTATCCTAACCATGATATAAGTATCGTTTGGAGA
The DNA here is from genome assembly GCA_029216955.1 of Iris pallida. Classification (NCBI taxonomy): domain Eukaryota; kingdom Viridiplantae; phylum Streptophyta; class Magnoliopsida; order Asparagales; family Iridaceae; genus Iris; species Iris pallida. The sequence continues at coordinate 2,115,148 of JANAVB010041017.1, read as the reverse complement.
ATGATTTTTATCCTACAAATAAGTTAATTGAATAAATTCGTGTTTGAAAATAGTTATATATATACTTATATTCAATTGATGGTGTTAATTTTTGAATTATTCATGCTATTATAGACTATGTCGTTCTAATATTTTTGTTTAGTTGGATTTTGTAGTGAATATTGTAAATCATTGATTGTTAGCAATAAAAATAAAATTGCCAAGGAAAGAAGCTAGACCTATTTATTCTATATGTTAATATTATATATTCAACTGTATGTGTCTCGGTGTTGAGAGTTGCTCCACCGAAGGGGTCGGCATACCCGAAAATTATACGGAGGGTTGCTCCGGGTGTGTTTTATTACTTTTGTGAAAATTTCGGACTCCAAAATACAAAGGAGATTCTGCCGAATTTTTTAAAAAATTCCAGAGTTAGCTATTTTTGGAAATCAAAATAATCGAAATCTATTTTCTAAAATAGATTCAAATCCCTAATACAACCTTGATCCTGAAATCCTTGAAAGTGTTGCCTTAGGCACACAAATTCTAGTTGACATTTTATTCCGCTAAGACGGAATCTCCTGCTTAACTTATTCTCGTTTAATGTGTGTTTCCTATCACACGAAAAACGAGATACAACTTTTAGTTAAGTTACATTTTGGTTAGAATTGTATTGGGATGGAAGAGAAACCTTTGGATCACACATTCAAATTCTTTACAACAACTATATTTTAAAAACTGATCAGTTCATGTTATCGGCATTCGTACGGCCATACGATGTCCGAGGTGAGGCTTATCTCACTTTCCTGTTTCCTGATTTACATTGGATTTCGAATCCCCGAATTCGGCCCTGTAATATCCAATGTAGCTTGGTTTCGATATTCTTGAAAAATTTCAAGTCATACGACAATTGTTATAACACTTGATTCCGATAACTCAGAAAATAACTCATGTGTGCTAGAAAATTGTTACAATTACATATTTTTTTCCACCAACTCATTTAGGTGATGTGTCATCATATGGATATAGGTGGCAATCTCCCAAGCCATGTGTCAAGAGAAAATGATAGGTGTCCATCTCCTAAGACATGTGGCATTGGTCATGCCACATGTCCAATTATGAAGAGAGAAAAAAAATCCTTCCCCTCTTCCTCATTTATTCCCTCTTCCTATACACACTCACACACCCATACAACCTCCCTCTTCCGCCTCCAACCCTCCATTGCTGCTACTGCAGCTGTTACTGCTGCCACTACTGCTGCCGCTCCCGCCGACCGCCGGCACCCACCGCAGACCGATGCCGACTGCCGGACCCCCCCCCACTTCCAGCACCTCCTCCTCCTCTTTCACAACCCAAAAACCTAGGTAAAGTCCTTCATTTCCTTCCCCTTTCCTTCCAATTTCAATTCTAGGTCAAAAGTGTAATGCCCCGCTCCGCACGGCGCATTACGCTGAAGCGTTGACTCAACGAGTCACGTTGACGCAAGGAAATATATCGATGCAAAACGATACGAGAGTTAAGTTGTTCCGAGCAACGCATCAAACTAAGTTGATGCGAAGAGTTGCCTTGCCTCGAAAGAATGTATCGAGTTGAATGGATGTGAAGCGCCGCGTTGCCCCGAAGGATGAGTGCGTTGAATCGGCTCGAAGATTCTAAGAAATCGAATCGACAAAGGCGCAAGTCCGAATCGATGCAAGTATTGATTTTAGTTGGTTTCGTGTGCAGGTTATACTTTGACGCAAAAATATTAGAGGTCGATCTTTTGCCATATTTAGTAAGGGGTCCACGAAATCAAATCGTCGCCTTGCGACGGGCCGAGACTTGGGCACGCTAAGGCAAATCGGACGTATGATTCAATGAAGCACGAAGTGCTCGAATGGCTAAGTCAGGAGAGTGGCCGTGCAACAAAGCTATGAAATCGAGCCGTATCGGCTCAGCGAAACGACGAAGGCGTATCGACTAAAGGTGGGAGGATTGACTTCTTTTTACTCTTTCATTCGACAAGTCAAATATATCATTGTATGCTAAGTTAACCTATCGACGCCACGGGCGTGGTCCGATCGGAGATAAATCATAGTGTGAGTCGAACACTAAGTTAGAACAATTGAAATGAAACGTGCATCAAATGCACGAGTCGCTAATGGAACATTGGATATCGCAAAGGCGAGCGCCTCGGTGCGCAGGCCGTAAGAACATGGAATAACTGTACTCGGCGAGTGCCTTAGTGCACGAGCCATATCGTGCCTTCGCGCACGAGTTAGACGGCTAGAACATTGAAAGACAATAGGCGAGCGCCCTAGCGCGCAAGCCCCGAACATTGAATGCTAAGTTATAGAACATGGGAATACGGTTGAAACGTGCCTACGTACACGGAATAATAAAAGATGGCTTCGTTGCGAGAGAATACAGTTGTGGCATGAATGTGGCAGAATTGTCGGATATGACATGGTGCCTCGAAAGGTGTTCAAGACCTTCGGGTCATTCGGTTGACGAGCATTGAGTTGAGGCACGATGCCATTGAATCATTGAAACGAAGTACGAAACGTAAGAACACAGAAAGTTAACGAAAGAGATGCGAGATGATAAGTCTGAGTCTCGGACTCAAGACTATGTTTGGTTGTTTGAATTTGATTGCTTGAATGATAGAGCGTTGCATGGTCGATTGGAATGGGCTCGAGATTAAATTGTGATAATAGCCCGTGCACGGGTGTTTCCCCCAAAGGTTAAATGTCGGAGCGCCCCGGAACCGCTTTGGCCTAGGAGGGAATCGAATAATCTTTGTAGGCGCACATCCTTAAACAAGATGGGAAAAGCCGAAAATGATGGTATACAGCGGGAACATTTCGGTTGTTGGGATGTGATCCAACCCGTGAAACGCCGGGCAGCCCGACCAAATAGAGAGAAAAGAAGGAGAGAAAAGAAAGGAACTCCTTTAGTCCATTCCGGCACGGATACGCTAACGGCCCTCATATAGTTAAGGAACGATGGGTTGAAAGTGTAGGCGCGAATGCGTCCCGCATATAGATCCTGTCTAGAGATGCACATATAACATGACAGGGAAGAAATGTGGCGTATTCACCTTGCGCCAGTGCAAGGGACGCAAGGGCGAGTGCGTCGACTTGGTAAGTCACGCCACGAATCAAACACGAGATTGCTTGCTTGTCTATTCAATTCGATAACATGCTGATATGATAACATGCTTTACGCTTTCAAAGATGCCATAAAATTGACCCTAAGGAGAACATAGCAAGATCATAAGCTAAGTTGCATGATTCAACATAAATATTAAAAATATTGGTTTGGAAAGATGATCTTTGCTTCAGTACATGCGAGGACGAACGTACTGATCCCCCACCAGCTTCATGCAGGGTGCAGGGAATGGGTTGCTCGCGGCGAAGCGTTGCTTGAACGCGTTAAGGCTTGGAATGTCGAAGCGCATTGAAGCATGCTATCGCATTGACGCTCGGACTACGCAGCTGGATTGATGCGACCGAGATATAGAAGGCATGATGTATGGAATGGTGAAATCCTTTGTGGGCAAGAGAGAACCTGAGTGTTGTAGCCAATCTGGCATATATTGTTAGGCTATCGAAAGCCATTGTAATCTCAGTTCGGATATCAATAAAGAGAATTGTTTCATATACTCTGTTTTTCTTTCGTTGTTAATATCGAATCAAAAGATAACCATTTGAGAACTTGTCATCTTGCCTTGCACGAGCGCAACTCCAGGCTCGTGCGGCATCACGCCCCCTGCGAGGACGATGATTCGGGTGATTCCGAGTCGGGGCGTGACAAATTGGTATCAGAGCTCTAGGCTCAATTTCCTCTGGACGCTCGCTTCATTACAATTCGAAAAGTTGCCCACCACCACTTGATATCACTCTTGACTCTACTCGATGCCGCACTGGATGTTCCATACAATAAGTCTAATACAAATCATGTAATTTTGCCGCATGTGTTTTGGAAATTACATGATATTTGCTAAGAAAGTCGCGAATGGTATATTGCATTGAATGCAAACGAGCCGTAAAAATGTTAGTTGCTGCAAGCGCAACAAATTGTGAAATACGATTTGAGATGTTGTCGCAATATAACATGTTGAAAGAGAAATAAAATGATGCACGAAGTGCAGCGAGTTAATGTAAATATGCGTTAAAATGAAAGTGAGAAGTGATAAGCCAATACCGAATGTGTTAAACGGATTGTGCATTGACTTGGAAAGTCGAGAGTAATTCGTTGCACGAGATACGGTAAATGTCGGAAATAAATTGCTGCACGATGTGCAACGCATATTGGAAGAAAAATCATTGCACGTAGTGCAACGCATATCAAATTAATTGTTGTACGAAGTGCAAAGGAAATTGGAAATGAATCGTGGTACAAAGTGAAATGAAAGTGTCGGAAATAAATCGTAGCACGATGTGCAACGCGTATCGAAAGTAAAAATTTGTTGCACGGGGTGCAACGCATATCAAATAAATTGTTGTACGAGATGCAACGTAAGGAAAGAATTGAAATCGTAAATCGATAGAACGAATCGTTCGGTTGCACACCAAACTTATGTTGGCAAACGAGAACATTGACCGAGTTACGTCGGATTTGATAGAATCAAAGTTACGGTTGTGATCAAGCACGATCACTGCGGAAATCGTGAGTCGGAAGAGATCGTTGGTTTATACAAAGTATAGCGCGAGGGAAATGGCTTAAATTTCGAGTGGTATATGCCATACCACGTAGGCGATGAATGACTCGATTTCGAGTGGTATATGGTATATCACTTGTGCGATGAATTGCATCGACGCGTTGTGAGAATTGCGGAAGAATTGTCCGCAACGGACGGGGGAGTACCGAGACTCGATTGGAAATTTGTATGACGGTATGTCGATGCAAGTGATCATCGAAAATCGGTTGGGACGATAAGGCGAGTACTCGTATCAATGAATGATACGTCGAACGAAAATGATAAGTCGGTCGGACGACCGAGACTAGCGAAACGATTATGCCTTGACGCAATAATCGGATCGACGGGAAAGGAAAACTCGAGCTTACAAATGAGTCGCACGACTTACGATCTCGATAGAAATATTGGGCGAGGCGAATCGAATCGCATGACTTGCGATTTAGATAGAAATGTTCGGCTAGGCAAATCGAATCGCACGACTTGAGATTTCGATAGAAATGTTGGGAGATGTGTATTGTAATTGAATCGCACGATGTGCAACTTCGGTGAAGAGTTGGTTGATGTGAGTAATCGTGCCTAAGAAATAGTTGGTTACGTTACGACGAAACTCATTTGAGTACGACTGAAAAAAAACACGCGAAACTTAGAGGGCGTGATCGTATAACTCGAGGGCACGATGTCGGATAATCGGTAACTCGGTTACGCGATCAAAGTATAGCGGGATGCGGCGAATCGGAGAACGAGTGGATGCGTATGGAAAAGTTTGTTGCAAACTTGGATGTATGCGATGCGAGTTAAGTTGACGTTGAAACGGATTCGAAGTCGACCCTATTGCTATCGAAATTGATATGAACTATCAAGATTGATACGCAAGGAAACGTAAGCACGATGTGGGAATACAAAATGGAGTGCGCCTTGCGCTATCAAAATTTTGTAAGTAACGATACGAGAATGAACGAACTTGGTTGATCGTAAATTTGGTGATTAATCAAGACGAGACTATAAGTCATCGACGATTGCTCGATGAGTATAGCATCTCGTGTGTCGACCCGCGAATAAGATAGACTCGAACTCGATACGAGTAGATGTTTCGTAAATTGCGAAATCATCGACGGTAGTGCATGACTTGACTCGGAGGGTAATTGCGCATCAGTTGCGCCGATATAAATGGTTTTATCCGAAATTGGGTAGTCGCATAGAATCGTCGGAACGTGATTTGGCTCCGAAATAAGATATAGCATGGTTCGTAGTAAAACTGTCCCTTGGTGATGATCCACAGTTATCGAGCGTAGCTTCGGGACAGCTGACCCTAGAAGACTTGACCGCCAAATCAAATTGATTGCTGCAGACCGTAAGACGACCCATGCGATATCGCATATGAGATTGCACTGTTAACGAATATAACACGGTGCATGTTGACGATAAGTCTAGGCGATCGAGAATTGTTGGAACAGCTTTCGATTGAAAATGATAAGTTAGATTTTGAGTATTCGTCGGATAAATACTTGAATGGTTATGTTGGTCGACGGTCGAACTAGAATTCACCAACGGACTTGGTGATTCGGATAGGCGATTGCGAGAAACGTGCTATGCACGAGAGGGAATGATAAGGGAATGACCTATAAGTCATGTCGTTAGATTCGGATTCACCTTGCAATTGAGCTTGCGTGAATCGAACTTGTATTCGATGTTGCGAGACGGATAAGTTAGAAATTTGGCTAGTGAATTCCTACTCGTTAGGAAATCGAATGTAAGACGCGTCGTAAAGACCTTCATGCTAAGGCGATCGTTGCCTTGATGCACCGCACCTTGATGTAAACTTTTATGTCGGATAGATTGTGGCCTTTGTGCAATGTCAATTTAAAGTTGCGTCGGGAGAAGTTAAGTACGGGGACTACGTAAGTAACCTAACGGGCGTAGTCCCAAATTTTGATAAAGAAATCGTATCGAGATAAGTTGCATAAGCAAGACTTCGAAAATAGTTGGGTAGCGACTTCGAACGCAAGGCGTTGCGGAGACTCGTTGTGATTGGATGCGCGACGGCTTGACGCAATGCATAGAATTGATAGTCCCGATGAAACATACGAAATGAGAAAGGCGATTAAGAATCGCGTCGCATGCAGTGACTTTATTGAATGAATCACGTATGTATCGAATATACGTATGCGATGAAATTTCGAGAACGGTTGCTAAGGATAAGTCCGATCGAGAGTACGAGATGGCAAACATAGGATTGAAATTTACCTGTCAGCTTTGTTCCAATTTGCTACCACTGGAATTGGTCAAGATACATATATCTTCGGGACGCCTTGAATATAGGTATGGATCCAAATCGAGTTGTATACAAAAATTCAAATCGAGCTGCAGGGATGACTTTGAAATGTTAATAAAAAGCTTGCACGGTAGTGTGGAATTGAACAATATTGGTGGGACGAGATCGTGAAACGATCTATAAAACACTTAGTCGGAGTGTTGGTTATGGTTCGAGGACGAACCTTGTTTTGAGTGGTATATTCTGTAATGCCCCGCTCCGCACGGCGTATTACGCTGAAGCGTTGACTCAACGAGTCACGTTGACGCAAGGAAATATATCGATGCAAAACGATACGAGAGTTAAGTTGTCCCGAGCAACGCATCAAACTAAGTTGATGCGAAGAGTTGCCTTGCCTCGAAAGAATGCATCGAGTTGAATCGATGCGAAGCGCCGCGTTGCCCCGAAGGATGAGTGCATTGAATCGGCTCGAAGATTCTAAGAAATCGAATCGACCAAGGCGCAAGTCCGAATCGATGCAAGTATTAATTTTAGTTGGTTTCGTGTGCAGGTTATACTTTGACGCGAAAATATTAGAGGTCGATCTTTTGCCATATTTAGTAAGGGGTCCGGGAAATCAAATCGTCGCCTTGCGACGGGCCGAGACTTGGACACGCTAAGGCAAATCGGACGTATGATTCAATGAAGCACGAAGTGCTCGAATGGCTAAGTCAGGAGAGTGGCCATGCAACAAAGCTATGAAATTGAGCCGTATCGGCTCGGCGAAACGACGAAGGTGTATCGACTCAAGGTGGGAGGATTGACTTCTTTTTACTCCTTCATTCAATAAGTCAAATATATCATTGTATGCTAAGTTAACCTATCGACGCCACGGGCGTGGTCCGATCGGAGATAAATCATAGTGTGAGTCGAACACTAAGTTAGAACAATTGAAATGAAACGTGCATCAAATGCACGAGTCGCTAATGGAACATTGGATATCGCAAAGGCGAGCGCCTCGGTGCGCAGGCCGTAAGAACATGGGATAACTGTACTCGGCGAGTGCCTTAGTGCACGAACCATACCGTGCCTTCGCGCACGAGTTAGACGGCTAGAACATTGAAAGACAATAGGCGAGCGCCCTAGCACGCAAGCCCCGAACATTGAATGCTAAGTTATAGAACATCGGAATACGGTCGAAACGTGCCTACGTGCACGGGATAATAAAAGATGGCTTCGTTGCGAGAGAATACAGTTGTGGCATAAATGTGGCAGAACTGTCGGATATGACATGGTGCCTCGAAAGGTGTTTAAGACCTTCGGGTCATTCGGTTGACGAGCATTGAGTTGAGGCACGATGCCATTGAATCATTGAAACGAAGTACGAAACGTAAGAACATAGAAAGTTAACGAAAGAGATGCGAGATGATAAGTCTGAGTCTCGGACTCAAGACTATGTTTGGTTGTTTGAATTTGATTGCTTGAATGATAGGGCGTTGCATGGTCGATTGGAATGGGCTCGAGATTAAATTGTGATAATAGTCCGTGCACGGGTGTTTCTCCCAAACGGTTAAATGCCGAAGCGCCCCGGAACCGCTTTGGCCTAGGAAGGAATCGAATAATCTTTGTAGGCGCATATCCTTAAACAAGATGGGAAAAGCCGCAAATGATGGTATGCAGCGGGAACGTTTCGGTTGTTGGGATGTGACCCAACCCGTGAAACGCCGGGCAGCCCGACCAAATAGAGAGAAAAGAAAGGAACTCCTTTAGTCCATTCCGGCGCGGATACGCCAACGACCCTCATATAGTTAAGGAACGATGGGTTGAAAGTGTAGGCGCGAATGCGTCCCACATATAGATCCTGCCTAGAGATGCACATATAACATGACAGGGAAGAAATGGGGCGTATTCACCTTGCGCCAGTGCAAGGGACGCAAGGGCGAGTGCGTCGACTTGGTAAGTCGCTCCACGAATCAAACACGAGATTGCTTGCTTATCTATTCAATTCGATAACATGCTGATATGATAACATGCTTTACGCTTTCAAAGATGCCATGAAATTGACCCTAAGGAGAACATAGCAAGATCATAAGCTAAGTTGTATGATTCAACATAAATATTAAAAATGTCGGTTTGGAAAGATGATCTTTGCTTCAGTACATGCGAGGACGAACGTACTGAACCCCCACCAGCTTCATGCACGGTGCAGGGAATGGATTGCTCGCGGCGAAGCGTTGCTTGAACGCGTTAAGGCTTGGAATGCCGAAGCGCATTGAAGCGTGCTATCGCATTGACGCTCGGACTACGCAGCTGGATTGATGCGGCCGAGATATAGAAGGCATGATGTATGGAACGGTGAAATCCTTTGTGGGCAAGAGAGAACCTGAGTGTTGTAGCCAATCTGGCATATATTGTTAGGTTATCGAAAGCCATTGTAATCTCAGTTCAGATATCAATAAAGAGAATTGTTTCGTATACTCTGTTTTTCTTTCATTGTTAATATCGAATCAAAAGATAACCATTTGAGAACTTGTCATCTTGCCTTGCACGAGCGCAACTCCAGGCTCGTGCGGCATCACGCCCCCTGCGAGGACGATGATTCGGGTAATTTCGAGTCGGGGCGTGACAAAAAGAAAGTTGGGTTTATATATATAAATTGATAAACCTTTGTATTGGGTTACGTTAGGAAGAAATTGGGAGAGTATACACAAGACCTAGGTCATCATTCAAATCAAGGCAAGTCCTCCTACCTCTTTCCCCTTGAAAATTGCTTTCTAATCATTTTCTTGAGTAATATAGTTTAATTATAATTCTGAAAATTATAGAAATTCATGAATAAATCCAATTTTACAAAATAAGTAATGTTAATCTTTGACATAAACTTGGTAGAAATTTACTCATAAATGCAATTGATGTATATATATGTATGTGTATGAGTTGGACACATCATGAATAAATATTTCGAATTTAAATTCGTTATAGATATGTATATATAGAATGATGTTTTCCTCTCTCTCTCTCTCTCTCTCTCTCTCTCTCTCTCTCTCTCTATATATATATATATATATATATATATATATATATATATATATATATGTGTGTGTGTGTGTGTGTGTGTGTGTGTGTGTGTGTGTGTGTCAACACCTATGTGCTATATATCCACTCATATTTCGACACATTGTGTGGACACAACTCATGAAATTATATATATCATGAACTCTTACAATTCTTGGTTCAATTTAGGATACCCAACTTATTCATTATTTTAAAAAGGGGCAAAACTACATGAATTTTTACCCTTCCTAGTTCTATAGGTGTGAACTTGGGATTAATGTTAAATAAAAATTGAAAGTGTTCTTAAATTAATATATTATTTATATATGCATTGTGTATACAAATTATGTATGCATGAAATGGACACTTCAAATTTTAAACCTTATATATATAAAGTTGTGTATATATATAATCCATGAATTAATTATGTATGCATGAAATACATAAATGTGTGTGTATATATATATATATATATATATATATATATATATATATATATATATATATATATATATATATATATATATATATATATATATATATACACCTTGATGCGATATGTGGACACAACACACGAATTTTTTGGACATTTATAAATCTTAGTGTCACTTGGGAACACAACCAATATGCAATTCATCTTTATTATTAAATCTATACCTAGAACTTACTTTCCTTAGTATGAATGCTACAATTTTGGGTTAATTTCAATATATGGGATTGATAAGTTGTCGATTCATCCTAGTACTTTAATTCTGTCCAAATTAGAAATTTCACTAAATTAACATATTTAAATCTCATTTTGCATTCCCAAGAAGTTAAAATATGGCACTTAATAAGCATGAGTTAAAGTGGTCATTTAGACCTACTTTGTATGTAATATCAATTGAAATAGGGGTTGATATCATGGTATTACTAACAACCTTATTTTCTTTGAACTTGGCAAGTTTTAGGGAAAGCAAATTGCTAATAATCCAAAATAGTTTGCTTGCTTGCTAAGAAAAATGTATAATCGTTTGCTTACTTGCTAAGGTAAAAGTTTCTTTTAATTGAACATCTACATATTTATAACTGCATGGTTCCGGTGTTGAGAGTTGCTCCACCGGAGGGGTCGGCGAACCCATGGTTATATTTATATCTTATATTGTCTCTTGTGAATTTTCTGATTCTATAAATACAAAGGAGATTCTGCCAAAAATTTTAAAAATTCCAAGAGAGCAAAATTTTAGACTTTTAGAGAAATCGGTTTGTTCTCATAAACCTGGAAATTCTCTAGGGAAATCCTCTTAGAATTAATTAACAACTAGAAAGCATTGGACGGAGGAGAACAACATGAATATCATTAAAAAGTCCCGCAACATAATTATATAAAAAAAGCTTATCAGTATTTTTAAAGCTCATTCGTAGGGGCCATACGAATCGAGTATGTGAGGCTTAGCTCACTTATGTCCTAGGGAGGAAAACTTTTTATTGTAAGCTCAAGGGAAGCGCGAAATTCTTACAACTATTTTGACAGTAACATCGAATAGATGAATTTGTAAGCCCAAGGTAGGCGCATGGCCAGATCCTAAGCACCGTGCCACCAAATCACAGCCTGATCCCAGGTATACGAAATTGTTGACGGGAAACTATATAGATAAATATTCAGGGGGTTGTTCTCCAAAATTGTGTTACATTTTAAGATTAGTCCTCCAAACTTTGCATTTCATTCTAGGAGAAACTTATCCCTATTAAAGGGAGTCAACAGGACGTTTACATTACTTAGTTGAATGGAAAAATGATATTCATATAATAATATAAAACTGCATTTCCTATTTCCTTTAACGAAATTAAAATTATTATGTTTCATTCCTTATCATACTTCTATTTTCTTTAATCCTTTTTGGCCGAGGACTTGCTTGTCGTTTCTAAACGACCTAGTATTTGTTCACTAGGGGAAGATGACGTTCCTGCCAAGACGTTACCTCTGTACGACGAAGGCAATGTCGAGGAATAGTCTATGTAGGAGAATCTCAAGAGATGACCAGCAATATTTTGTAAACTGTCATATGTAAATTATGTTGTTGTAATAAACTTGTAAGACAATGTACTCTTAGAAAATGGTGGTTGTATAATAGATATAGTTTGTATAAATGAAATGTAATTCCTTGTATTTTCCATTCCATTTTACGGACGACAATCGCGAATTTGGCGCGTAGCCTGGGGATGTGATCATGACGTCACCGTTAATTTTGAATACGGGACGTGATACGTCTTTTAGTGGTGGCCCATACAGGTCCAGCAAAGAATAAAAAATCTAGGATAGATATGAAGAACAGGTAGGCAACTCTAGAGGGGGATGAATAGAGTTTATGACAATAATAGCCAAATAAAAAATAAACTCTTTTCACCAACAGTAAATAATCAGAGTAAATGCGGAAATATAAAGATTAAGAGAGCATACGCAAATACAACCGATTTTAACCTGGTTTTTCTCGTGGAGGACTAGTCCAGGCCTGAGAACTCTAGCTCGGGATTGAAATCCACTATTTGTGAAATAGTGTACAACCACGTGCCTTTACTCAGAAGAGCACGCCAACTTCTTACAGATTCGCAGGTAGCTAAACTTGGAATTGTCCAAGTGACTTTTCTTTTCCACTCTTGCACAAAAACTTCTAACTGAATCGCACTTGAGCACCTTAGGGCTTAGGAAGTTTTGTGGTTAGTATATTGAAAGAGTAAGGCTTAGGTAGTATAAGGCTTAGATGATTGAGAGTGAGAGATAGAAAGATAATATAAAATGAGAGAAATCAAGCCTTATTTATACTACTCTGGGGAGGCAGGTTCGGCCCAAATTCTGTCCCAAGAATTCAAATTTTGAACGTTGGACAGCTTGTACCAAGCAGGCCATAAAAATCAGGGTGCTGGAAATCAGGAGACAGAGTTCGGCCCGAACTCTGTGTGGGGACAAAGTTCGGCCCGAACCTGCCTTCTAGGTGGCAGAATGGCCTTTTGGCCTTTGGGCTATGTTTGGCTTGGTGGAGCTTGGGGTTGGTTCAGGAATTGCTCTGTTTGTATGGTAGAGCTTTGAGAGATATGTCTAGGGGTTGAGATGACTCAGTGCGACTCAACGTACACATTCTTCTAGACTCAATAAATTAAAGATTACAGACTTGGAACAAATAGAAAAACCAAAAGCCCTTTGATGACGTCCTTTTTTTTTCTGATATTTGAGCAGATCTGAAGACGTCTTTTTTCTTGACAGCGGTCGTCCAAAGATAAACAGATCTGGAAATCTGAATACCTTTCGGGGGCTTCGCCCCCGAACCCCCGACGGGGGGCGCTGCCCCCTCGACCCATGTCCGCTGACTGGGCAGCGGAACCCCCGATGCGAGGCCCCGGATAGGTCACTAGGCGGTTCGAAGAAATCTTTTTATATGATGCCGTCTTTGATCCATCATTAATTCTTCATTTCCTATGTCCTGGTTTGATCATGTGAGATCATGCTTACTGCATGTCTACAAATACATGTTAGGCGAACAAAATATGTTGCAGTACGATACAATCATGGTAATATGATGTAGGACAATTAGGACAATGCTAAGTTTAAGTAGCAACATGATAGTGAGTATATGAATATTAGTGACATCATTATATTAAACTTAATTGATTAGCCATATTCAAAAACACGATGTAATCATTGGGCTAACAATCTCCCTCTTTTTGATTATGGCAAATCGGTTAAGTTTAAGACAGATACGATAGATGCATGTATCACTAATAAACACATATTGTGTGCTAACTTAAACTTATTTCTTCCCCTTTGACATGATCAAAAAAAAGAAGCTCTCCCGTAATAAAAGATAAACCGAACTCAAGCATAAGTACAGAAGGAAGGCATAGACAAACATGATCAAGATATACTAAATGAGGAACAATGGGAGAAGTGTGTAAAGACAATTATAGAAACTACATACCAAATGTAGAGTGCCAAATAGAAAATAGTTGTCAAAGAACAAATAGTTGGTAAAACTAAAAGAATTTGAAAATAATCAATAGATAGTTTACCAACATGAAATTCAAGAAAGACATCCAAAAATATAGTATGATATAAAATATTGCTCTAGTTTTGGAAGAGAAAAAAAAATTCAGTCAAAAGCCATGGGGATTAGATAATTGTAAATAATAGATATCAAAGAAGAAAGATACCAATTGAGATACCAATTTAAATATTAAAATATATAAACTTGATATCAATTGAAATAAATAAACTTGAAACATTGATCAATGAAACTATGATAGTCACAATTGTCCACAGATAAATGGTGGAACAAAATAAAGGAATGATCAATGTAAAATAGAGCAATTGATATAAAATGATCTCATTATTTGTAAATCTATTTGCTTATCCAAAATTTATGCATTTGAACCCAATTACCTTATCATGCTATATGAATACCCTTTAGATAAACATGAAGATAAATGAGAAAAATGTTTGAAAAAGAGAGATTCAGTCGACTTGAATGTTCCCCCTCAAACTATTACCAATATAGATAAAATTATAAATTTTGGGTAAGTCCTCAACAAGGAAAGCCAAATCAATTAAGCATACAAGGAAAAACCAAATCAAAGAAAGCATAATAGTCATCAAGATAAGATACGTAAGTTAATATTAATGAGATGACTCATATAAAAGAGGGAATAAATGAATGAGAGGGGAAGGATTTTTTTTTCTCTTCATAATTGGACATGTGGCATGACCAATGCCACATGTACATGTCTTAGGAGATGGACACCTATCCTTTTTTCTTGACACATGGCTTGGGTGATTTCCACATATATCCATATGATGACACATCACCTAAATGAGTTGGTGGAAAAAAAATGTAATTGCAACAATTTCCTAGGGTTCCAAATGTAATAATATATATTTTAAATAAAAATCAATAACATTATTTGTAAATTTTAAATGATTAATTATCAATAACTAAAAGACGTGTCACGTCCCGCATTCCGAAATCAACGGTGGCGTTAAGAACACATCACCAGGCTACGCGCCAAACCGCGATTGTCGCCTGTAATATTTTAGAATAGATAATACAAGTAATAGCTAAAACACATTTTATTTCCACAAACTATAGCTATTACACATACACCTGTTTCTAAGAGTACATTTTACACAAGTTTTTATAACAAAATATTTATTTACATACTTCGACAGCTACAAAATGATATAAGTCGTTATAAAGCTTTCATGATAGTTTACTCCATGATTTCTTCCTCGGTATAAAGAGGCAACATTTCTGCAGAGCCTTCGTCTTCCCCTGGTGAACAATACTAGGTCGTCAGAACGACAACAAGTCCTCGGTCAAGAACGGTTAAAAAATAAGAAAATATGATAAGGAATGAAATGGAATGATTTATACTGAAATTAGGAAGTAGATTTTTATATTCATGCTTTATAAATTAAAATTCCTATACAATTATCCTTTTTGTCTAAGATAGTAACTCAGACAAGCATATTTGACTACCATGAACAAGAACTAGTCTTTCCTAAATGAAATGCAATTTGGAGAACAACTCTTTGAATATCCACCTAAGTAGTTTTTCGACAACAATCTTGTATACCAGGGATCAGGCTGTGACTTGGTGGCACGGTGCTTAGAATCCGGCCCTGCCTCTCATGGGCTTAAATAAGCTAAGTCTCCCTTGGACTTGGAAAATCCACCTATTTGATGTTGCTGTCGAAATAGGTGTAAAGATCTGATGGCACGGGGTTTAATCCGGCCCTGCCTCTCTTGGACAAAGTAGTAATTTGTAACTTGGTGGCACGGTTATTAAAATTCGGCCATGCCTCTCATGGGCTAAGTGAGCTAAGTCTCACATACTCAATTCGTATGGCACTACGAATGAGCTTACAAACTGATCAGCTTTTGGTTATAATTATATTGCGGAACTATTTAAGTGATATTCGGGTTGTTCTCCTCCGCCCAATGCTTTACAACTATAAACAATACAATTTATATTTGTCAATTTACTTTACTTTACTTTTACAGGGTAGATCGTATTGAATAACTAACTTTATATCTTATACAAATTGTTTCTTGGATTAAGTTTTAATTAGAATTGTCGAAAGTCCGTTGCTTATTAAAGTGGCAACGAACTTCTAGGTTTTTAGGAATATCAATAATATTTCCTTGATTCCCTAAATTTTAGCTAACTCCCGAAATTATTGAAAATTTCGGCATACTCTCCTTTGTATTTGTAGACTCTGAAAAATTCATAAGAGATAAAATATGACACAATATAACCCTGAGTTCGCCGACTCCTTCGGTGGAGCAACCCTCAACACCAGTATCACGCAATATATATGTATGTCCCCGGGTATGCCGACCCCTTCGGTGGAGCAACTCTCAACACTGGTATCACGCAAGCATCATATAACATATAAAGAAGTATCAAAGAAAAACATTATTCTTCATACCTTAGCGAGTTAGCTATTTTTACCTCTCTCTCTCTCTCTCTCTCTCTCTCTATATATATATATATATATATATATATATATATATATATATATATATATATATATATATATATATTTATATATATATATATATATGAATATATATATATATATGAAAATATATATATGAAAAAGAAATCGAAGTGCCTATTCCTTGTGTGTCCTACAAATGTTGTCCAAGTCATGTCTAAATTTTGGTTAATTGGACGAGTAACCGCTTATAGTATGTGACAATATCATTGACAGAGTGTACGATGAAAATAGCTTTACATAACCTAATAGGTCCAGTATATTTGATATATTGGCTTATGTGTTTTCACTTACTTATTGCTCAAACCATTTAGCTTTAAGATTTGTCTTTGACATGTAAGCCGATATATTAGTCATGCTGGAAGATATCGGGGGCAGTGATACTGACATTAATGTTATTCTTTTACCTCTATCGTTTTTTTTGACTAGTTAATACAGTTAAAAATTTACTAGCACAACTCCATTAAGAAATGTCATCTGAAGGCTTGAGCACTAAATGTATATTTCATTTGATTAGTATTAGTGAAATATTCCATCTACAACAACATTAAATAACAACACAGCCTTTATACCATAGATGTATTGTGTCCATAAGTGTGTTGTGTCCATAAGTGTATTGTATCCATAAGTGTGTTGTGTCAATCTATTTGGATTGGCCCTGAATTTCATAATTTTCAGAAAATAAAACTAAATGGTATTGGTTCATGACAAATATGATATCAAATACAAAAATTTCAAAGGAAAAGCGAGAGAGGACTTGCCTTGCTGGATTTGGGAATTAGGGCATGATGTTCTTCTTTTCCAACTTCTCATTCCTCCAATCCTTCTTCTTCTTCCTTCTTCCAAAGTTTCCTTTTTCTTATTATTATTATAATTATTTTTTTAAAAAAATGGGTGATGGTGAAGATGATGAGAATGGTTGAAGATGATGGTGGTGATGAAGATGATGTGGTGGAGGTGACGGTGGTGAGCGGCCAGGAGCCGCCGGCGGTGAGGGGGGTGGTCGGCCGTACGGTCGGTGGCGGTGGCGTGGCCGGCGGTCGGCGGCAACGGCGGGCTCGGGTGCGGCGGACGCGGGTGCGGGAATTGGAAGAAATGGGTTAGGGAGAGTGGTTTTTGAAGGGTTTGTCTAAGGGCACACCCCATTTTACTTGGGGCTATCACTTACTAGGGGACAGCCCAAGTTTGAAGAACTTTTACTGGGGATAGCCCAAAAATTACTTGGGGGCATCCCAATATTAGGATTTTTCTCTCTCCTCTCTCCTCCTCCTTCCTCCTCCTCCTCCTCCTCCTTTCTCCTCCTCCTCCTCCTTCCTTCTTCTTCCTTTTGGGCCAGCATCGGACCCGAGCTTGGCCGCGACCGCTTCGGCACCGTCTGCCGCTGCACATCCCTCCTCTCCGGCGACCACAGCTACGCCCGGGCCTTCAAGGCGCACGCGAGGAAGGAGAAGCTGCCGAACTACGCTGTGATCGAGCAGGGTACTTCGACCTCGAGGCGGCGCCGGCCAACGACGACCACCCTTCGCACGACGTCACCAGGGGGCAGAGGTTCGTGAAGGAGATCTACGAGACGCTGAGGGCCAGCTCGCAGTGGAACGAGACGGCGCTGCTGATCACCTACGACGAGCACGGAGGGTTCTATGACCATGTGGCGACGCCGGTCTCCCGGGTGCCCAACCCGGATGGGATGATCGGCCGGGCGTCGTACTATTTCAAGTTCGACAGGCTGGGGATTTGTGAGACCCGTCTCACTGTATCGATATTTTATACGGATACATGTTTATTTGAGCCATATTTCGTATTTATCGATTTGCGTGATATTTTATAATTTCCTAAGTGTAGGATTTTCATGACTTGGTTTAACTTGGATTTGGTTTTATTCGGTTCGGTTCTACTTTGACTTGGTTTGGTTTAGTTTCTCATGAGATGAGGTGTATGGTTTAGATTGAGTGGAGAGGAATGAATGGTGGAGATCACTTGAGCTTGTTATATAAGCCACTTTTTCTCTCTCCCTCCTCATTCACCCTCATTCATTTCTTTTCCACCTAACCCTAGCCATTGGAGAGAGGCAAGTACACCTTGCCGAACCTTGAACAAATTTATTTCTGTTTGTTCCATCTTCTTCCTTGCATGATTCTAAGCAGGTTTAGAACTTGGAGTTTTCGGTTTTACCGAGTGGATTGTTGTAGATCTAGCTTTGTGGTAATTTCGGTTTTCATGGGTTTTGATCTGTCAAACTTGCATGTTTTTGTCAACTGATGGTTCCATGTTACATAGAATTTCATTTTTCCCAAATTTGACCCATGGGAGTCTGGATTTGGGTTCCTATTGTTGTTTGGAGGAGCTTGGATGTCCTGGTATTTTCCATAGACATGTTCTCTGTGAGAGCTGTCAATTTTGCTTCTGGCCGCATGAGCACTTTTGCTTCTGGCCGCATGAGCGTTATTTATTGCATGGCCTTTTAATTTAATTGTTTGCAAGCTTGCATGCATTTGCATGCAACTTGCCTGAACCGCATAGGCCATTGGTTATTCCCAGCCGTATGGACCTTGGTCATTAGCATTAAATAATTGCTTGTATTAAATATTCACCATTAGTATTAATTATTTAGCTTTGGCCTTAAGCATAATATCATTTTCTTGTATGCTTATATGCAAGCAGTGGGCCGCATGGAAAATTTGTGCCTGGCCGCATAGGTTTCTGAAGATGAATGCATTGTAATAATATTATAATCAATGCATATACTTCGGCCGCATGGGCTTTTTGAAGATGAATGCATTATAATAATATTATATTCCATGCATTAGGCTTCAGCCGCATAGGCTTTTGAAAATGTGACACTTTTTGCATTTAAGTCCCTATTCCTTATGACTTAATGCCTTTTGCATATAAGTCATTTTTCATTATTTCGTAATACTTTAAGTATTGGTCCTTTATGTTCTAATGATTTCCAAAGTGCTGTGCTTAATGACTTTTGCATTTAGGTCCTTAACATTTAATAGTTTATGCATTTAAGGCCTTCCCTTGGAAAGGCTAGCCGCATAAGACTTTGTGTGCTTTAAAAGCCTTTTTGCATTTAGGTCCCCTTGGGAGACTCAGCCGCATATGGAGCAATTGAGAGCCGCATGGCTCACTTGTACTGTGATATATATATATATATATATATATATATATATATATATATATATATATATATATATATATATATATATATATATATATATATATTTTATTATCTTGTAGAAAAGAAAAAGGAGCCGCATACACTTGCCAATGCATACTTGCCATCAACTGCATGGCCATTAATTATTTATTTTTGTTTGTATTTTCATGCAAGCAAATGTGAGACTGAGCCGCATGGCCTCTTCCCACTTGCTGGCCGCATGGCCATTGTACTTTGGACTTTGAATTTAATATTGGATCGCCTGGCTTTTATTGAGTTGCCTGTACTTGCAGGATATATTTTATTATATGTCATCATTGCTTGGCCACGTGAACCAATATTTAAATGGTTCACGTGAACCTTTTCTTATTGCATTAATTGTGGGGGGTCCCACATAGCTTCTTTTAGTTGACTTGCTTGCTGAAGTGGGAGTTTGCATTTAATGAGGGTCCCACTATCTTTTGTCTTATTTGATTTCATGACCTATTTATTGTTTCCTGGCCGCATGGGTGGCCTCCCACTCTCTTTGACCGCATGTTTGTTCTCCCACTTTTGGACCGCATGGGTCCCACTTTGATTGTTTAAATGTTTTATTTGCCTGAATTGTGGTCAGAATTTCTTCCCACTTCCAACATGAAAGTTGTAGAGTTTCTCCTTGGCTTCAAGAATATATATATATCATATATATATTATTATTTAATTATGCAAGTTTCTCTCCTCCTTGATAATGACATGACTTGATAGTGACCCGCCGTGGTGCACTCCTGACATGATAACTTGACCTGACAATTTGACATGATAACTTGACATGATAATTCTTGATAGTGGCCCGTCGTGGCGCACTCTTGATAAGTAATAATGATAATGATAGTGGCCCGTCGTGGCGCACTCCTGATAAGAATTAATTAGTATCCTGACACCGTGGGTGATTGTGTTTGTACAAATGAACCCGTCTCGTCTTACATCATGTCTAGGACATAAATCCCTGGTTTCTCACGGTCAGGGATTCATACTGAAATGGACTAAGGCTAATTACTAGAATAATCCAGTAGTTCATGGAGAGACTTTCCCAGTTACCTGTTGCCCCTTTGATCCCGGCCATATATATATATACATGGAATTTGTTGCTATCCGTCGAGATGAGCGCACTTCCAGCCCACCGTCGAGCGTGGTACCTTAGGACACATGTATCTTACTACAGTGTGTCTGCTATATCATGCTATCTTTTTCCTTTTCTTTGCTGGGGTCATTCAGGTAGTAACAAACGGGTAACCGGACTTGAAAGAATCTCGCTGCATCTTGCTAGTAACTAGGCCTGTGATAACCCTAGTTAGTTAAAGTATCAAGCCGTACTTATTGCTTGGCCGTGAATGTTGCATAGAGTTCAATCTGTCTAGTCTTGTGTTGATCCTGTACCTGAATGTTACATGTCCAGATTTCTTATATTTATCTTGCCGATAAATGGTGGAGGAAAACCAAGTTCCGTTCAGACGAAGGGTTACAACCCCGGTCCTTGTTTGGTTTACGGGTTGTAACCTGGTTATCTGAATAGTCCCATGGTCATCCCATCGTATATCACCTTTCCAGTTATATTTATTTAACATGTTCTCTAGTTTACTTTATGCTCAATGATGATTTACTTACTGTCTTCCTATGTTCGGGATAAGTACATTGGTACTGCACAAATCTCGATCATCTCTTACTCATTGCTTGCTTTGTTTACTAATGATTGCTGGTTTTAAGTTCATAGTTCGGCCTCCTTTGTGGTACTTGCTATTTGGGGTCTGATCCCACTGGTTTTGCATGGCCAGGTTCTGATAGAAGAGCCTGAAGGATCTACCGCACCATCTACTCGGCGGTGACCAGCCGGAGCACCAGAGTGCCTTAGTGGGTTTCTTCTTCATCCTTCCACTGATATGTAAATTCTTCTCTTGTAACGTTTAGCCCCGAGCATGTGTTTAGCTCGTATTTTGGTATTTTCCTTGATATTGTAGCCTACGGGCATAAACATGATATGTGTATTCTAGACTATAGCTAGTCCTTATCATGTACGACTAATACTCTAGCTAGTCCTCGGTATTGTGGTACTGGCTTCATGATCATTCATGTATATATGGTTCGGGACGCCTTACTATTGTATGTATGATGATCGTGCTCTTTGCTCTTGTATAATTGCCTGTGATTGAGATACCTAGGATTGTTAAACCATAGGATTGACTGATGGCATGTAGAGTAACCCCCATGTCTTGACAGCTTATACGTGACTTCAGAGTATTAACGTACTTTGGAATTGCGTAGCTGGCTATGTCTGCCCCCGCTCTCCGGTATTCTGGTTCTGGGGCGTGACATGGTTTTAGTGGTGGCGCCATGCAGGTCTGAGTCTCGATTTTCAGATTTGTGGGGGTTACCATGTTTAGATATCTCAATCATGATTATCCTTATTGATCTCCTTCGGATTATTCTCTACCTCTGATACTTGACTTGATATCTGTTTTGATCATTGATCATTCCTGTTCCCATAATTTGATCTTGTGTCCTTCAACTTTCAAGGGCACTGTTCTTGATCCTTCTGATTATCTTGTTCGTGTTTTGCCGAGGGCAGCTCAGCATTCTTCAGCCAGGCCAGTTATGGAGGATCAGCCTCAGCATGCAGGTAGAGATGTCAGTCCATCCCGATCAGCCAGTCGCTTCTGTCTTCGTATCTTGAGACAGGTGATAAAGTTCATGCATCTGTTTTAACTACGATGATACGTCCTGGGTAGAGTCATGTCTTGAACTAAGTCATTGGTACCGACTTACCTTGAGGCTCGACTTTTATCCATTTTTTGGAGTCAGCTTAGGCCAGCGAGGACGTTGGTTTCTATACAACTGTCTCAGGAGACATATTGATCCATATGCCTCCAGCCCTTCATGATCATGATTGTATTTGTTCTTGTGCATTTATTTACTGCTTACGCGTTTATTTACCTTACTGATTGTTTTACTTTACTATATGCCATGCTTGATTTATTGAGATTGTTGAGTTTCCTGGAGCTTTTGTTTTGTTATCTTGCTCGACTAGCCTCAGGAAATTTCGAGGACGGAATTTTTCTAAGGTATGGAGAGTTGTGAGACCCGTCTCACTGTATCGGTATTTTATACGGATACATGTTTATTTGAGCCATATTTCGTATTTATCGATTTGCGTGATATTTTATAATTTTCTAAGTGTAGGATTTTCATGACTTGGTTTAACTTGGATTTGGTTTTATTCGGTTCGGTTCTACTTTGACTTGGTTTGGTTTGGTTTAGTTTGGTTTCTCATGAGATGAGGTGTATGGTTTAGATTGAGTGGAGAGGAATGAATGGTGGAGATCACTTGAGCTTGTTATATAAGCCACTTTTTCTCTCTCCCTCCTCATTCACCCTCATTCATTTCTTTTCCACCTAACCCTAGCCATTGGAGAGAGGCAAGTACACCTTGCCGAACCTTGAACAAATTTATTTCTGTTTGTTCCATCTTCTTCCTTGCATGATTCTAAGCAGGTTTAGAACTTGGAGTTTTCGGTTTTACCGAGTGGATTGTTGTAGATCTAGCTTTGTGGTAATTTCGGTTTTCATGGGTTTTGATCTGTCAAACTTGCATGTTTTTGTCAACTGATGGTTCCATGTTACATAGAATTTCATTTTTCCCAAATTTGACTCATGGGAGTCTGGATTTGGGTTCCTATTGTTGTTTGGAGGAGTTTGGATGTCCTGGTATTTTCCATAGACATGTTCTCTGTGAGAGCTGTCAATTTTGCTTCTGGCCGCATGAGCACTTTTGCTTCTGGCCGCATGAGCGTTATTTATTGCATGGCCTTTTAATTTAATTGTTTGCAAGCTTGCATGCATTTGCATGCAACTTGCCTGAGCCGCATAGGCCATTGGTTATTCCCAGCCGCATGGACCTTGGTCATTAGCATTAAATAATTGCTTGTATTAAATATTCACCATTAGTATTAATTATTTAGCTTTGGCCTTAAGCATAATATCATTTTCTTGCATGCTTATATGCAAGCAGTGGGCCGCATGGGAAATTTGTGCCTGGCCGCATAGGTTTCTGAAGATGAATGCATTGTAATAATATTATAATCAATGCATATACTTCGGCCGCATGGGCTTTTTGAAGATGAATGCATTATAATAATATTATATTCCATGCATTAGGCTTCAGCCGCATAGGCTTTTGAAAATGTGACACTTTTTGCATTTAAGTCCCTATTCCTTATGACTTAATGCCTTTTGCATATAAGTCCTTTTTCATTATTTCGTAATACTTTAAGTATTGGTCCTTTATGTTCTAATGATTTCCAAAGTGCTGTGCTTAATGACTTTTTGTATTTAGGTCCTTAACATTTAATAGTTTATGCATTTAAGGCCTTCCCTTGGAAAGGCTAGCCGCATAAGACTTTGTGTGCTTTAAAAGCCTTTTTGCATTTAGGTCCCCTTGGGAGACTCAGCCGCATATGGAGCAATTGAGAGCCGCATGGCTCACTTGTACTGTGATTTTTTTTTTTTTAATCTTGTAGAAAAGAAAAAGGAGCCGCATACACTTACCAATGCATACTTGCCATCAACTGCATGGCCATTAATTATTTATTTTTGTTTGTATTTTCATGCAAGCAAATGTGAGACTGAGCCGCATGGCCTCTTCCCACTTGCTGGCCGCATGGCCATTGTACTTTGGACTTTGAATTTAATATTGGATCGCCTGGCTTTTATTGAGTTGCATGTACTTGCAGGATATATTTTATTATATGTCATCATTGCTTGGCCACGTGAACCAATATTTAAATGGTTCACGTGAACCTTTTCTTATTGCATTAATTGTGGGGGGTCCCACATAGCTTCTTTTAGTTGACTTGCTTGCTGAAGTGGGAGTTTGCATTTAATGAGGGTCCCACTATCTTTTGTCTTATTTGATTTCATGACCTATTTATTGTTTCCTGGCCGCATGGGTGGCCTCCCACTCTCTTTGACCGCATGTTTGTTCTCCCACTTTTGGACCGCATGGGTCCCACTTTGATTGTTTAAATATTTTATTTGCCTGAATTGTGGTCAGAATTTCTTCCCACTTCCAACATGAAAGTTGTAGAGTTTCTCCTTGGCTTCAAGAATATATATATCATATATATATTATTATTTAATTATGCAAGTTTCTCTCCTCCTTGATAATGACATGACTTGATAGTGATCCGCCGTGGTGCACTCCTGACATGATAACTTGACCTGACAATTTGACATGATAACTTGACATAATAATTCTTGATAGTGGCCCGTCGTGGCGCACTCTTGATAAGTAATAATGATAATGATAGTGGCCCGTCGTGGCGCACTCCTGATAAGAATTAATTAGTATCCTGACACCGTGGGTGATTGTGTTTGTACAAATGAACCCGTCTCGTCTTGCATCATGTCTAGGACATGAATCCCTGGTTTCCCACGGTCAGGGATTCATACTGAAATGGACTAAGGCTAATTACTAGAATAATCCAGTAGTTCATGGAGAGACTTTCCCAGTTACCTGTTGCCCCTTTGATCCCGGCCATATATATATATACATGGGATTTGTTGCTATCCGTCGAGATGAGCGCACTTCCAGCCCGCCGTCGAGCGTGGTACCTTAGGACACATGTATCTTACTACAGTGTGTCTGCTATATCATGCTATCTTTTTCTTTTTCTTTGCTGGGGTCATTCAGGTAGTAACAAACGGGTAACCGGACTTGGAAGAATCTCGCTGCATCTTGCTAGTAACTAGGCCTGTGATAACCCTAGTTAGTTAAAGTATCAAGCCGTACTTATTGCTTGGCCGTGAATGTTGCATGGAGTTCAATCTGTCTAGTCTTGTCTTGATCCTGTACCTGAATGTTACATGTCCAGATTTCTTATATTTATCTTGCCGATAAATGGTGGGGAAAAACCAAGTTCCGTTCAGACGAAGGGTTACAACCCCGGTCCTTGTTTGGTTTACGGGTTGTAACCTGGTTATCTGAATAGTCCCATGGTCATCCCATCGTATATCACCTTCCCAGTTATATTTATTTAACATGTTCTCTAGTTTACTTTATGCTCAATGATGATTTACTTACTGTCTTCCTATGTTCGGGATAAGTGCATTGGTACTGCACAAATCTCGATCATCCCTTACTCATTGCTTGCTTTGTTTACTAATGATTGCTGGTTTTAAGTTCATAGTTCGGCCTCCTTTGTGGTACTTGCTATTTGGGGTCTGATCCCACTGGTTTTGCATGGCCAGGTTCTGATAGAAGAGCCCGAAGGATCTACCGCACCATCTACTCGGCGGTGACCAGCCGGAGCACCAGAGTGCCTCAGTGGGTTTCTTCTTCATCATTTCACTGATATGTAAATTCTTCTCTTGTAATGTTTAGCCCCGAGCACGTGTTTAGCTCGTGTTTTGGTATTTTTCTTGATATTGTAGCCTACGGGCATAAACATGATATGTGTATTCTAGACTATAGCTAGTCCTTATCATGTACGACTAATACTCTAGCTAGTCCTCGGTGCTGTGGTACTGGCTTCATGATCATTCATGTATATATGGTTCGGGACGCCTTACTATTGTATGTATGATGATCGTGCTCTTTGCTCTTGTATAATTGCCTGTGATTGAGATACCTAGGATTGTTAAACCATAGGATTGACTGATGGCATGTAGAGTAACCCCCATGTCTTGACAGCTTATACGTGACTTCAGAGTATTAACGTACTTTGGGATTGCGTAGCTGGCTATGTCTGCCCCCGCTCTCCGGTATTCTGGTTCTGGGGCGTGACAAGATTCGGGTGTCCGGACATGACGGTCCGCGCCATCCCTTCGCCCATGGACTACTCCTCCTCATTCCTCCAGCGGATGTGACGAGGGTGGCGCCGACGAGGGACGCGGCGACGACGAGGCCCTCGACGGCCGGGCGGCTCTCCAACTTGAGCTGCTGCTGCTTCTTCTTCTTCTTCTCCGAGGACTGCCAACTTGTTGGTAGTCCTAACATATGTTAGGACTGCCAACATGCTGGAAAAAATTGGGCTAGCCCCAAGTAAAAAGTGTGGTGCCCTTAGAAAAACCCTTTTTGAATGAAAGAATGTAACCACTCTTCAAATATCTATGTATGAATACAAAAAAAATCTAACAAACATAATGATTATTAAAAATAGGTAAAAGTCTATATTGTCCCTTCTATACATGCATGGAGACACCTAGCCCTTCCTTACATGCAAGAAAACACCTAGCATGACTAGGTGTCCATGCTAATTTAAAAATTACAAAGTTCTCCAAAGGGTTTATGTGCAATTATTTTTGTAAACATAAAAATAAAAATAAATAAACATTATTTAATTCTCATTCTTAAGATATGAAATATGGAAAATAATTTTAAATATAAATACAAGAATACTTGTTATAATTCATAAAAAATTTATTTAAATAATAAACAATGTTATGAAAAATGGTTATCAACAAAAAAATAAAAATAAAAAATAAACATGCGCATTAATAATATAATTTTGTATTAAGAATTATGACTATTACAAAGTATATACAACTATAGAGCCTTGTGTGACTCCAATACAAATCTAGATCCTAGTTTGATGATTCAAAATGTAATATTTGGATGCTTTATTGGAGTTACATTTAAATTCTTACTAGTGCCTATGCAACTTTATTTGAGAATGCGTCTTTGTTTCCGATAATGCCACATTTGGTGTCCAGAATAGGGTCATAAAGATTTTTTTTTTGGATGCCAATGAAAATGAGTAAAAAAAATCCAAAGAAAAAAAATTAGAGAAAAAAATGATTCCCTCTACCTACCCCCAATGATTCACTTTTCTTCCAAACCGATTTTTTTTGAATGAAAATTGTAAAAGAAAATTGAAAAAAGGAAAGAACAATGATTTGATTTCCTTTTCGTTTCTTTTCTTTCGGAAAACCAAAGAAAACCTGTATTCATGACGGATGCATGAAAAAACATTTTCTTGCAAAATAAATGATCCATATATAACTGTGATAGATACAAGGAGACTTATAACTCATGTTTCTTCTAATTTTGAAACTTTCTAAACAAATAGTATGCGTGATTTATATGAAAAATATTGCAGATGTAAAGAACATATATAGAAAAATCTTTAATTAGATATAATTAAATGTCTCTCCTTCAACATAAGCATGGAAAAACAACACAAAGGATCGTAGAAGGTTTTTGCAATGTTTACATGAACATGAGCTCCAAATTTCCAATGCACCTTTCTTTAGGGCAACCGTTTGGCTAAGGAAAAGCAATTTCCTCTCTTGTTACATTTGTTCCATATTGTGTGTGTTTTAAATCCTCCTTACAATTTTAGAAAACTTTGCTCTCTCTATTTTATATATATTTTTCCCCTCTTTCTCCTTAATCAAGGTCGTTTCTAATATTCTAATGATCTTATACAAATACTAAAAAAAAAAAAAAAATTAACCACTCTAAAAAAGAGAGCATTTTCTGACATTCTAAAAACCAAGTTAATGCAATTTCTAAAAATAGAATGGCCTAAATATAAAAATAGATATTTATATTAGTAATATATAAGAAGCTATAAATTTTTGGAGCATTCCGATTTTTGGGATCCTGTGCAATTGCAGAGCTTGTACATGCTCAAAAACGAAAATTTTGATTTACAACTAGATATTCTAAACTGTTTATAATTAACAAGATAATAAACTTAATTTATTAAAATTAAATGTAAATATATTTAACCTTCATGGATTTACATGTTGCTTTCCAGTCCCTTAATTAATAGTAATATCCTTCATATTGTTTAACTTCTCAATGAAATTATATACTTTACTAACTTATAGTAGCAAGTTGTAAGAGAAAATTGATAATATTTAAGATCACTTTGAATTATAGTTACGTTTTATCTAAGACTATATTTGATGCCAAACGAGAATGACGAACAAAATAGATTCTGTTCTTAATTAATATTTTTCAGGTGTAACCATTCATTTTGGAGTCACTTGGTAGAAAGTAACTACAACAAAAAGTTGGCCATCTAGTATTGTTCCAGTTGGAGCGCAACAAGCATACGGTCTAGTCGGCCTTGTGACCGTTTAGAGTGTAGGTGGAGCCTTTGGACCATTTAGAGTGCGGGGGTGTGTGAGTAATCAAAAAATAAAATGAATAATCTATTCTACTATATAATAGGAAAACTTTATAGTGAAACTTTTGAATTCCAAAAATATCCTTACATGTCTATACTAATTAAAAATGATTCACTAATTTTAATAAGGACAACTTAATAATTATGAAGACTATTCCCTTGATCTTCCTAAAGAGTTTTCCTAAATTAACTAAAAAAATATTAAAATACGTGTAAGGCACGTGCACATATGCTAGTAAATAAATAAAACATAAGTTCATGGTATTTTGTGTAAATTAGCAAAAAAGGGAAAAGAAAAAAAAAAGGTGGTCGGATCGGGCAATCGGGTCCATCTCCAAGAGATCCGAATCCATTTTCCTATTCCCATCGAAAACTTTTCTTTTTCTTCCTTCCCAAAGTGGAGGACCTTCGAGTTCATGCCACGAAGAACTGAGAGATCTCGACTCAAGAGGAACAGCTCCCGAAACCCTAACCCTAGAAATTTTTTTCCCCAAATTAGAAACAATCTTCCAACCCTAACCCTAGGATTCGACAAAAAAAATGGCGCTGATCTCGGTGGTACGGGACTACATAGGCCGGATGCTCCAGGACATCTCCGGCATGAAGGTCCTCGTCCTCGATTCCCAGACGGTAAGCTAAACCCTAACCCTAGTTCTTCTCGTCCAGATCCATCCCTCGTGTCCGACACGTCGCGATACGACATGGGATCCTCCTTCCTAGTGTCCCACAAAAACCCGAGGAACAGTTGACTGCTGAATTAGGGATTCTTTCATATGATTAGATGATTAGGAACGGGATGATGCTGGAAATTGTTATAATTATGTTCGTTTGCGTGTGTGTCGGTCGGACACGTATCGGACACAATACTTTACGTGTTCCCGTACTCAATACTGCCGTCCGTGGCGCAGGTCAGCATCGTGAGCGTCGCGTATTCCCAGTCGGAACTGCTCCAGAAGGAGGTGTTCCTAGTGGAACGGGTGGATTCGGTGTTGACGGAACCGATGGCGCACCTCAAAGCTGTCTACTTTCTTCGTCCCACGTCGGAGAACATTCAGCATCTGCGGCGCCAATTGGCTAGTCCTAGATTCGGAGAATATCACCTTTGTAATGCTCTCCAGGCTGACCACTCTGATTTTCGTTGTGCTGTCAATATTGAAAACTAACTATGGACTTTCTTGCAGTTTTCTCTAATATCTTGAAGATCACCCAGATTCAAGTTCTTGCCGATTCCGATGACCAAGAAGTTGTCCAGCAAGTTCAAGTGAGTTTCATTAAGTAATTCTCGGTTTCCTGCTCCTGGTTATGATTAGTTAATTTTTTATAGCCTGTTCGTTATTGGTTCGGATGCCATTGTCTGTCTTGAAATTGAGACTCAAAAAAGTTCAAGAGAGCTCATGGCTATCAAAATCTAGGTTATGATGTAGTGTCTATCCGTATGGTAAGGGATTTTGTTAAGCACAGTAAACTTGGCTCATTTTGGCCATCAGATCGATGATTGCCACCGTTCATTGTGATCTCCACATCCTTGATCATCTACAAATCGAAAATCAAGTGACTCGTAGCACATGCATCAAGTGTAATAAAAGTGAGATTTTTGATGGTGAGCTTATGATGAGTGAAATCCAGCCATTTTCACTTTGTTTTCTTTTGATATATGTGTTAGTTTCCAATCCACTTGATTTTCAATCTGTAGAAATCAAACATACGTGGATCACAATGAATGGTGTGATTGTCGATGGATGACCATGGTGGACCAAGTGTTTCAAGCTTAGCTCAATGAAACTCCTTGCTCAATGGATGTGAACTATACAGTATATACATGTGTGTACATATACAATGTATATAGAGACATGGACATGTCAATTTCTCATTTAATCCAGCACTGGGGGAGTAAATGAGAAAATAACACCACTCATGCGGGCTGTTCGGCAATAAAAGATAAGGACAAGGGTTGGATGTTCCAATTCAGCACTTTTGGATTAATGTGGAACCCAACACATGTGCCCCTTCATAGCGAGACATTCCTGCTATATCATAGCTGCATAGCATGATCCATTTCCACAGACACACTGGCATGCATGCATGCACAGACGCACACTCATGCGTGCTATTCTGTGCTATATACGTCTGTATGTACTTTCCTTAGTGGTCATCTTTTTTCCATTTCATCTTCAGGTTCAAGTGTTTTCATTGATTACTAGTTACATCATTGAGTATTTTGTAGTCATACTATTACTTGCATCACTTGCAGGAATTTTTCGCAGATTTTATTGCCATCGACCCTCATCATTTTAGTTTGAATTTGCAAATGAATCACATGTACATGCTTCCGGCAGTAATAGACCCTCCAACTTCACAAAGCTTTTGCGATCGGGCAGTTGATGGTATTGCTGCAGTTTTCTTGGCACTTAAACGTCGACCTGTCATCCGATATCAACGGACCTCAGATATTGCAAAAAGGATTGCACAGGAGGCTGCAGTGAGTAAAAACGAGTGATCATATGCATTCGTCTATTATTTAAACATAATTTCTTCCTCAATTCTAGATTCTAGGTTTCCCTTTTATGTTTTCTTCATTTTCATAAAGCTTTGGAATTTTTTGGCTGATACCTTTGAAGTTTGACTGTATTGGTTACTTACATTCCACAGAAGATTATGTACGAACAAGAAAGTGGGCTGTTTGATTTCAGGCGTACAGAAACATCTCCAATACTGCTAGTAATTGATAGGAGAGACGATCCAGTTACTCCATTGTTGAATCAGTGGACATATCAAGTACTATTTATAGTGAATTCCTTTGTTGTTATGAATCATAGAATACACTTTTTCCTTCCAATAATCTCCTCATCCCATAACCGAAACTTCTAATTCTGTCCCTAGGCGATGGTCCATGAGCTCATTGGCATTCAAGACAATAGAGTAGATTTGAGACAAATTGGAAAAGTATCCAAGGATCAGCAGGTCCTGGTTATTTTACTTTTGTTTCATTTACTTTTATTTCTATCTATACACGATCTTACTATTGATAGATAGCACCTGTTTTCTTCTATAGGAGGTCGTACTATCATCAGAGCAGGACGTGTTTTTCAAAGCTAACATGTATGAAAACTTTGGAGATCTTGGAATGAATATTAAGAGAATGGTGGATGATTTTCAACATATTGCAAAGAGTAACCAGAACATTCAAACGATAGGTACACATAAGACAACTAGCCATTTTTAATCAAGAAATATATGTGTGTGTGTGTGTGTGACCTAATAATTTAGCTAGGAATTTATTTCAAACATGTTATGTTAAATGTTAACTATTTTGTAATATTTAACTTGTAGAGGATATGGCCAAGTTTGTCGACAACTATCCTGAATACCGAAAAATGCATGGAAATGTTTCAAAGCATGTGGCTCTGGTGACAGAAATGAGCAGAATTGTTGAAGAGAGGAAGCTAATGTTAGTTTCACAAATAGAACAAGAGCTTGCTTGTAATGGTGGCCAGGGGGCAGCTTTTGAGGTAAGCCTCTTTTTTTATATTGTATTGTTGTTTAATTACAGTAATATGTGTTTCTATGCTTATAAAGTAATTGGAGTATGCGCTTTGTTAAAGCTCATGCCACTGCACCAAAACTGATGTAGGGAGTCGTTGGGATATCGACAATCCAATTGTGGTGAGGTCTAGAACCCTAGTACGGACGACGTCATGATGTGGCGTTGATTGGATTGTGGTGAGGTTGAGAACCCACTATGGATACTGATGGACCAAAGCACCACCTTGGATAGCCAAGCCAAGGATACAACAAATGAACAACTCTTGTTCCTACAAAAGCAATAGTTTCATTATAACTTTATTCTTCAATAACTTGATTATATAAGACCCAAGGGGCCTTATATACAGACAGGATAGAGAAGACATGAAAGTTAGAAAGTCTTAGGTACCTAGAAACCACCAATTCTTAGGAAACCATAATTGGCAATCTTCCAATAGATGCAAATCTTAAGGACCAAGATACTGCTTAAATACTAAATAAATAATATTATCAAATATGTAAACTATTATTGACCAAATTCAACTTCTTTAAAACAATTGGACTGGTCAACGAATTGGACCAGCTGACTGACCACGCTCATGTATCAAAAAATCTAGAGCTTTAGTAAGGGTTAAAGGTTAAATATTTATTCTAACACGCCCTCGGAGGTCTAAGACCGATTTCATGGGCCGAGAGTTGGATTCACGCTGCCATATATATTTTTTAGATCCGCTTAAAATGCACGCCAATGAAGATTTGGACTTGGGTGGCTCGGATACCATTTTAAAGTCCTGCCACTGCACCAAAACGCTAGAGCTTTAGTGAGGGTTAAGGGTTAAATATTTATTAGTAACACACTTAATATTTGTCAAGTACTTTTTATATATTTGCTTGGACAATTCAACATTACTTAGTCATTTTACTGATTTACTTAGGAGCGAGCTATATGTGCTCTGGTGGCATTGTAGTAAGTCCAAAATTTAACACACAACAAAGTCTAGTCCCAAAATTTTGGAGTTAGCAATTTGAGCCATTTTTGTCATTCTTATCTCATAAGGGCCTCCTCTAACAACCTTGCCTATTTGATATTGTTCCATGTAGGTATTGATACCCACATGCTATCTGTAAAGCGTGAAATTTTGTAGATACTGTATCTATGGATGCAAATAATGACCAATTATTTTGAAGATAAATTCTGGCGGAAATTTTGGAGTCTTCTCACACTTGGTTATGGGGTGGAAGGGGGAGATTAGAACTGTCAAAAGTGAACAACTTGTAGGTTCGTGTTGCACATGGGGTTTTTATTGCTATTTGAAAATTAAAAGATAGAATAAATGCTAGGGGGAAAATAATGAGTTTTATAATTGCAATAATGAAATAGTGGGAGGATTAGAAACCGATTACAAAAATGAGATTGACAATTGCAATTTTGCAAATACTAAGTTCTCTCTATCCTTGCTGCAGGCTGTCATGAAACTTCTGAATGATGAAAGTATCTCTGATATTGACCGTCTGCGACTAGTCATGTTATATGCTTTGCGCTATGAAAAGGAGAGTCCAGTTCAGCTAATGCAGCTATTCAACAAATTAGCTTCTCGATCTGCAAAGTATAAATCGGGTGTAATGTAACTAAACCAACTTCCTATTATATATTCTAAGCTTCAAATGTTTCTTGTGCTATTCAGTTTTCCAAGTTTACCTCATAGCAGCATCTGCCAGTTACCTGCGAGGCTGCAAACAAAATTTATTTTTGACTACTTTCTAGTCTGAACTTAAATAAGTCATAAACTGCTCATGAAAACTGACCAATTTGTTCATCTTCTGATATTAGGATTAGTACAGATGTAACTAGACATCTGTCAATAGAATTTGATTAACTACTTTTCGTTCTATATGGAGAGAAGTCACCGAATGCTCATTCCAACCCACTAATTTGTTCATCTTGTCGGGATTTTTTTTTCTTTTTGGAATTTGAAAGTTTTATGCATAGTTTCTGATTTTACATTTGTTGTTATTTCATGATCTTTTGCTAGTGTTACGTAGGACATGGTCCTTAACAGAGCTGAATGAAAGAAAGGACTCAAATAGCCGACCCCAAAAATCTGGGATAAAGGCTTTGTTGTTGTTGTTTCATTATCTTCTTGCAGAAGAAAACCTCGTCTTAGAAGGTTGCATTGTTTTTTAGGATTTTAACCATTTTGCTATATGTATTTTTAGAGCCTTTGAAGCTCCTAACATTTGAAATGTTGGTTTTATGATGTCTCAAGAATCGTGATTTTCTGATGTCTCAAGGATCGTGAGGTTTGCTTAAACCCTAGCATTTTCAAACTTGTTTTTTCTAGTCAAAGTTTCTTTATTCTTGTTTTTAGCCACAGTTTCCTCCAAAAAAAAAAAACCATCATCTTTAGGAACTATAGTATTTATTGCTGTGTTTTTGAATTTGGTCATTAGTGATCCGGTCCCACCATTCTTCAACAACTTCACAGCTTCTTATTAGCACTTTTCACCAATGTCTTAAATATTAGCAAGTTTTATTTTCTATGTTACCACTTTTTATGGTTCAGTCTTTACAGACTTGTATGGAGTTCTCCGAAATTTCAACAATATTTATTTGTAGATTGCTTTTCAAACTTTTTTTTCTCTAACCTGTTTGGTTAAACCCAAGCATTTTCAAACTTTTTTGTAGTCAAAAGCTTGTTTATTTCTTTGTTTCTTGTTTCTAGCCACAGTTTCCTCCTTAAAAACCATCATCTTGAGGAACTATAGTATTTATTTGTACATAGCTTTTCTTCATTTTACTGGGTGTTTGGAATATGACAAGGCTATGTGTTTTAATGTACATGACACAGCTTGTCCAGTTCCTCTTGAAGCAAGCAGGCATTGACAAGCGAACAGGCGATTTATATGGCAATCGTGATCTCTTGAACATTGCCAGGAATATGGCCCGTGGACTTAAGGTGCATTTGAGCAATTTTCTTCTGTTGATATATATATATATCTACGACATCCTTATACTAGGCTATGATCTGTGGCACAGGGTGTGGAGAATGTGTACACCCAGCACCAGCCACTTCTCTTCCAAATCATGGAAAGCATCACCAAGGGGAGACTTAAAGATATTGACTATCCATTTGTTGGAAATCACTTTCAACAGGGAAGGTATGTGCAACAATTTCTTGATTCAAGATTTCTAGTAGTTCTCAGCAACTGAAAGATCAAGAGCCATATTCATAGTGTTGAATATGATTATTAGACATTGTAGATGGTAGATTAGGCCACGAACTGTACTCCCAAGATGCCTTTTATCTGTGATACCGAAGTTACTGAACATTCTGTGAACATTAAACGGTAGCAAGGAATGAAGACTTTCCATATGTTACCATCATGATATCCATATCCCTTGTCGGTTTCTCATCCATTTTTGATACATCTTTTCGACCAATGTTGTACTACTGGTATCATGTATCTCCCAGCAATCTAATCGCTCTATCATAGGAAGATTTAGTAGCTAAATATGTATAAAACAGGACATATCACCGAGATCTGGTGTGGCTGTTGATGGTCACATTCTGATCATCATCATCACAAGGAAAATATAATGTAAAACATCTCTGAAGTCTGAACTGCCATAGACAAAAAAAGAGGATTTGCTTTTCATGCGTATCAAAGTATCCGAACTGCCAAATATTAAGGCTGCTCCTATAAATATCTCCGGTTTACTGACGAAGAAAGCCTGTTCATCTAGGCTCTAGCTCTTTTTGTTAAAGGATTCTTCATTTTGGTGCGCAGACCTCAGGAAGTGGTGATTTTCATAGTTGGAGGAACAACATATGAAGAGGCACGGACTATGGCTCTATATAATGCTACCAATTCAGGAACACGATTTGTACTTGGAGGAACTGCAGTTCTCAATTCAAAAAGGTAACTTATTGAAATTCTCCATGGTTTTAATGTTATAGTAACTTCATCCTTTTTGGCTAGTCAAGTCTGCTATCCATATGCTCAGCATAATTGCCATGATGACGTCTGCAGGCGTCTATGAAAATCACTTATATATTTTGAGATTGATGTTTAATCAAGTGTGGTGCCCGCACTGCATGCTTAGGTATATTTTTCAGTTAAAACTTAGAAGTTGCCACTGGTAAGTTGATAATATGCTCCAATTGATTTTCAGATCATCAGATGAGATGCAGGTGTTTTTGAGTTAACAGTGTATCTAGGAAGCAGGGGCACTCCAAAAATGTGGGTTGTGTCTGACACATACGGACACAACTTGGACACCCCAAAATATATTAGGACACACCAAAATAGTTGCCGTGTCCGTGTTGCCATGTCGTATCCGTATCCGTGCAATATAGCCGTGTATAAATGTAAACGTCAAATAGGTCTCATACTTTATATCTGCATGATTTTTGGTTGTTTCTTCCCTATAATCCCTTCCTCTCCGTTTCAGTTTTATCTACTTGTCAAAATAATTTTTATTATTGTGATTCGTATATTCATATTATTGCTAAACTACCGTTGCATGAAGTAAGTAATCTCTCCAAGTCTTGCCAGCATGTTCCTATAAATAAATAAAAAGGTCCCAGGAGAGTAGGGCCAAGGAGCACAACCTTTTGGTTGAGGACGCTTTGCGATCAACCACCTATATCAACTTCCTGTAAGTTAGTGTGATACTCCAGGCAAAGGAAATGGTGACAGGCTAGAGCTTGTGATACACCTTAGCGCTAGTTGGTTGGTAGGAACTAGGGAGATCGATCTCATTGTTCACCGCATAGGGACACTTACCTTATTGTCAGTGATTAAAGCTTATGCTATCTGCTACACTGTCCTCGAGATTTGTTATAGGAATCACATTCGTTCTCAGGCACACGAAAAATAAAAGAGAAACAGAAAGACTTTTCTAAGCTTACTTTTCCATAAGGTGGTTTGTCTATGTTATCAGATGTTTATTTTCGTAACATGATTGAATTATGTGTTTGACCAAAATGCAGGTTCATAAAAGACCTGGAGGAGGCGCAAAGAATAGCTCGATCTAGCAGCACCATTTAAACACGAATGTATTTCTCTGTTAGTGGAACCACCGAAGAAGATGTGCGCCCACCTTACAAGATAGCAGGTGTTATCTCGAAACAAAATGATCTTCAGTTACCACACAGAATTTCGCTCCTAGATTGTTGTTGGTTGTGCTTGTTAATTGCAGTGAAATCTCTGGCTGAGATTCTTGAGTGTATCATTTTGTAAGACCCTGCCCTTGCGGTATCTGTTCCTGGTGGAAGGATGTCATTTTCAATTTAAATCTGTAATATACACTAAATATGCATATTGGGTCATGTTATAAGCACTTGGCTTCCGACTTGTAAATACATTTTAACTGTGATGAACATTTCCAAGAATAGAGAGAGTTTTTGGTGTCGCAAAGATTGTTTTGCCTGCTGTTGTGGAAGACCAACAATTCCAAGTATACGCACTTCATATTATGTTGTCGTCTTGAAATTGACTTAATTTAGGCAGGTGTCATTTGCATGTGACTCGATCTTTTATAGAATCATGAATTGTATGAATTTTGTGTGCCGAGAGTACTCGAGAATGGCACAGTATACCTTCTACACTTGAGTATTGCTGCCTAAGAATGTAATGATGGCATATGGATATCACAACTCTGGAAGGGTTTTGGTGGTTCCCCTGGTCTTTGTTTTCTTAACCCAGCCCCTCTCATGTGGTTCAATCCTTTCGCAATATGGAATCTCCTTTGTAGTTTGTTTTTGCACTATCTAGAACTACTCTCAATCATTAATGAATGTGTATATATTGTCATATTTGTATAAGCTTCTAGTTTGTAGGCCCCAAACCCCTTTATGAGGCTCTAATTAGACTTTCATATGGTGGCAATATCAATTCTTTTTAGTTTATGACAAGTATCATGAACTATTCCTGAGTTGCAACTTTCTACAAAAAAGATCCAAGTTTGCAACTTGATATCTAATTTCTTAGTAGTACTTGAATACCCCAAACTTCTAAAATTCTGCAATTGATGTCCTATGCTGCTGGTAAAAGGGGGAAAAAAAAAAAGGGACTACCATTCTATAAAATGTTTTAAAAACTAGACCGGCCAGTTGGACCGGTCAACCCATGAACCAGTAGCTTTTTTGGACTGATTTTATACTGATCCACTGTTTTTTATTCCAAAAATTCGGTCAACCCGTATTCCTATAGGTTAGGTGTCACGCTCCGATTCCGTAGGACTGATCGTCCTTGCTAAGGCGTGATGCCGCGTGAGTCTAGGTTGCGCTCACGCAAGGTGGGTTCCATAACGGCCGATTACAAGCTAGGCGACGCGGTCGTCGCACAGAAATCCCAAGCAGAAACATTGATTAATACCAGCGGAAACTTGAAACAAAAACACAAGTCATGCAAATAGCTCTTTATTGATATTGAAACAAGATTACATAGGTGGATACGAGGCCAAGATTACAATCATTCAAACTCACTCTTCTCACAATACAAGTCACTATGCTCTCTCTCATCTCTCAATACAATTTGATAAGCCAGTGGATGCTTCAGATAGGCAATGTCCATACATTATGTCCTGTATAAGTTCTGACTCCATGCGGTCGCACGCCTCGAAACGTCAAGGAACTCCATGCCTCGACGCATCCAAGCGAGCTCCGCGCCAACGAACTTCTACCTGTGCTTGCACATGAAAACTGTGTGGGTATCAGTACTCAACTGTACTGGTGGAGTGGACTCCTCGTCCACCCATACAAAACCAACATGATCATTTACTTTGTGTAACATAATCCCTTTATGATTGTCTTTATATTCTTGCCTTAGGATCGATTTTAAGACGTAAACTCTTGGTCTATTTAGTGTTTTCAGACCATCATCGTGTCATGTACCAACAACTTACTTATACCTTGCCTTTAGACCAATCTCGTGTCAATGACGTCAACTTATCGACTCGTGCTTGCCTTTCGGCCCATATTTGGAACGCAGCAACTTTGTCATGCCATAAACTCTATTTGTGCTTCAATATAATTGAGGCAGTGCTTCCCCACTTAGTCTTGCCTATACTTGTTCCGTGACAGCATGGTCGTGCCTCAACATATCATTGTCGTACCTCGTAACTCAACATGACTTAACCAAACTCGCCTTACGGCCCTTCTTGACTTATCTCGAAACGACTCAAATCCGACTTATGCAACTATGGGTCAACGACTTAATACTCGACGCCACGTATCGTGCCGAAGTACGGGTCCTTGCTAATGCCAAATCTTAGACTCCATACTAGTGTTGCGACCATCCTTACCTTTCCTTGACTCAGTTTGTGACGTTTTTACACTTCCTTTGATTCGACCGACATCGTGCATGTGGATAGCCGCTCAACACGCCAACTTATCTATATGAAAGGTCACTGGCATTAACTAGCCATCGTAGACATAGCTATGAATAGGATGGGTCGGTCAATGCAGGTAGCTAGCCCCAATGACAGCCCACCGAATCCCTGGTTGCCTACCCAGCATCAGCTATACCATGTTTCCTCTATGGCCGGATCGGTCTCCTGGGCCCAGGTTGTCGTCCGAAGAAACATCGCCCTTGTCGACAAGTTGTCCATGACTACGCACCTACGAGACTTCATCTAGACTCACGTAAATGCATGGCCTAATTTGTGCTACGACTCAAACCCTTTGCATTTCGTGCATTGAAACCATACTTGAGCAAAACGTGCTCGAAACCATGAGACTCCCAAACGAGGGACCGCCTCGGCGACAAACCATCGCTTGAACTTTCCATTCTTTGAAATCCCAGGGAACGGCTATTGCACAGCCTTTCCGCTTAACTTGAACAAAACGTGTTCTTTAGGTGCCATAGACCGTGGCTAACTTTTTACTGAACCAACCGTGGCTCGTGTCTTAAATCAACTTGCGTTCTATACGACGCTACCGCTCGAGTCATACTCTATACGATAAGCCTTAAGATCGTGGGACTATATGGCTATGACAACCGCAGAAATCGTAAGACAGTGATAGAATGACTTAGTTAGCCCGACATAACTTGTTGCCTAACTCAATCGTGCAACAACTTGACGAGCAAAGGCTGCATCAAGCTTTGCATCATGGGAACGTGTCGTGCACGCGTTCGACTTTGAACAACCAAGTTCTTTGGGTGCCTAGACTTATGCCACAAGCCGTGCGAAGCAACTTAACCCGTGGGGCGAGCAAAGGCTATGCCAAGCCTTAGACGCTGGAATCGTACATGTTTTATCAAGTATTTATGCGGACGACGCCTATGACTTAGACTAACTCATAGCTTTGTGGCGAAGACCAACTTTCCTTCTCCCAAGCCACGGGACGAAGGACCGAGTGTCATTTTGAAAGCCATCGTGCAACACTTCTAAGCCGATCGTAGGGACCTTTTTTTCCATGTTCAAACTCAGTTTGACCCAAGTTGGAATTATTTCCTTAGCTATTTGGATTCGTCTCTTTTATTATCAAGCATACTCGTGCATTTGAAAACTTTCGTTTTATTAGTGCGAAGGCCAAGCTGAGGCAAGTTCACCGAAGCCACCCACCTGAGCGAGGAGTAGCCTCGACCGAGCGGGCCTTCGAGCAGCCGTTGCATGGCTAAGTCCGAACGTCGTTGGCGTTTCGATTCCTCCGATTGAGCGGAGCGGGACGGGGCATTACATTAGGGACCACCGAATTGTCTGACCCAGTCGTGTTTTGAACCGGTTTGATCTTGACTTTGACATTTGTTTTGGACTTTACATGCAATCAAAGTTAATATGTTTGCTTCTTGACTAATTCTACTATGACAAACATGTTGAACTTCTAAGTAGTATATATGTAGTTGTGTACTATCAACTATGTAATATATTCAATGTACGATTGTAAGCCTATACAAGTGATTTAACCCAGGTTAATCCATTGGTTGGACCGGTTTGACCCAACACATTGTCCTGACCGGGTCGATCTTCCCCGTGCACCCTACCTAAACAAAACCAACCACGCCCCTTCTCGGGGACCCAGCCACCCCTAACAACCTCTCTTCTTGCCTTCCCACCTCCTAGACAACCTCCACGCCAGCTACACCGCCTTGCCAGCCCCTCTCCTAGCTGCCTATCTCCTGGATTATTTCCTTTCGAGCCTCTCCCTCCTCAATTAAGTTAGGTTTAGAGTTAGGCTAAGATTTATGTGAGGGGTAGGTATTATGAAGAAGGAAAAAAAAGATTATGGGTTTTATTTCTTCTTGTAAGGGCAAAATTATTGTTTATAATGGTCTACAATGGTCATGTGTTTAAGTTGTATTATAGTTTAATGGAGGATATTAAGTTGCAAAAACTTGGAAGTTCCAAGATATTAACTTGTCTATTCAATTAGTTCAGGATAGCAAGTTGCATACTCGGATATAGTTATCAGTATTATCTGGTATGTTTTTGCTTTTAGTGAGGTTTTGGTAGAGCTTAGTTACATAAATATATCAATCTAAGGATTTACATTTTTCTTCTAAAACATGGTTTTGTTTAGATGCTATTAAAGTAAGTCACAAGAAGAGCACAACTTGATACGTAAGTCAGCCATCCAGGTCACAATTGTAGTACTGTGGTAATGATGTCCTAAACAAAGATGCTCACAAAACTGGAGAAATATATATTAACTGCTCAAAATTGCCAAACATCACTTGGAAAATGAAAAACCAAAAACAACAGCTGAAACTTGAAGAGATACTTTTAAGGCACACGATCAACCGATAGGAGTGTATGTAGATCATGATAAGCAATAGCATCCGGCTTTATTTAGATCCCAAGAAGATCAAGAGAGACCATAGTTTTATTTAGATAGTTATATATAGAAAGAATCATGAACGAATCACGATTTTTTTTCCTTCTTTTTTGTATATGTATTTTTTTTTTTCCCTTTTACACTTGGACCAGTTTTCCAAACGTATATGTAAAGTATTACACTCAGTATGTATCAACACATTCAACAGCTCTTCTTGACAGGCTGCATGATTCCCGTCCATCTACCAGCAAACGGATTCTGTAGTCGAGAAGGAAATCACATAATCAGAGAGAAACATATAACGAATCCCTTTCAGAAATTACTACAAAATCTAATATATATTAAACGAATTCGTGAGGCCTTCATCCATCTTTAAAAATCGGAAAATGCTTGCCTTGAACAAATAAGAGGATGCCACTTGATTAAGAAGAGGACCCCCAGAGAGAAGATATCCCCTATTCAACAAACGAGACAAGAAGTACTCATTAATTGTCATTTGAATGGTAACAAAACAAAGAAAAACATGTATGACAGTTGATACTCTGATCGACAAAGATAAATACAATTGCTCATCTACCTATTTTACCTACTAAAGATTGTTTTGAACTTGTACGAGTTGATGATCATAATTTGAACTACTAACTTGCATGGATATCAATATATTGCAAATAATGCATCTGCAACTAATTAATATGCTCTAAAAGCTACTGATTTCTTGAAATCTAAGAAATTGGTGGCGTTTCTTTAACTATAGTGGATATTGCAGAATCCAGGTAAAGTTATATTAGCAGTAACCTAGTGAAATCTCTTTCAATCATTGTCAATTTTCTAGAGTTTAACCGTAACTTACCAACTTCTTTTTGTTGTTGTTGTTCTTCTTCCTTTCAAGGTACTGATTTAATATGCTTTAAAAGCTACTGATTTCTTGAAATATAAGAAAATTGGTGGCGTTTCTTTAACCATAGTGGATATTGCAGAATCCAGGTAAAATTATATTAGCAGTAACCTAGTGAAATCTCTTTCAATCATTGTCAATTTTCTAGAGTTTAACCTAACTTACCAACTTGTTCTTCTTCTTCTTCTTCCTTTCAAGGTACTGATTTAATATGCTTTAAAAGCTACTGATTTCTTGAAATATAAGAAAATTGGTGGCATTTCTTTAGCCATAGTGGATATTGCAAAATCCAGGTAAAGTTCTATTAGCAGTAACCTAGTGAAATCTCTTTCAATCATTGTCAATTTTCTAGAGTTTAACCGTAACTTACCAACTTCTTTTTGTTGTTCTTCTTCTTCTTCCTTTCAAGGTACTGATTTAATATGCATTAAAAGCTACTGATTTCTTGAAATATAAGAAAATTGGTGGCGTTTCTTTAACCATAGTGGATATTGCAGAATCCAGGTAAAGTTCTATTAGCAGTAACCTAGTGAAATCTCTTTCAATCATTGTCAATTTTCTAGAGTTTAACCGTAACTTACCAACTTGTTCTTCTTCTTCTTCTTCCTTTCAAGGTAAGCAACAAACTCCTCTTGACGTGATAGAGCTTCCTCCAGAGCCTGTGAAAACAGAAATTAGATAATTCTTAGTGACTGAATGGAAAGAAAAGTTGTACAAATACCTTAACTAGGCCTTCATCATTTAAGCTATCTAGTGTGATTCTTATTATTTTCATCATTCCATGTTAATCTTATCAATTAATCTAGTGATATGTCAGGCTTGATATGACCATTATTTCTCATCGGTGGTGAAATTTCAAGATGTCTATTTATTTCTTTTATCTAATGACTCCATGCTCAAGAAATCATACATGACTCAAAAATATCATTCTAATCTAGTGATTACATACCAGCTATGTTGCATAAATATGGACACGGACATTGTTAAGAACTTGATACGGATACAAGATACAAACATTTCAACTAGGTAAATAGATACGGAAACCATTCTTCCCAAATGCAACATATTATACCAGATATCCTTTCTATGAGGACCAATAAATTTTAGCCACTTTTCAGGTAACTGACATTCTAGCCTAGGAAGCACGGACACTTCAAACTATTTGGTCTGCATCGTATCGGACATGTATCAGACACACCACAGACACTCCAAAATGCACTAGGA
This sequence comes from Iris pallida, assembly GCA_029216955.1. NCBI lineage: Eukaryota > Viridiplantae > Streptophyta > Magnoliopsida > Asparagales > Iridaceae > Iris > Iris pallida. Next base: position 2,070,901 of record JANAVB010041017.1, on the reverse strand, counting down.
CATACCAAAACGGATGCCTTGTCCGTGTCGCCGTGTCGTTAACGTGTCGTCATATCCGTTTGAAAAACCATGCTCCTTAAACTAAGGTCGAAAGTCTTGCAAGAAGCCTTACCTTCTTGGTCGACTGAAGCTCAGCTTCCAACGCGTCAACTCGGCTGACAGCAGCATTCAGCAACTCCTCCTTCTCGACGGGGATCTCCGCAGGCTTCTGGCTGAGAACGACCACCTTCTCCTCCATCTCCGCAAGGCGCTTTATGGCGCTGTTGAACTCTTCCTCAGAAACAGTCCATGCAGGCGGCATCTGTTGTAGCTGTTGCAGCTGCTGCTGCTGCTGCTGGGCCTTGACTATGGCGTCGCAGCAGTAGGCGGTATCCACAACGTCGACGACTGACCTGGGGATGTCGCGTGTCACCTTGAGCACGGTGGCGATGCCCATGACAAAGGCCATGACGCCGGAGACCAGGTTGGGTCTAAGCCCATCTTGATTCTTGCAAGCATCAGACAGCACATGATTTCCATCCACTAAGGGAATTGAAAGGTACACAGTGTGTTACATAAACTTCATATTATCTTCATATCTTGCTTTATATGAAGTTCTAGGTATTCATTATTGTACATGACATGAAATAGTATAGGTCACATAGAAATATTTTTTTAAGCTTATAATTATGTACATGTGTAATATGAATCAGTCATTGTCCTTTGAAATTGCTCAGGTATTAGTACCTACGAGTTCAATTGCAAATAATGTCTTTCATAAGTTTGTTCAGTTTATCAAGATCTTTGTTGTCCTGCCAGTTAGCAAGCAAGAATATGCACCTGAAGCATGAGTTCTAAGTATGATAGCATATGACAGAGCATGGACCTTTAGAGATGGCAAGTTTCTTGCTGGATAATGCTTTGTTCCAGGTTGCATCCACAGTTTTGTCAACCATTGGGATGTAATCGTTGTACCTATCTTGAGCCTGCAAATTTCACAGAGCGGCAAAAACGTAAGAAGAACTAATCACTAATAGGGTTATTTACGCTAACTATCCCTCCCTAAGTTTTGGATTTATAACACAGGGTATCCCTACTTTTAAACTAATTACACTGAAATATGTTTATTACACAGGGTACCCCTACTTTAAGATAAAAATAAAAAGTTATAACACTAACTATCCTTATTTTTAAATTTATTTTTCCTGAAGGGAGGGTTGGCCAGTGTATTTAGTTTAAAAGTAGTGGTACTCCGTTTTATAAACCCAAAACTTAGGGGTAATTAGTGTATTGTCCTGCCAAGATTATGTTACAAAATGACATGACAAGTTAATATTTTCCGTGTCAAAGTATTCATCGGTAGGTGGCTCGAAGTTAATTGAGGTTTGATGAATGGGGACGGGCCACATCCAACATTGATGAAACGAGCAAGGGATTGAGGTTTGATGAATGAGTTGAGCCTAATTAATTTTTAATTGGCAAGTAGGGAACAAGTATAGTTCACAATATCGGCCGATATCGGTACAGTTTGGCATGTCCTGATTTGATACCGACCGATATCCGATACTGAGCGATACCGACATTGGAGGTCTCTTTCCGGTCAATTCGGCAAAGAAAATTAAAAAAAAAGACCAATCAGCAAGGGTGTAAAAGCATAGAAAGAAAGGTTATAAAAGAAACTTATATATCATATGTAAATCAATCGGTAAGGATGATTACTTTTCATTCAATTTCAAAACTACTAAGAAACAACACTGAAAATATTAAAATTATGCCTAAATTTATAAAATATATTTTCCAAAATGTTAATAATTTATTAATAATTATTTGCTTTCCGATACCAAAAAAATCCGATACTCTGATCCGAAACCTCTGATACTGTCGATACCGCCGATCCCGATACTCATAGGAATGGTCCGATACCGATACTTTGAACCTTCAAAGGATTGGAACTTGCTGAATGGTAATGGTCCGATACCGATACCAATATTTCATTATTCTCGAGGCTCTCCTTTTGTAATTGGTACTTGTTTTGTTTAGTCCCATAATATTAATATTAATATTAATATTAATAATAATAATAATAATAATGACTAGGAGATAGGAGAGACCTGGTAGTCAGTATTAACCATTTCTTCACGAAGGGGTGACAAGCTTGGGTGCTCAATCATACCCCGAGACATCGACTTCTTGGGAGAGAAGGTCCTCACATCCTCCTCTCTACGGAATGAAGCTTGCTTCTTCACATGCAATTAATGTGTTAGTGCAACACTAATCATAATTTAGCAAAAATAATTACATAACAAAAAAAAAAGAATGCAAGGGTCGGGTTCTAAGTAGCACCTTGGGATAGACTATCTCATCCTCGGAGATCATCTTCTCGTCGGCAGGAATTACACTCGGCTTCCCGTATTTCGCATCACCATTTTGAACCATCTGAGTAGAAATATCAAGATAAAATTAGCCGTTCGTCTCGTATTTTAAATTTCGATCCAAGTTCATTTAGGAATACCCCTAGTTCTAGTAACTTCATATATAGATACTATAATATACAAGAAATAATTTGAACGAAAGAAACTTTATATAAATAAGCGGAGGAGAAAGGAGTTTGCAAATATTGGAACCCACATAACATACCGTCAGTCTCGGTCTGGCGGAATTCAAGCAAGCTCTAAAGAACTTGAATATGTGCATGCACAGACTCCCCTCGTACTCGTACATGCATTCACTTTTAGAACTTGCTCTTGAATTCCGACAGACGGTCTGGGAATTCATGCCTGCACAAATTCCGCCGGTCCGACAATTTCGCCAGTCGGTTTGGAGAAACTCAAGCAAGTTCTAAAGAGTTTGAATATGTGCATGCACAGATTTCCCTCGTTCATGCATTCACTTTTGGAACTTGTTTAAACTCCGTCAGATGATCTGGCGAAATTCAAACATGCACAAACTGGCGGAATATTTTGTTGGGCGGGTTCGAATATTTGCAAACTTGATTCTCCTTCGCCTATTTCTATAAAGTTTCTTTCGCTATATAAAATTTTCTGTATAATATGCTCCATTCTTTGGTCATTTAGGCATACACTTCAAACCAAGTTCATCTAGGCGACACGCCCTAGTGCACAATTTGTCACTTGACAGTGCGCCGCGATGGTATCGATGCCATGTGTCACTTACCAAAATTTTTTTAGCCCACTGCACTACATCCTGAAAGAAATTTTACTTTCCCAAAAGAGAATATGGCTTTTAGCCTCCCATTGTGTATGTATTTCCTCACAAGCAAATAGACACTGATAAAAGAGTTGAATTGGGATGAGAAATAAGCACCCTCATAATCTCAGGATCCTTCCAAGGGCCTTTGTCCGAGCGAAGGCACCCTCCTTGATCAGCGCAAGTGCAAGTTCCACCTAGGAACTCCGGCAATTCACTGCCATAAACTCATACATATGTGAGACCAACATGATGCAATTTGTTCTAATAAACCATGATTGCAAGAAATGGTGTCGACCCTTGTTAGCAATTCGTCGGGACGGCAAAAGTACGAGTATAAATCAGTTCAATGCAAATAAAATACGTTCAAAAATTCGGTCAATTATTCGAAAAATAGAAATATTGAGGTTAGAAACTTCATAATCTTAAATATGTTGTCAAATTTGGTTAAATTAAACAGGTTCACACCACATTTTTTGTGCCAAATTTTTCAATAATTTATAATATTTCACATGCTTAAAATTTACGTAATGATTTGAATATGTCAAAAGTACGCAAGTATTATACGTTTCTGAAAGATACAAAAAAAATTCGCGTATAATACGAGTTTTATTCGAGTGAATGCTAACAAGGGCATCGACTGAAAGATTGCTGATATGTATCCAATATTCACAATGCAAACAAGATTCAAATGCATTAGAGGAAGGGAAAAAAATGTTCTATCTAGCCATTAGAATGGTACCTGGCGTCGATCACTTCAAGCAACTTGCTCTGATACTTGTTACTAAGAACCTGAGGGAAAAAAAAAAGGTAATCGGTACTTAACTTTTGATCCTTGGAAGAAACTCGTATCGCCATACCCAGATGAAGTTACGAGCTTACATGGATCTTTGCGGTGGTCTTGGGGTCGAGGAATCCCTTCACCGAGTTCCATAGCAGCCTGAATCCCTGGCCTGCGTTGATGATGAACATGCGGCACAAGGTCTGCGATACAACAAAAAAGAACGTTCAGATGTGTAGCTGTGGGTTTATCGGGATACACGTGGCGAATAGACACCTCGGGATAGTTGTCACCGTCGATCTTCTGGAGACGGCCTATGAGGTCTCTTGCCGCCTTGTTGAAGTTCTTGTATCCCTGAGATTTCATACCCAAGTTATGTTATCCATTGTAAAGAGTTTTGTCTATTTTGTCTATTTTGAAAATGTTGTGTATCAAATTGAAAATATTAAATAGTTAATGGTATCAAGTTGTCGAGTAAAAAGTTTAGGGTATCAAGTTGAAAAACAGGAATAGGTGAGGGTATCAAATTGCAATTAAGCCGGAAAAATAATTCGTTAAGTTATTTGTTGTATCAATATGGACAGGTAAGTTCAAGATGTTACATAATGGGTGTATATGAACAGGATAAATTAACCTTGCATGACACATGTTATCATTTTGTCAAAAATATCAAACAGTTTGATCCTTGCTTACCACTCCTTGAACATCAAGAATGGTGGTGCTCTGGTCGATGTGTCGCTTCGCTGCAAGAGAGCAAGCTGGGAACTTGACGGTAAAGATCCTTTCAAACTCCCTAACGTGGTACCTGACATAGCGGTCCATGGTAGTAACCTGCATCAGCTTGTTGGAATCGATCTGTCCGAGCCTCTCAAAGTAGACGGGCCGGCCTTCCATGTCGACACCATGGTGACACTGAGGATAGTGCTCCAAAACTTCATTGAGCTCTGGGAACTCAAAATCCTTGAAAACAAGAAGAAAGGGGGTAAAGTAAGCAATATGACTAAACCTTTATGAGTTCATAAAGGTGCTCTTGTTTTCATGTTACAGTAAGTATTCCCTTTCATATTCAAGACTTTTTTCGGCTAATTATCTTTAGTAAAACATGGGATTCACTCCCACCATTTTTATCTCCAAAAAAAAAGTATTCCCTTTCTGCGTGGTTGCAATGTTTATTTTTTGTTTGATATATAAAACGCGATTTCGTTGTAGGTTGATAGCCTCATCCCGGTTATGAAGGAACGAATGTCATTCACTTCTTGCCAAAGGAGGCTAGATTGCATCTTGTGTATATATATAGCAATGTTATCCAACTCGATACCGAAAAACCTGTTCTCACAAGTATTACCTCCAAAACAGTATCAGTGCCAAATTCCTTCCTCCACTGGAGCATGTCTGTCCACATTTGCTTTGTTTTCTCTATATCAAATTTCCTGGCCTTCAAAAATCTGCACCAAAAATAAATAAATCAATGCAATCCATTTGTTTATGGACATACCTTGAATTGATTTAAGATATTTACCTACTAAAATCTATAGAAATGATTATCACTTGAGAATTTAGAGTATAGACAACAAAAAAACATTCATAAAATATCTTTTAGGCCTCAGATGATTGGTATCAATAAAAGTTTTATAAATCCGCCTATGTATCAGTCTAAACTTGACTACGAAATTTTTGTATCAGTTAAAAACAACATACCTTAATAGTGTAGTTTAGTTGTTTACCTAGTAAAATCTAGACAAATGATAGGCAAAAAAAAACATTAAGAAAATATTTTTTAGACCTCAGATGAGTTGTAGCAGAAAAAGTTATATAAATCCACATATGTATCATAAACTAAAGAAAAGTTTTGTATCGGTTAAAAATTTCACTAGCATGCCTTAACATTGTATAAGTTATTTACCTAGTAAAATCTATAGAAATGATTATCACATGCGAGTTTATGAGTATAGACAAAAAAAACATTCAGAAAATATCTTTTAGGCCTCAAATGATTGGCATCAATAAAAGTTTTATAAATCCATCTCTGTATCAGTCTAAACTAACTAACGAAAAGTTTTGTATAGGTTAAAAACTTCACCAACATACCTTAACATTATACTTAAGTTACTGATTATCACATGAGAATTTATGAGTATAGACCAAAAAAAAATTCAAAAAGTATCTTTTAGGCCTCAGATGATTGATATCAGCAAAAGTTTTATAAATCAACCTACATACTAGTCTAAACTAACTAATGAAAAGTTTTCTATTGGTTAAAAACTTCACTAACATACCTTAACATTGTATTTAAGTTATTTACCTAGTAAAATCTACATAAATGATTATCACATGAGAATTTATTGAGTATAGACAAAAAAATAATTCAGAAAATATCGTTTTGGCCTCAGATGATTGGCATCAGCAAAAGTTTTATAAATCCACCTACATATGAGTCTAAACTAACTAACGAAAAGTTTTGTATCGGTTAAAAATTTCACCAACATACACCTTAACATTGTATAAGTTATTTACCTAGTAAAATCTATAGAAATGATTATCACATGCAAGTTTATGAGTACAGACATAAAAAAATTCAGAAAATATCTTTTAGGCCTCAGATGATTGGCATCAGCAAAAGTTTTATAAATCCTATGTATGAGTCTAAACTAACGAAAAGTTTTCTATTGGTTAAAAACTTCACTAACATACCTTAACATTGTATTTAAGTTATTTACCTAGTAAAATCTATAGAAATGATTATCACATGAGAATTTATGAGTATAGACAAAAAAAAAAAAAAAAAACATTCATAAAATATCTTTTAGGCCTCAGATTATTGGTATCAGCAAAAGCTTTATAAATCCACCTAAACTAACTAAAGAAAAGTTTTGTATCGGTTAGAAACTTCACCAGCATACCTTAACATTGTATGGTAGTCATCGTGCCTGGAGGGCAACAACTCCTCCAAGATGAGTGCCTGACGGAAGGAGTCGACAGCCTGCATCTCCTCGGCATCGCGCACGTCCTCGATGCAGACAGACATGACCCTACTGCTTCTCCTACCCTTTTTCGTCAACGAGTCCCTGAACTTACTCGAGGCGTTGAGCGCCTTCTTCCTAAACGATCCTGGAGAGTCGACATCGGATCTTCTGTCTCCTTCGAGACCTGCCAACCAATATCGCCACCAGTACATGAAAAGCCTCAAGAAGTCCTATAACTTCTATCATAGGTAATAATCTTGACGACACAACATACTGAGAAAACTGTGAAGCAATGTTTATTTTCACAACTCAACCTTTGAATCAATAATCAAACTTAAAAACTTTTCCAATCACATTCTCAGGGCAAGGATTTGGGCAAGCAAGTGGCATTTTAAGGTTTGTTTTGGATGGCCAAGAAGTCGGAGATTTTCAAACAATCAATGTGGTGGCTTTACTGTGGGACAAGCTGCTCTCAAAGCGGCCTCAGCCAAAGTGTCCAAACACGAGAAAGCGTGCACCGACAATCAACACGTTTTTCATGCCGTTCGCATTTGACACGTTTGGTTTTCTAGCACCAGACGCTGTGGAGCTTCTTAAGAGAGTCCAAAAAGTAATGCACAGTAATGTCATGTCCCCAGGTCTATGGATGTAGTGTTTAAGAGGATTGATTTTGCCATCCAAAAAGGGCTGGCGGCGCAACTTGTTGTCCGCTTGCCATCTATTTCGGTGTAATCTTTCTCTCTTAACTATAATAAATGTTACTAGTCTTTGATTTTAAAAAAATAAATCAAAATGCTACTTACATCGATACGCAAGATGAGCTAGTACTCCAACCATTTTATTCACATTACAATTAGCCAACATCTAAATAAACAGGGGATTCTTGAAGTATCAACAATTTTATTTTACCAGATTTTAAAGAAAGAGATCCAGAATGAACTTCAGTCATGGTGCCGGCGCAAGCTGGACCTGTACCCAATACCAAAGGGGTGGAGGACTAAGTGCTCATACATATGAAGGTGGATACTAGGACTGCAAGCCTCCAAGCACCTGGAAAAATTAATATCAAGTAACAAGAAGTATTAGCAAAGTGTGATAGAAAAGAATGGTAAAAGAATGAAGAGTTAAATCAATTGCATAGATTAATCAATAAATGTCGAAAACAATTTTTACAACGAATCCGAAACAATAAGATTACAAACCGAAAAGACAAGAAACCCTTTTATCTATATACCATGATATGATTAATAGTGAATGTTACGATGGCAGAAAAAAAGGAGCTATGTTGCACGGACACAAATAAGTACCACACTGACACGACACGACACGGTATAGACAGGAGGAAACAGACATGGCAATGTAGCATGAATCCAGGAAAACCCAAGAGTAATACTAATAATGCAAATGATTAGAAGTTTTTAGTTCAGGTTGTCTGTTTCTTACAAAGAGATCATCCAACTGTAAATATATTTAAAAATGACGACGACGACGACCAACAATGATAAATAAGAGATGTTATTACTATTATTAATAGTATCATTACCTCTGCGTTAAATGAGGGTATAGAAAATATAAAATTATGTTGAAGTTATTGTTTAAATGATTATAAGAGTGGGAAGAAGAAGAAGAAAAGAATGGAGGAGAGAAACTCTATTCCTATTATTTAGAGAGAGGGAACTAATGTTTGTGAAGCTTTTGACAAAGTCCTTCGGTCCGAGAAAGAGCACAGAGAAAAGAAGAGGAAGAGAGGGAAGTTTTGCCGAAGTACATGCCATTCCATCCATTATTTAAGTGTTTCATTGTTTTGTGCTTTTTTTTTTTTTATTTATGTTTCTTTATTAGTTCATGAACCGGCTACCATGGAATCAAAATAGTCAAAATTGAATAAATTAAAATTCTAACAATCCAAAACCAAAACGGAATTAGTCACAATCAAAGTGAACCAAACCGACTATTCGATTTATTGGGTTTGATCGGTTGGACTATTTTTATTGCTTAATGGACGTAGCCTAAAGTTAAAATTGTGGTTAACTATAATAAAATTTTATAATTTTTATACATATATTTCTTTTATTTCAAAGTTGGATCCAAAATTGAACTAGTTGTTATATTATCAAAGTTTGATTTTAATATATATATATATATATATATATATATATATATATATATATATATATATATATATATATATATATATATATAGAGGAAGGATCAAGATCCCCACACTTTTTGCATCCCCATGCATCCCTCCTATTTGCACCGTTGGATGGTGCTTTAAGTCATCTAATCTTAACCGTTGATATACCAATGGTTAAGATTAGATGACTTAAAGCACATCCAACGGATGTGAACATGGGGATGCATGGGGATGCAAAAATTGTGGGGATGCATATCCTTCCTCATATATATATATATATATATATATATATATATATATATATATATATATATATAATTGTTATTTATAAAATATACACATTTTTAATAATAAAATTGAGGATATTTAAAATTACATAAGTCTTTTCGGTTTTGGATCCAAACCAAAACCCAAACATAATAAAAAAAAAAAGTATTTACAAAATCGATACCGAGCTGAATTTTTTTCATATATCTGTTCGATTCAGTTCTCGATCCAAAACCCAATAATGTTCATCCCTACTTATTTTTGTGGACTTGGTCTTGGTGGTTTGTTCCATAAAAAATTTTGGTCTTAGTTTTTAAGCCAAACCATCTAAGGAGGTGTCCGTTTTTTGACAAGTGAATTTCACTTATGTTTTGTGGGGCATCACTTATAAGTAAATCTGGTCTCAATAAGTGCCTTCGTTCTTTGCACTTATAAGTGACTTTTACTTATAAGTGGCTCCAAATACATAAACAAATTTTTATATTGGCTTAATTGCAGCCTGATACCCTCAACTATAACCAGTTTTTTAACTTAATACCATAAACATTTTTTGTAACAACTTGATACCCTCAAAAAAAAATTGGACAAAAAATACCCTTGTCTTCACCAAGACACCTTCCCCCCCCCCCCCCCCCCCCCTCCTCTCTCGCACCCCCCTCCGGCCACCATCGTCCCCCCCCCCCCCACCCCCCACGCCCCCCCCCCCCCCCCCTCCACACCCTCCTGGCCCTCTCCAGTCACCACCCCCCACCGCCGGTTGCACCACAAGCCCTCTCTCTCTGCGGTGCCGGCTGCGCCGTCTGCACGCGCATCGGGAGAGGGGGGGCAGTGGTGCAGGCGGCATGGGGGAGAGGGGGTGGATCAGAAGGGAGGGATAACTTTATCATTTTTAAAAGGCTAAATTGTAAGTTGATACCCTCAACTATCACTGTTTTCAACTTGATACCCTCAACTTTATAGGTACTAACTTAATACCCTATCTCAAGATTCTCAACTTATATTTCTAACTTGATAACCAATTTTTTTATATTCCTAAACTACCCACCCCCCCCCCCCCCCCCTCCCCTCCCCTCCCCTCCCCCCAGCTGCTACTTCCCCCACACCCTCCCCTCCCTCAGCTGCTACTTCACCCATCCCCCGGCGACCATCCCCCCCACCCCCCCCCCCTCCAACTCCGACGACCACCCCCCTACCCGCCCCCGGCCCCGACGGCCCCATGCTCCCGCTCGCGTGCGCCCCCGCGCGCTGCCCCGAGCACCGCTGCGCCCTACCCCTAGCGCCGTCGCGCCCTGCCCAGTGCGCCGTCGCGCACTGTCCCACTCGCGCGCTGCTCGCGTCCACCGCGCGCTGTCCGCGCCCGCCGTCCGCTAACACCCACAGCCGAAGAGAGATGGGAAAATGGACAATTTGGTCCATTTTTTTTCAGGGTATCAAATTAGTACCTATAAAAGTTGAGGGTATCAAGTTAGTTCCTATAAAAGTTGAGGGTATCAAATTGAAAAAATATTATAGTTGAGGGTAGCAAGTTGTAATTTAGCCTTTTTAAAATTTTGAGTATCTAATTGAAAATATTAAATAGTTGATGGTATCAATTTGTCTAGTAAAACAGTTTAGGATATCAAGTTGAAAAGATGAAATAGTTGAGAGTATCAAGTTGCAATTAAGCCTTTTTACATTTATTTGATTGCTTAAATACTTATTGTTTCTGAAAGGTCTATTATGCCCTTATACAAACTTTAAAATAATTTCAATTGTTCAAATTCTAATAGATACTTATTTTTTCTATATATAAACTTAATCACATCTTCCTATCCCTTTTTCCTTCCTAATTTAGGATTTTGTTAACACGTGTCCTAAGATAAATGAGCATTTTATATGCATATTTTTTACCATCACATTTATTAATGCACATTATTTTATATTTATTAATACACCTTTTAAATAAAAAAGTGTATTGATAAATATGTTAGTAGAAGTACCCATGTAAATTATATATTTATCAATGTATTAACATGTGTCCTTAGGGACAAGTATAACCTATTTAATATGATAACAAAATCCATAACAAGTATGCTTTTACCGAACACTTATATTATTAATAGAAAATAGTAATTGTCGATGAGGTCTTTATAGTATTTTTGAATATTCAAGATAGGTTAATAAAACTATCCACAATTTATTACATTTTTAAAAAAAATAAAACATATAACTTCTCTTATAAATTAAGGATAAGTATAACATATTTTTAAAATTATTGGATATTGTAAAAGCTTCATTAGCAACTATAATTTTCTATATTTTTAACGACAACTTTTCTATAATTATATATATATTGTTCGTGACAACAATTTTTGACAAGTGATGAAAGATTACCAAAACCCATCGAATGATGGTATGGCAGGAACGTCCTGACCTGAGTTTATTTTCCTATCACTCGCTTTGTTTTCTTGCTTTCCTTGTAAGAATTAATCAAGAAATAAAATTTGCAATCCTCAACTAATACAACAACAATGGTGTTATTTGAAATTCTTTAATTGTGCAAAGACGATTTGTCTTTAGCATTGAAAACATTTTATGAAAGATATGTCGATGACTATGTCCTCTATAACATTAAGGTTGTTTGGCTTATAACAAGAATTTTTTACGTTACATCGATCTCAGTTGGAGTCCAAAATTGATGCAGCATGATAGTTTATTTTGTGTTTGGCAATAACCAAGTCGATCGGTGATGATGATAACTGGACCACCGTTGCTTGGTGAGAGCGGACTTCCGAAAATCTACGGAACAGTTGAGCCAACGACCAAGAAAATAAGAGAACAAATCTCAGAACTTAAATAAAAATTTTATTGATTAAAAATTATTCTCCAATTGCATACAAAACTTGCTTATTTATAGGACTTCTATGATAATCTAATCTTAATCAAAAATAAATTCTAATCCTAATCAAATAAAAATAAAACATATCCTAATAAAAGATAGAGTCAAAAAAAGAGTGCTAAAAGAAATAAGAATCTTATCAACTCTATATAAAAATAAAGAATTCCTAAAATAATTCGAAGTTGGAATCCACGCTACATCAAAAAAAATTACCGACAGTTACAAATAGCCGTTACGTATCTGTAATTTGGTGTCATACACGTATGATTGGGTACTTGAGGCATGTAGTAGTCATTTGTAGCTGCTCGATAGTGTTTTTAGAATCCATCAACGGTATATGATGTTATAATTTGTTAAAGTCCACAATGAAGAGAGCAAGCGCAAACACATGGAACACAATATTTTTACGTGGAAAATCCTCTCAATGTAAAAGGGAAAAAAAAATTCACGGGACCTAGTGCAACAAAATTGTTGTCCCCTATAAGAATAATGTGATTACAAGAATTTTCGTTACCACAATAGAGGATCATCAACATATACTTCACTCCAATAGTAGATCAGAATAACAACGTACCTATCGACCCAACCAATGGAACTACTTTGCAATTCGATCCTTCAGCCGTGACCTTAAGGTATTGTTTGGGAAGGGAGAAAAATGAGAGGAAGGAAAAAGTTGAGAAAAAAGTGGAAGAAAAATTAAAAATGATGGTGTTTGCGAAGGAGAAAAGAAAATGAGAGAGGAAAATTTGAGTGAAAAAAATAGGTGGGTCCCACTAAAAAAATTTTTTCCCAAAAGTGGAAGGAAAATGGAGAGATGTGAGAGGAATTTGAATAAATTTACCCCATCACCCCTCATAAAGGTAATGATAAATTATCATTTGAGAATATCAAGGACCAAATAATAATTATATTTCTATCCATAAACAAAAAAAAAAAATTAAACTTTTTCTTTCCCTACTTTTTATTCATCCAAACAAAGGAAAAAAAAAATTACTTTCATTTCATTTTTACTCTCTATTTTTCTTCTCCTCAAATTTTTATTTCCTTCGCTACAAAAGTTTTCGAACACAGTGTAAATAAGCCAAGGAGAACCTTATATAGGCTCGTCGTATCCATAGGTCTTCAATAAGTTTAAGGTTTTTTCTAAGGGCACCACACTTTTTACTTGGGGCAGCCCAAAAATGTTCAAAAAAAATTACAAGTTTGCCATCAATTTTTTTACTTGGGGGCAGCCCAAGCCAGTCCTAGGACTGCCAGCAAGTTGGCAGTCCTAACATACGTTAGGACAGCCAGCAAGTTGGCAGTCCTAACATACGTTATGACTGCCAGCAAGTTGACAGTCTTAGGACTGCCAGCAAGTTGGCAGTCCTAACATACGTTAGGACTGCCAACAAGGTGGCAGTCCTAACTCCTCAGAGATGGAAGAAAATCATCCCCAATCCTGACCTGGTTGCTAAGGAACCGAGGAGCCTGCGACTGCTTCCCCTTGACTGCGTCAAGGAGCTCCGGCGACGGCGACATGGAGGAAGGAGGAGGAGGAGACCTCGGATCGCCGGAGTAAGGAGGAGGAGGATGGCGACATGGAGGAAGGAGGAGGAGGACGGCGACATGGAGGAAGGAGGAGACCTCTGCGCCGACCTCGGATCGCCGGCGATCGACGCGACGATGGCGGTGGCTGTAGGAGGTCATCTCCAGGGTTAAGCCATGGCGGGAGAGGGAATTAGGGTTTGGAGAAGGGAGGAGGAGGATGAAGGAGACGGCGGTGGCGGTGGCTGCTGGTAGTGGTGGTGGCGCCGCCGCCGGAGGAAGGAGGAGGAGGAGAAAAAGAAGAGGGAAGAAATTAGGGTTTGGGGGGTTGGATTGTCCCCAAGTAAATTTTGTGTGCCCCCTAGCAATTTCTTCACCTGCTTGGGCTGCCCCCAAGTAAGGGCTGTCCCCTAGCAAATATGGTAGTGCCCTTAGAAATAACCTAAGTTTAATGATTATTGGCTTGCTTTATTATCTTTCCCAAGGCTACTTATCTAATTTCAAAAAGTAGTTTTATCATGCTTACTCCATACTCCTAGGAGTAGTCCTTCCCAATATGAAATACAAAATCTTACAAAAAAAAGTGGGGAGTAAAAAGAAAAGAACGAAACTTGACCATATTTAGATGAAATCAAGTACCTAAAAAATCAATTTTTATTTTTCATTTTTCTCAGCTTCCACCAAACCATGCACAACTTAAGAATTCAACCATGTGATCATTCAACTCGGGAGACTTCAATCGCAAAACCTTCCATTTTAGTAGTCAAACTTCTAATTTTCTCAGGAAATTGAAACTTTTGTTTATTGTTTGATGGGTAAAGTACAAAAAAAATTCTCATTTGATTTTTGACTTTTGCATCAAAAGACACTATACTTTTAAAATTTATTAAAGCATAAAATCTGTTCATTATGTCCTATTTATGTTAATTGGTGTTAAGTTGGATATGTAATGACCATTTTATCTCTCTCCCACTCTTCCATCCCATCTCCCACGGAAAGAAGACGCGGGGAGGAGGACTCTCCACCCCCCCCCCCCCCCCCCCCCCTACTCTCTCCAATGGTGCGGGGAGGAGGAGGAGGAGGAGGGGGCGGAGAGGAGACACGGGAAGGAGGAGAGGAGCGGGGAGGAGACGGAGGGGGGGGGGGGGGGGGGGGGGGGGGGGGGGGGGGGGGGGGGGGGGGGGGCTGGCCGGAGAGAGAATGGGGGCTGGCCGGCGAAGGGGTAGAGAAGGGGGGCTGGTAGGGAAGGGGGGAGGGTAGTTTAGGTTTTTTTTTTTTTAATTTTATAAAAAAAAACTTCATTAACAGCCATTTCTAACTTCCATCAGGCGGTAGAGACCTTTTTGAGCAAGTCGTATATTGCGGGGGTCTTTATTTGCTAATTTTGGCTAGTAGATATTTCTATAAAAAAGACAAAAATCTAACGAGAAATTTTTTACAATTTACCCTTGTTTGATTTATCTTTTCAGATAAAGAACAGTAAAAGTATATTCGTTTAGGCGTTCATAACTAAGTAATGAAACAAGTCCCAATTACAACGTACGATTGTTCGATAACACGATGAAAGATATAAACAAGTGCAAAAATTCCAACAAGACTAACAAATAACTATAGATGGTGAGTCACTAGCTTGTCACAACTAAAGGTATAGAGATAATAGACATGATTCATGCTCGTCCATATATTTTTATAACATAATGTGACGTGGTCTTTACAACATAATTAAGTTTAGAAATAAAAGTTAAAACTTTGTTAGTTGCGATAGAGGTCTCGTGAGCTCATATTCTTGTACATAGATAATCCCCTCAAATTTGTTTCTATGTCATATCTCACCTAATCTGTAGCTTCCATATATAAAATAAGACCATTATCCATAATTTAGGTTGATGGTGACAATTTGCATCATCTAGCTTACAAAATACAAGATTTGGTAGTTGTTTCTTGCAGGGAAGTAAGATGAGTTACAAAATTATTTTTCCTTTTGCTCAATTTTAAAGTTAACAACCAGAAGAGAAAAAAGTATTGCTAAATTTGCACACACACTTGGCAATCAAATCACACAATAGTTATATTTTTCTTTATGTTAGTTACGTAGTCAAATCACTTTACAATCACATCACACGAAAGTCATGTGTACATTTAGTTAGAATATGATAGGATTGTAATCATCTGTATCAAATTATAATTTGAGAGCACTATTTTGCTCAAATATTAGGGTTCAATATTGTATTTATTTAAAGATTTTTGTGGTAGATGATTGAAATTTTTTGGCTACGGAATTTTCAGACATATTTTCGATAAAAAAAAAGGGTTATGAATCCTTATATTTGGAAAATAGAATTGGCAAAACTATTTCGCTTGGATGTGTCTTATTATTATTTGTTTCCGTTGGAATTCATATTTAGTCTTAAACGGGTCGGACTTGACGTGTTAACGGGTCAAACCGGTGCAAACACCATCTAAAATCCGATTGCCACCTAATAGGTTGCCAACCCTATTGCCAGCTTGCTTTGGGGGAGCCGCCCATTGTAAATGCAAAAAATTTACTGGAAATTGCTGAGAAACCCAATTTCGGGGTGGGCTTTTATGAAATGCCCACCCGCTGGATAAGTTTTATGAAATACCCAGAATTAAGTATTTTCACGTTAAATATTCCAAGATTCCCTTTTAGATGCCACCCGCTAGAAACTGCTATTTTTATAATACCGAAACTACCCCTCCGCGCGAATTGGTCATCTATATGTATTTGAATTCAAAAAACTCAGATCTGGATTGCGATTTTCGTCTTCTTCTTCTTCACGGGAAATCTGAATTCCATTGCTCTCATATTCAGCAGAGATCGCAAAGATCGTTCGTAGTTCGGTGTGTTTTTCTTCAGTCGAACTCAGATCATCGCTCGTCATCATCATCACCATCATCATCATCTTCATCGTGGAGACATTTGAACTCAGATCTTCAATTGTGGAGAGAAGATCTTTCTTCTTCTTTTCCATAAGAATTATCATCGCTTTGAAAGAAGAACGAAACTCTTTATTCCTGAAAAAACTAAATTACACGTTTTAACACTGGAGATGACCATTCTCCGTCTTAATTAGGACGGAGAATGCCATTCTCCGTCTTATTTAGGACGGAGAATGCCATTCTCCGTCCTAATTAACACGGAGAATGACATTCTCCGTTTCCGTCTTAATTAGGACAGAGAATGTCATTCTCCGTCTTAATTAGGACGGAGAATGGAATTCTCCGTTTTATTTAAGACGGAGAATGGCATTCTCCGTCCTAATTAACACGGAGAAGGCATTCTCCGTGTTTCTAACACGGAGAATGGTCATTCTCCTGCGTTTTAACACTGGAATGACCATTCTCCGTGATAAATTACACGGAGAATGACATTCTCCGTCCCAATTAAGACGGAGAATGATCATTCTCCGTTTAATTTAGCACGGAGAATGGCCATTCTCCGTCTTAATTAGGACGGAGAATGTCATTCTCCGTTTTATTTAACACGGAGAATGACATTCTCCGTTTCATTTAACACGGAAAATGGCATTCTCCGTGTTTCTAACACGGAGAATGGTCATTCTCCTGCGTTTTAACACTGGAATGACCATTCTCCGTGATAATTACACGGAGAATGGCATTCTCCGTCCCAAATAAGACGGAGAATGGCATTCTCCGTCCCAAATAAGACGGAGAATGGTCATTCTCCGTTTAATTTAGCACGGAGAATGGCCATTCTCCGTCTTAATTAGGACGGAGAATGTTATTCTCCGTTTTATTTAACACGGAGAATGACATTCTCCGTTTCATTTAACACGGAGAATGGCATTCTCCGTGTTTCTAACACGGAGAATGGTCATTCTCCTGCGTTTTAACACTGGAATGACCATTCTCCGTGTAAATTAAGACGGAGAATGTCATTCTCCGTCCTAATTAAGACGGAGAATGGTCATTCTCCGTGTAAATTAAGACGGAGAATGCCATTCTCCTGTATTTTATGGTTAGCTGAAACTTTGGAGGGCCATAACTTTTGACTGGGAGGTCGAAACGAGGTCCCGTTTGTCGCAAAATGAGCGTATCGTCGAGGAGACTGAAAGTAACAGTTTCATCGTTAGACGGCCTTCCGAAATTTTAGATTCGCAAAAAAATGATGTTTGGACCTCCGTTTTAGCACTTTTGCCGTTCGTCCCGGTCTTTCCGAAATTTTTCGACGAGTTTTTGAAGATTTTTGAGGAGAAAACCTAGATTCGAAAGTGAGCAGCGTATGGAAGAAGATGGAGTATTAAAACGTTTTTTTAAGAGCAGTTTTGTGGGTGTTTCCAATAAATTAAAAGGAAGGACAAAAGGGTCATTTGGAACCCGCTTTGGATAAGTTTCTCTAATTCTGGACACGCGATGAAAGTTTTTTTAGCGGTGGGTTTTACATAAAATTTTTTTAGTTTTTGGGCATTTCATAAATCTTCCCAAAAATTTAGTATAGAATAATATAATTATAATTAAATTATAAATCAGATAATAAGTTTTACTAAATTAAAAAAAAGTAATGAATCGTCAATGTTATTGGCGAGCAATTAGGAATGGCGGTGAAATGGGCACTATATCGCCAGTAATAATCGCAAATTTTGGTTGAGTTGATTTTTTAAATTATTTTAGAAACATAGTTTCCAAGTCGCAGCACTCACGTCGCCAACGCCAATAGTTTTGATGGTTTCCAAGGTGCGGCTCAATTGCTTTCATGGTACCTCAAGTTATACCAAGTAACAATATGGTACCTAATTTATTATTTCTTACTTTGTGGTACCACAACTTCTAATTAAGGTCTTTCACGGTCCCTGTTGCCAAATTCCGTCAACTAGCTAACGGTTTCCGTCAACTGTTGCCAATTACTTCGATGGTACTCCAAGTTATACCCTATTAACTCCATATTATAATTAATATTAATTTATAATTAATATACCATATTAATTTATTATACCATAAAATTAATATACCATATTATAATAATTAATTTTATATACCATATTATAATAATTATTATAATTAATATATAAATTAATATTAATATTAATTATTATATTTTCAAGTTAATATTAATATTAATATTAAGTATTAATATTAATATTAAGTATTAATATTAATATTAATATTAATATTAATTTATAATATGGTATATTATTATGATATGGTATATTAATTATTATAATATGGTATATTAATTAATTAATTAATATATTAATTATCCAAGTTATACCATATTAATTTATATTAATTCCAAGTTATAATTAATAATTAATATTAATATTATAATTAATATTAATATACCATATTATAATTAATTTAAGTTATAATTAAATTATAATTTAATTAATTAATTATAATATGGTATATTTTTATTATAATTTAATTAATTATTAAATTAATTTATAAATATACCATATTATAATTTAATTAATTAATTATAATATGGTATATTTTCCTCGTTATAATTTAATTAATTATTAAATTAATATACCATATTATACCCTATTAGTTATAACTTAAAAAATATTACCAAAATTTTACAACAGTGCACATAATATAAATTAATATTAATTTGGAATTAATTATAAAAAAATTTAATTTAATAATCAATTATTATAATTAATTTATATTAATTTTATAATTAATTTTTTTTGTAATTAATTATTAATTTTTTTTGTAATTAATTATTATACCATATTAATATGGTATATTTAAATTAATTATTATAAATTAATATTACAAAAAAATTGTTTAAAATTATTATAAGTTATTTCCTCTACACGTATTATAAATTATTATAAATTAATTATTACAAAAAAATTAGGTACTTGGAGTACCACCGAAGTAATTGAGCCTATTTCCGTTAGCCAATTGACGGAAATTGGCAACAGGGACCGTGAAAGACCTTAATTAGAAGTTGTGGTACCACAAAGTAAGAAATAATAAATTAGGTACCATATTGTTACTTAGGTATAACTTGAGGTACCATGAAAGCAATTGAGCCCCAAGGTGCCAATGACTTTGGTGTTTTCAGTGTAGTTAAAAAAATGGTTATTTAGTAATATTGTCTTACAAAATAATTGATATTAGGGTTGAATTTCCAAAATATTCAGTATTAACGCTTGAGTCACAAACACTAACGCAGATTATTTTTAAAACTCAAATTCTAATTTTAACTATTATATAAGATCTTGTTGCTAAATCTTTATACATGGAGCATTGTTAGCAAAGTGTTTGTAGGCTCATGCATGATTTGTTGTACATTTTTTTCACAATCTTGCTGTATGGCTAGCTTAGTACTAGCTCACTACTAGCAAATGCTGATGTGGCAGAGAGAGATAACCAAGTTTACATGTTTAGCTGGTCAACAGCTTTTGAAAAATATTCTTTAAACATTTCTCTTATATTAATTGGCTCCAAAAAATTTTTGGTGATGACATTTTTCATTATGTGGCATCTGACATGGAAAGTGACATGACAGCTGACATGTCATGTTTTAACCAAAAAAATTATTGTTAATGTTAATGCTAATGCTATTGCTAATTTTAATTTAATGTTAATATTAATTTTAATGTCAATGTTAAAATTACCATTAATGCTAATTAATATTAATATTAATTTGAAGTTAATATTAATTTTAGTATTAATTTTAATGTTAATGTTAATGCTAATTTTAATTTAATGTTAATATTAATTTTAATTTTAATTTTAATGTTAATGTTAAAGTGAATATTAAAGTTAATTCTAATATTAATGTTAATGTTAATGTTAATCAGCTAAACCTGTAAACTTGGTTATCTTTTTTCTCCACATCAACATTTGCTAGTAGTGAGCTAGTACTAAGCTAGCCATAGAGTAATTTCGTTTTTTTTAAAACACCGAGCACGTTATTGCTACTGACGATTTGGAGATAACATAATTAAAAAATATTGTTTGTCAGTAAAAAAAATATATATTAAAATTGTTGTTGCTATTGACAATATGAGTACATGGTTGTCAATTATAATAGCGATACATTACTTCCTTTTTAATTTTAATGTTCAAAGACATTTTATATTTTTTATAATTATATTATATTATCCTATACGAAAAATTCTTTTGTAAATGAGACTTTAAGCAAATTTCATTCATACTTGTTAGGCCTTCTCCAATTGGGGTTTCTATCTCCCCTATACGGTGGTTTCTATCCCAATTTGGCAATTGATGTAGGATGTGGAGTTTCTATGGCCTCATTTGGTTCGCGAAAAGGAAATGAAAGAAAATCAATTTCTTGGTATATTTTTTTTTTGAAAAATTACAATTTCTATCAATTTTTTCTTTCTAATATTTGGAAATGATAAGAAAATTGAAAGAAAAAGTGAATACTTAAATGTGAGAAAGTGAATCCTTACTTGAATGTATGGAACCACTTTCCCTCTAATTTTATTTCCATTCAGAATTACTTACATTTCCTCCTCAATTCATTTGACACCCAAACATAGGAAAGTAATGACTTTCCTTTTCCAACACCATGATTGTGCGAACCAAACGAGACATGAGAGTTTTCTACATGTAGAAACTCTCATAGAAATTCTTCCTCTCATACCAATTACATTGGTTTTTCTAAAGGCACTCCAAGTTTTACTTAGGCTAGCCCAAAATCTTTTATATTTATTTTCAAGTTTGCCACTGAAAAAATTCTTTCAGACTAGTCCAATTTTTTCAGGACTATCAAACAATTTGACAGTCCTTATTAGGATGACTGTCAAATATTTGACAGTCCTTTTCTATTGGGAGGACTGTCAAATATTTCGACAGTCCTAATTTTTTAGGACTTGTCAAAAAAAATTGACAGTCCTTCCTTTTGGAAGGTATGTCAAATATTTTGACAGTCGCTCACGCGCTGCATCCTCCGCTGCTTGCTCGGCCTCCACCTCCCGTCGTCGAGGGCGCGCAGGCCCGGAGGCACTCGCCCACAAGCTTCCTCCCGCTGCCCCTATGGGCTCCTCCAGTAGCAGCAGTGGCGGAGAGCGGCAGGCGGGGAGCGCAGGGAAAAGCGACGGTAGGACTGTCAAAAGAGTGACAGTCCTATAAGAGGGTAGGCTAAAGTATAAAAACTGACAGTCCTAAAGTATATTGAGAGTTGGGCAGCCCCAAAGAATTTATGGGACTGTCCTGAGTAATTTTTTTACAAAGTTGGATTGTCCTGCAGTAATGGACGGTCCTGGAGTAAAACGTGGAGTGCTTTATAGAAAAAGCCTTAATATTGGGCCCACATCATTAAAGTGAATATTTTATTTGTTGCCACATAAGATAAAATTGAGAACCATTAAAGAATGTTTCTTTGTGTGTGCAATTTCTATGTAGAAAAACTACCAACTTGGATATAATTTAAGAAATTTTGAGTGGCACCCCACTTTTGTTTACCATATTTACAGTGCACCCCACAAGTTTACAACAATGTAAGGTACCCTCCACTTTTGACGGTTTTCGTCTCCAACTTACGGTCAAACCCTTTGACCATTTTTTTTTTGACGAAAATACCCCGATCTTCTTTCCCGTATCCCTCTATATTTTCAGTGTCTGTCCCCTCCCCGTCGTCGGCGTGCCTCCGCCGCCCCCCCTCCACGACCTCGCCGCCCCCCCTCCCCGACCTCGCCGCCCCCCCCTCCCCGACCTCGCCGGCTCCCTCCCCGACCTCGCCGCCCCCCTCCCCGAACTCCCTGACCCCTAGCGCCGCCCCCCCCCTCCCCGACCTCGCCGAGAACCTGCGCCACTTCGCGCGCAGCGGTCGGCGTCCGCCTCTCCCTCGACTTCGTCCGTCGCGTGTCAGCATCCTGCCGTACATCATCAGCATCCTGCCGTACATCAGCCCGGGTATGATGAGGACCACCACCGTCGGCAGCGCCACCAGCGCCATCCTCCACACCATGAGGAAGCCGATGGCGTAGCTGCCGAAGAACGTGGAGCAATTCATCACGAAGTTGGGGACCTTCTCGCTGAGGACGTCCTGTACGACGAGGCTGTCGCTAGAGACGCTGGTGATCACGTCGGACGTCGAGGCCCCCTTGAGGTCGAAGTACTCGACGTCCTGCCGGAGCACCGCCTTCAGGTCGAGGCCCCCTTGTGTTTATCAGCAATAGACACAATTTTTTTTTGAATCAAGAACCACAAGAGCTAGCTAGCGAGAGATCACCTAAGAAACAAACCACCCATTGCGCTGATGCCAAATATAGCAAGTTCACAGCATTCTGCAGAATCATTAGTTGGTCATTGCGTATGCATGCAGAAAATATTGTCAAATTTCTGTAACAATTGAAACGATCAATTAATCACGTGGTTGATGTTGTGAGTGAATTGGGAAGAGGCCGATGGTCCGTTGCCTAGGTTGTTCATGATCTTGCTGGTGACGAGGAGCATGACCGGGAGGGACAGGCCGTCCCCGATCGCGCCGAGAAAGCCCAGCGCCATCAGCCACTGGTGACGAGGACAGGCCGTCCCCGACGGCGAGGTCGGGGGGGGGTGCGAGTGACACGGTGAAGAAGACAACAGGTCGGGGGTATTTTTGTCAAAAAATTTGGGTCAACCCAGTTGACCGTCCATATTGGACGAAAACCGTCAAAAGTGGGAGTACCTTACATTGTTGTAAACTTGTGGGGTGCACTGTAAATATGGTAAACAAAAGTGGGGTGCCACTCAAAATTTTTCATATAATTTTTCTAAAGTGCAATGACAAATATGATTAAAACTCAATTTTAGAAATCATCATTGGATAGAGAGAGAAAATTAGAATATGTAATGACACGTCAAAAATTTTATTTAAGTCATTGAGATGGGATGGGATGCATGTAATCCAACGACTCTTAGGCCCCGTTTGGTTCGCGGAATCATGCGGTTGGAAAAAGAAAGTCATTACTTTCCTATATGGAATTGAGGAGAAAAGAAAAATAATTTCCAATGGAAGAAAAATGAGAAAATGATTAAATCCATCCAAACAAAGAATTATTATTTCCACCCTGAAGTATTTACTTTTTTTTAAATTTTTTTAACATTTTCAAACATAAAAAAAATCAATAAAAATTATAATCAGTTAAAAGAAATAAAATAACAAGGAATTGATTTCCACTCTCCCATCCTTCAATATCATGATTGGGTCGACCAGGCCAGATCATAAGTGAAATATCATGATCGGGTCAGGTCAGGCCCGATCATGAGTGAATAGAAAATCTAAAATGTACATTGCTGTTCCAGCAGAACTACTTGGTTTAATTCTACCACTTTTACTAGGAATAGCCTTTTTAGTGGTAGCTGAATGTAAAATAATGACTTTTGTGCAATGTCCAAAGGGTCATGATGTAGTAGGATCATTCGGATTGTTAGAGCATCCACAGTGGTAACACTCCAAACCATACTCCAAATCACTTCAACCATACTCCAATAATTAATTGGTTAATTTTGGAGTATTTCCTTCATTTTGGTACACAATGGTATAGTCCAAATAAACACTCCAAATTGACAAGTGGCAACACTCCATTTGTTTTCCTCCTTATTTTTCTTTCATAATTGACAAGTGGCAACACTCCAAAAAAAGAATGAAGGAGAAAAGTAAATATGGTGGGCCCGCAAGTAATATAGCTCAACTAGTGGACTCTCCAAATTTGGAGAGTCTTTTAGCTTTCTACCATTTTCCAAGTGTGGACAAGAGTCCATTGGAACCATCAAGTGCTATAAAATTTGGCTAAAGACCAAATATAACACTTGAAATTAGTCCCACTGTGGATGCTCTTGGCCTCGTTTGGTTCGCGGAATGGAAGGGAAAGGAAATCAATTCCTTGTAATTTCCTTTCCTTTGGGAAATTTTATTTCCCATTGATTTTCCTTTCCGATGTTTGGAAACGCCAAGGAATTCGGAAAGGAAAGTGACTACTTCAATGTGGGAAAGTGATTCCTTGCTTGGATGGATGGAATCACTTTCTCCCCTAATTTCCCTTCCATTGGGAATCACTTTCCTTTCCTCCTCAATTCCTTTGACATCCAAACATAGGAAAGTAATCACTTTCCTTTCCCAACCCGAAGATTCCGCGAACCAAACGAGGCCTACAACCTCCCTTCCCGGAAACGAATGGAGGAGTTTTTAAAATGAGGAACACGTGAGTTCTTTAGGATTTTTGATATGGAAACTCCCTAAAAAAAGGTTTTTTTTAGGGGCACCCCCACAATTACTAAGGGGCAGCCCTTACTTAGGGGGCAGCCCATTTGGTGGAGATTCTACTAGGGGGCAGCCCAAATTCTACTAGGGGCAGCCCAACCCCCCAAACTCAAATTTTCTATTCATTTCATCATTTCCTCTCTCTCTCCTCCAAAAGAAAAAGAAGAAGAGCTCTCTCCCTCTCCCTAAACCCTAGAAAATTCTCCTCCACTACTCTAATCCTAATTCCTCCACCAAATATCTTTGAAGAACACTCCCACATTCGACGAGATGACACGCAAGTCGAAGAAATCGGATTCTCGGTACGTTCTTCCCTAATTTTTCTATAATTTTCTACATTTTATTCGAAACCCTAGAATAGTTTTAATTGTCTAAAAAAATTTGATAATTTAGGTTTAGAATGTCTTTAGGGTTTATGAATGTCATTTTCGAACATGACAAAGCCATAATTTCTCTTAAAACCCTAACCCTAGAAAACGACAAACTAGCGAGTCGTTTGTCTGTTGGCCGAGTACAGTAGGACTGTCAAGCATGTGGCAGTCCTCATGTAAACAAGGACTGCCACAGGCCTGGCAGTCCTCTTTCAATAGAGGACTGCCAGGACTGTGGCAGTCCTTGTTTACATGAGGACTGCCACATGCTTGGCAGTCCTACTGAGTTCTGGGGGTGGGGGATAGGGGGTAAGAGTTCTATTTTAGTTTGCATTAGTTATTAATTGTACGGTCGCACAATCCAATGTTCTATAGGGGTAACAGTCCTCCCGACGCACCAAAAAGAATACGCCCCACCGCGTCAAAGCGGAAGGAACGTGCGGAACGTCCTCTTGAGCGTCCGATTACAATTTCTGAACCGGAGCGGCAAGGTCGGGCCGGGACACGGAGATCCCCACCGGTTGCACAAGCTCGGTCGAAGCAACGAGCTCGTACTCCTTCTTCCAGTGATGACGACGATGTGCCAATTAGCCAACTCCTGCCACCCCGTCAAGCTGGTTCTGCTCCATCTGAGGAGGCCGGTCCTTCTGAGCCGCCTGTCCGCCCGCCAGGTTGCTCAATGTTGGCTTCATTTGAGAACCATATTGCATATGCAATATGGAAGGACCCGGTATGTACATTACTTTTGTAAGCTGGCAGTTTAGTATATGATATCTATATGTATCTCATATGTTTTATGTTTTTATATGTTGTTTGATATACAGAGGACATATCGTATGCTTAGGGCTGTGAGTCACGGGAAGAAAACCGTGTCTTGGCCGTTTAGAAGCTTACCGGAGGCCGTCCAGGAGAAAATCGTACCGAGCGGTTTGCATAATTTGGCTGATTATGCCTATAGGACAATGGATAGTGCCCTGATATCCGCCTTTGTGGAGAGATGGCACCCGGAGACCAATACGTTTCATCTCCCATGCGGGGAGATGACCATTACACTTGACGACGTGTACCAGATACTGGAGCTACCAGTTACCGGTCGCGTCATGACCAAAGAACATTACAGAGATGAAAAATCGACAAAATGGTACTCGAAGATCGTCAAGTTTGTCTCAAGTAACCTTGGACTTGAGGAAACTAGTTTTACAACTCTCCCGGGCTTCAAGAAATCATATAGAATTCCTCTTTCATTTCTGGTGGAGCACTTCAGGAATATGGAATTGGATGAGGATGATGATGAGTTGGTCGACGCGATGGCCCGTGCTTACATGTTGTTCGTCCTTGGAACGGTGGGCATTTCGGACAAGTCTGGAACCTCGATACATGCGAGGTACATGCTCAATTTATTGTCCGTGGATGACTTCATCGATATATCGTGGGGTAGCGGTATTCTCGCCTATCTTTACCGCGAGCTCGGCATCGCATCCCGTGTCGGGACTAAGACAATTGCTGGATGCCAGACTCTGCTACATGTAAGAAAACTTTCAATGATTTAATCTCGTATACTTCATTTTGTTGTTTATATTTTGTGACTATTAACTTAGTAATTGAATAGGCATGGATATACGAGCACTTTCCGATGCTCAGGCGGGGTGACCAGAACCCAATCTATTTTGAACACCTTCCTAGAGTGGCTCGATGGAGGCCGGCCCAGGTGGAAACCAAAGATTGGCAAATCCTGGCTTCCATTCGTGAAGTACTTGACAATTTGGTACCAGAAGAGGTAATAAATTGGGACTAACCTTATTTTTTCATGTTATGTTTTTTTTGCTGTTAACTGTTTTCCTATAGATATTTTGGGATCCATACCGGAATTTTCGCGAGGGGAGTCGTGCCATCCAACCAGTTTCTTTATTTCATGGCATGATCACATGCTATGATATCAAGAAGCCGTACATGCCTGATCGTGTACTTCGGCAGTTTGGCTTCGTGCAAAGTGTGCCGAAGCGCACACTACAGCTGTTGGAACCTTCCCGCGGGACCCAACCATTGAATTACAAACCGGCGTATTTCGACTGGGTGACCGACTTCTACTCCGAGTGGCAAAGGCACCTGCTTGGGGAAGATGAGAGTCAACCAGTCACCCAGATGGCCGACTGCAGCGAGGACTACATGCCGTACTTTCGGCGGGTCGGACATCCTAAGTTGTTGAACCCTACAAACCCGGGTCCCGAGGCCGTAGTAGCTGTTGGAAATCTTCCTTCGAAAAACATCTTGTATGCTTCATTGGTGAAGATGGTGAGTTTCGCATTAGCAGTTAGTTTGAGATTTTCATGTTTGTAGACTAAATTCAATTATACTTTCATTTACAGTCTAGAAGGGCGAAGGAACTGGCCAAGACACTTCGGAGCGCTTGCCAAAGTGACACTAGTGTCTTGGTCGACACTAGTGCCTTGGTCGCCAACGAGCTTGAGCGCATCGACGACGAGGTTGAGTTCCCATTCATGCGTAATGCGGAGTCTCGTTCGAAGGTCCGCCATGATATGTAGTATGATTGTCTGATTGTCTGAAGTTGGGTATTTTGGATGTTGATATTTTTGGGTGTCGAACATGTTGTTGGATCCTTGTGTGTGTTGAAATATTTTTGGATGTTGATATTTTTGGGTGTCAAACATGTTGTTGGATACTTGTGTTGAAATACTTGTGTTGGTTATGTGTTGGATACTTGTGTTGAAATACTTCTGTTGGATATGCCACCCCCCTGGCACAGAGAGTTTCAATTAGGACTGCCACCCCCCTGACAGTCCTATACAAAAGGAGGACTGCCAGGGTGCTGGCAGTCCTAATTGAAACTTGCTGTTACAGCAAGTTTTAATTAGGACTGCCAGCACTCTGGCAGTCCTTCATAAGCGTAGGACTGCCAGGGGGGTGGCAGTCATATTTGTGAGTCATTGAATTAATATTTGTTTGCGATTCTAAAATTTCGACAAAACTGCTAAAACGGGGGTCCAAACATCATTTTTTTGCGATTCTAAAATTCCGGAAGGCCGTCTAACGATGAAGTTGTTACTTTCAGCCTCCTCGAAGATACGCTCCTTTTGCGACAAACGGGACCTCGTTTCGACCTCCCAGTCAAAAGTTATGGCCCTCCAAAGTTTCAACTGACCATAAAATGCAGGAGAATGACCATTCTCCGTGTAAATTAACACGGAGAATGGCATTCTCCGTGTTTTTAACACGGAGAATGGCCATTCTCCGTCTTAATTTACACGGAGAATGGTCTTTCCAGTGTTAAAATACAGGAGAATGACCATTCTCCGTCTTAACTTACACAGAGAATGGCCATTCTCCGTGTAATTTAGCACGGAGAATGGCCATTCTCCGTATTAGAAACACGGAGAATGGCCATTCTCCGTGTAAGTTAAGACGGAGAATGGCCATTCTCCTGTATTTTAACACTGGAAAGACCATTCTCCGTATAAATTAAGACGGAGAATGGCCATTCTCCGTGTAAGTTAAGACGGAGAATGGCCATTCTCCTGTATTTTAACACTGGAAAGACCATTCTCCGTGTAAATTAAGACGGAGAATGGCCATTCTCCGTGTAAATTAAGACGGAGAATGGCCATTCTCCGTGTAAGTTAAGACGGAGAATGGCCATTCTCCTGTATTTTAACACTGGAAAGACCATTCTCCGTGTAAATTAAGACGGAGAATGGCCATTCTCCGTGTAAATTAAGACGGAGAATGGCCATTCTCCGTGCTAAAACACAGGAGAATGGCTATTTATATAACAACAAGTTTCAATTAGGACTGCTAGCACCCTGGCAGTCCTAATTCAATGTAGGACTGCCAGAGGGTGGCAGTCCTAATTCACAGAACAATTCATCTAGGACTGCCACACCCAGGGCAGTCCTTCACATGTGTTGGACTGCCCTGTGTGTGGCAGTCCTAATTCACAGAACAATTCATCTAGGACTGCCACACCCAGGGCAGTCCTTCACATGTGTTGGACTGCCCTGTGTGTGGCAGTCCTAGATGAAATGTTCTGTGATTTGCACCCAGGGCAGTCCTTCACATGTGTTGGACTGCCCTGTGTGTGGCAGTCCTAGATGAAATGTTCTGTGATCAAATCACAGAACATTTCATCTAGGACTGCCACACACAGGGCAGTCCAACACATGTGAAGGACTGCCCTGGGTGTGGCAGTCCTAGATGAATTGTTCTGTGATCAGATCACAGAATATTTTAGCAAGGACTGCCACACACAGGGCAGTCCAACACATGTGAAGGACTGCCCTGGGTGTGGCAGTCCTAGAAAAGACAACACCTGGATAAAAGTAACACACATGTATGACACACATGTATAACACCCAAAACACACAAAACACACATGTATAACACCCAGATAAAAGACATATAACACATGGATAAAAGTAAGAAACATATATTGGACTTCATATTTCATAGTTTAATGTATACAAAAGTGGTACTCTATAACCAAAATGCCAAAAAGTATACAAAAGTGGTCCTCCATATAACACATTGATACTCAGTCGATTTCGACGTCACAGTGGTCTGCAGGTAAGTCTCTTGGCTCCTCAAACTTCAACAACTTCTTACAATGGTCGATTTGATGATCGAAAGGTGTGGTCCAAGCTCTGGCTTCGACCGGTGCTCTTTTGTACCAAACTGTTGAAGGTGGAGGAATCGGAGAATGACCGATCATCTTCAGTATGACGAAGTGGTCATCGATGTGACCTATAGTACATAGGTTAGAATGTCCGTGGTCCGGCGGAGGTGCGCACATCGGAAAGAATGTTTCTCTAATACCCATCGAGAAAATTACGAGAGGTATCATGTACCTATTGGCAAATAAATAGCCGGCAGACGGGACTGACATGTAGTGGTCTGTCCCGGTAACACTGTCGGTGCAAGGGATACTTAACAACAAACTTGCAACCGTTTCTTCGCTTAGGAGACGGGAGTAGAATGGAAGACGAGTCTCTAACTCCTCGTACAGCTCCTGCCTCACCCGTCTCCATCCGTCTTTGACATCATAACCAAGATGTCTTGCAAGCACATGGAATCCACAATGGCCATCACCGGGGACATCGACAATAGACCAAATGTATCGGCGAAGCTCAGGTTGGAATTTATCAATATACAAACTCAGTGTTTGGCTTGCAACGGTATCTTCTCTTGGGCGGTCCGTTTTATCCATTTTTCGGCGAATGACAAGCTTCCCCTTCCGTGCGGGCGGAGCTTGCTGTAAGCTTCGTTCAACATGCTCAAAGTACGATGGATCTCTCCTAGTTGACTCCAGCCTTCTCTTCTGTGAAATAGTCAGTCTTGTTTGAGGCCTGCCTTTAGGATTGGAAACAACGGTCGGCTCATGCATTGTAGTAGTGACCGGACATGCAATTTCTTGCATTTTAAGCTCAATGGACTGCCGCTCCGCTGCTACTGAGGCTAACCACCTTGCGTGGAGAAGTTTCAGTTGTGGCAAAGAGAAGAAATCATCGTCCGTCTTCACGACAGGCATCATAGACAACTGCCTCCAACGTTGATCGACTGCTTCTACTGGAATAGGAATGGATTCACGGCGATATTCATTAATCTGATGTGCACAAGGGAGGCCCAGTGTATGTCGATGTACACACCCGCAAACTTGGGGATCAAACCCGACATCCTTCGACCTTTCAATCTCATCACATATTAATGTCAATGCCGTGTGTGATACCACGCGAACTAAAGCATCTAACAGTACATTCTTTTTATGCTCATGCTTCACTATATTTAAGCTCATCTCAAATGATGCCTTAATTTCATTCACCGTCCGGTCTACCATAAGATGTATAGCTTGCCAAACAGAGACAAAGTTGCCGAGAGATAATTTTAGTTGTCTCTTCACTACAGAGTGTGCTCCTTCGACACGGTTGGTAGTTGTCGTGCCGTAATGCTTCACCAAATTCGTCCATGCTAAGACGAAGTGTTCTTTGTGCGGTTCAAGCCATGTATCTTTGATGTATGAAATGCATGCCGGCTCCCTCGCCTCCCACTTTTCCTTGAACATGTACCATGCGGCATCGTAACTGTCAATCGTAGAGGCTCGCCACACACAATTCCAGTCATTGGAGAATTCTTGAAAATTTTGCATGTCAATTTTACCTTCCTCCTTCTGAAACTTCAACTTACATTGGGCTTCAATATTACGATTGACATGCCAAGTGCATAGCAATGTATCCGCTTGAGGAAAAACAATGCGAATAGCATTAATTAGGGCATACTCTCTGTCGGTCACAAGAACTGACGGCTCTGTATGACCGGTGTAAAGTGTTTTCAGTTTCTCCAATGCCCATGTGTAGTCTTCAAGTTTTTCACTCTTCATGAAGCAAAATGCCACCGGAAATGTTTTCCGAGTAGAGGTGAATCCGACAATATGAAGGAGAGGCATCTTGAACTTGTTGGTCTTGTACGTGCAATCAAGGACTCACATCGGCAAATGACTTGGCCAGTGTGTGGCAGTCCGGATGAGCCCAAAAGATTGAAATAACTTCCTTACTCTGGGGATGTGTTCTATGGAACTCAACGTAATGATTATCGGCAAGCAACTTCAGCACTTCTTGCATCGCCATTCTTGATTTGGTCCGGACAGCGTTCGAAGAAGATAGGGCGTTGTATATTGACCTCATCGTAGACAAGTTCTTCTCATCTTCATGCCGTATGACTGAATATATTTGTCTCGGTGCAACACCGGAAATGGACAAGTCTTCGGCTATCTTCTTCTCCGTAGGGTTCAACCGTCCGACATACGGATGACCCAATAGTGTCTCGGAAATCTCATGATTGTGGGTTCCATTCTTCACTTGTACTGACCACTTCCCTTCTTCTTCTTTTCTAATCTGGATCTTGAATGGACAACCACATTTCCTCGTTCCAGCTTTCTTTCTTGGAACTTTATTTTGGATAACTGTGTCTTTCTTGTGCGATCTGAACACACCACCTCGTTCACAGCCAACCATCAGACTTTGTCGTCCCGGGCGATTTCGGGCCGATCTGGATATCACTAGAACCAACTTGTTTTCCCGTCCGACTTCTCGACACCATTGTACCGCATCGTCGCTTGATTGAAACGAAAGATCGGTCCAAAATAAATGCCCTACATCGATTGCAATTGGAGCATGTACCGCAACCTCGGAAGATCGCAAGTCCTACAATATAAGTTAAAAGTCAAAACTAAACAACTACATAAAACGTATTATTACTTATAGAGGAGTCTGTACTTGGTCACAAGCTGAGACACTTTAAGCGTATCTGTCTGCAACATATAATCCTTAGTTCTCTAAAATTTAGTTATAAATGTAATATAGTTGCTACTTGAAACTAACATCATAATGTCCAGACACAAACGGTGGTGAACCCATAAATAGTGAAATTCTTGCTTAGTCGTACATTAAGCTTACAATCAGTTTCAATTTTAGATATAAAGAAATGTTAACGTAGTATTATATGGTTGGTTCTGGTGCTATGTTTTTACTTTTCAACCTAGTGAGTGAAAAGTGAGAATTTAACTTTGAAAGCTTTGTAATAGTTCAATGGAAGATCATGTGTTAGCATGGGATTGGAAGATATAAACGAAGAAGTCAATTTTAACTGTAAATCCTTTCGTTGCAAGGAACATGCTTGATTACTAGGTGTTCTCTTTGATGTTTTACATATTCTCTGTTGTAAATCCTTTCGTTGCAAGTCAATTTTTCATATTTCTTTGTCACTTTTCCTTGGACACAGAGGACTGCCACAAATGTGGCAGTCCCTCACAAATACAGGACTGCCACAGATGTGGCAGTCCTATTTATGTGAAGGACTGCCACATCTGTGGCAGTCCTATATTTGTGAGGGACTGCCACATTTGTGGCAGTCCTCTGTGTCCAAGTCTAATTTTTGACCCGAAGTAAAGTTCAAGTGTCGTTACCACGAGTGTTTCCGATGCTTCAAAGTGTTCTTCGGAAGTTGTGGGAGGAGAGTATCCAGCATTTGATGGTCCGGATTGTTCCATTTTCTATTTTTTTCTACATTAAACACAAAATTCAACTTTTATATGTAAAATTTAGGTTAAAACTTAAAATATTACACAAAAATAAATTCGACGACTTACAAATTAATGGGAGAAGTGATTGACACTGTATTCTACCAAAAATTTTAGGTTGGGGGACAATTTCACCTAGCTAGGGTTAATTATAGGTTTATAGGAGGAGAAAAAAAAAAGAGTGGAGGAAGAGAAGTAGTGGAGGGAGGAAGAAAGAGAGAGATGAACCAATCTAAAATGAACTTGGCTTATATAGTATTTTTTGGGCTGCCCCCCTAGTAAAAAAAATCAATGGCAAACTTGTAATTTTTTGGAAAAAATTTTGGGTTGCCCCTTAGGTACTGTTTGGGAAGGGTGGAAAATGGGAGGAAGGAAAAAGTTGAGAGGAAAGTGAGAGGAAAATTTTAAATGACGGTGTTTGGAAAGGGGGAGAGAACATGGGAGAGGAAAATTTGAGAGGAAAAAGTAGGTGGGTCCCACCAAAAAATTTTCCTCCCAAATGTGGGAGGAAAATGGAGAGAGATGAGAGGAATTTGAGTGAATTTACTCCACCACCCCTCAAAAAGTTAATATTAAATCATCATTTGAGAATACCAAGGAGGAAATAGTAATTATACCTATATCCATAAACAAATAAAAAATTGTTTTTAAACTTTTCCTTTCCCTACTTTTTGTCCATCCAAACAAAGGAAGGAAAAATTAACTTTCCCTCCATTTTCCTCTCCTCCATTTTCCTTTCCCTCAAATTTTTCTCTCCCTTCCCACAAATGTTCCCAAACACAGTGTTAGTAATTGTGGAGGTGCCCCTAAAAAAAACCTAAAAAAAAGAAAGAAAAAATAGATAAGGGGTAAAAGAGTCATTTCTCATCGTACCACCCTTTATAAATACAACCTGCCAATTGGCGGCATTCTCACTAAATTCTCTCTCTCTCTCTCTCCTCCTTTCCTCTTTTTCCATCGGCGAAACCGACGCCCCCAAAATCTCGGCCGAAATATCAGGTGCTGCTACATTTCTCTCTCCTCCCTCGTTCCTTCCTCTAGGGTTTTAGTTAGGGTTAGGGTTTCCAGGAAATTAGGCTAAAATCCCTTCGATCTCTCTCCCAGGCCCCTCCTCTCATGGCCGCCGCAGCCAACGGCAGCGCCGCCGCCGGCCAGCGCGACGCGCAGCGGACGTTCCAGGTCGTCGTCGCGGCGACGCGGAAGCTCGGGATCGGGAAGGACGGGAGGCTCCCGTGGAATCTCCCCGCGGACCTGAGGCTCTTCGAGGAGGTCACGACGGCGACGGCGGACCCGGCGAAGAAGAACGCGGTGATCATGGGGAGGAGGACGTGGGAGAGCATCCCGGAGCCGAGCCGGCCTCTCCCCGGCCGGCTCAACGTCGTGCTGACGCGGTCGGGGAGCTTCGACCTGGCGACCGCGGAGAACGTCGTGATCTGCGGGAGCATGGCGTCCGCGCTGGACCTGCTGGCCTCGTCCCCGTACTGCTTCTCCACCGAGAAGGTCTTCGTCATCGGCGGCGGCCAGATCCTCAGGTCTGCACGTACCGGCGGTTGCGGACATGTCTCGAACATGAACTAGGCGCGCTGGAAATACGTTAGGACATGTCACAATCGGGGTCGTGTTGTTGTGTCGGTATCCGTAGTGTGGTATTCTTGTCGCTTAGGACCTAGGTATCGGACACGACCCTCGCCGTGGAAAGATAATAGGGTATGCGGAAACCGATGCCTCGTGTCCGGTATAGGTGTCGTGTAGTGTTGTATTGTTGCTTTGAACACGTACGGGGCATGACATAGACGCTCCGAAATACACAAGGACACACCGGAATCGATGTTGTGTTGTTGTTTCCATATGGACCATATCGTGTAGCGTCGTATACGTGTCTGTGTAACGTAGTCTCACCTTTTTCTTTTTGCTGCGGCTGATTTCATTTGTTGATTCTTAGGGAGTCTCTCAATGCGCCAGGATGCGTAGCCATACATTACACTGACATCCAGACCGATATCGAGTGTGATACCTTCATTCCACCGGTTGATTTGGCGGCATTCCGGCCGTGGTACTCGACTAGGCCTGCTGTGGAAAATGGGGTCAGGTACTCTTTTGTGAGCTATGTGAGGGTGCAGAGTTTTGATGGTGAGGATGCCGGCGTGGAAAATGGGCAGAAGTTTGAGGTGGAACAGTTCCCGTTTCTTCCGAAGATGATATATTGTAGTCATGAGGAGTATTTTTATCTGAATCTTGTTCGGGATATTATGGAGAGTGGTGCACAGAAGAATGACAGGACGTTAACCGGGACACTGTCGAAGTTTGGTTGTCAGGTGCATGTTTGTTGTGGTTAATGCTGTGTGCTTTTCTTTCATAATTTGATTGTCTTACAGATTTTAAGAGATGTTATTCTTTTGCATGTGTTCAGATGCGGTTTAATTTGAGGAATTCTTTTCCACTACTTACAACCAAGGTATTTTTTTTTCTTTTGGTAATTTGGTTACAACAGTTTAAGAGATTCATGGGCACGGGTCAATTTTATAGAGGTAGACATATGTATAGTCTTGCAGTGTGTGAGCAATGAAGATGTTGGAATGTTAAGATCTCAAGGAAAATAACTAAGTTGTAGGTAAAATATGTAAAGTTCTGGGAAAACTTGTGAAAGACTTAAAAAAAGCGGTTAATCAAGGAATGCTATGTCGTCTAACATCCTTTAGCTAATAAAAAACTCTAGAAAGATGGCAAACTCAAAGTTTTAGTGTCTCCCTAGATCTCTCAGTTGCAAGAAACTGTGAACTGGATCTATTGTTAGTTTAAGTATTAGTTGTTATTATTGTAGCCATTTCCTCTTCTTCTTCTTTTAAAAAAAATATACTTAGCTGGTATTTGTTTGTCACTCTTAAGCATCTATGTTTGGTTTATGATAACTGGGTGCTTTTGCTTGTTTAATATGTAAAATCTGATTAGTGGAAGACCATTGGTTCCACAGAGAGTGTTCTGGCGAGGAGTTGTTGAAGAGCTGTTGTGGTTCATCAGTGGGTCAACAAGTGCAAAGGTACCATAACTTCCACTTTGAGAAGATGGAGTCGTTCATTTTTCTATCTAGTACTTTATTGAACTGTTGTGATTGTGCGTTTATGTTCCAATCACGTCTCTATGAAGCATTTGCTATAAGCTGACTATTTAATCCTTAGATACCTATCAATAATTAATTGGCTATTGATGTCTGGATGCTGAGTATGGAGTATGCTGGGGTTTCTAGTTCCTGTCTTGTATTGTTTTCATTTTGCTATGCATTGACATTTGGGTTGGCTTGTTTCCTATACACGAGTTTGTAAATGTCAAATAGTGTCATTTGGAAAAACGAAAATTATATTAAAGAGTTGTATAATACTGTCATTTGGAAAACGAAAATTATATTAAAGAGTTGTATATATATATATATATAATTATATTAAGTGTGATGTGGTACCAGTGGTGACTGCAGGATGAAGCTAGAAGGGGACTTCGGTAGATATGGTTTTTGTGCACTTGTTGGTGAGTGTGTGGAGGAGTGTGGGAAAAGTGAGGGGGGAGGGTGGGGGGTTACTAAAGGAAAATTTATCTAAACATGTTCCAATGTGTAATAGGTTGTGGTATTGAGTATTTATTCTTTGGGTATATGGGATTCTTGGTTAACTTGTGCTAGGTTTGGGCTTTATTTTGCACAGGTCTATATGCTGGCTGGCTTGAGCCCGACATATTAAACCACTAGTTTGACATAACTCCATATTGTGGCCTACATTAACCAAAATGCCATATGGGTGAAATTACCTAGCTTGTGGTGAACACATGCCAAATTTGCCATGGGCAACATTTACTACAGTGATAATTTGCAGTAGAGGCCTCACTGAATTCATCTGAAGTAATGACATTCAGAGAAGACTATTTCCAATGATAACAACTTGTAATCCAAAAGAGAATTTTGGTTATTTCGATCAACTGCAGCAGATTAGAGTTCCTGCCTGTTAGCATGCTTTATCAAATATCAACCTGTGCATATATACTATTTAAGCTCATTGAACCAATGAATCCAGAGATGGCCCTTAATTGATCTGAATGTAAGAATGTGCTTAACCAAAAGTTTGGGATAAAGTGTCACGTCCCGATCCGGGAAATCGCTCGTCCTCGCTAGATTTCACCCGAATCATCGTCCTCGCTGGGGCGTGATGCTGCACGAGCCTGGAGTTGCGCTCGTGCAAGGCAAGATAACAGGTTCACATAGTGTTTATCTCAAATTGATAACATAAGCGGCGGAAGGAAACAAAGTATACAATAAGAATCTCTTTTATTGATAATGAACTGAAGATTACAAAGGCTCTGAATCCTTGTTAGCAATCACCCGAATAAAACGCGTATTATACGCGAATTTTTCCGTATCTTACATAAACGTATAATACTTGCGTACTTTTGAAAATTTTGGATTTGTACGCGAATTTTAAGCCTGTGGCGTTTTAAACGCGTACCGTACGAATTTTTTAAAAATTGGCCAAAAAAATGTGACCAAGAAAGCCAGCAGTCTTAACTTTCTCGACTCTTGCTGCTATTAGATATTAAAACTGGCACAATTCTTAAAAATTATCAAAAGAAAAGAAAAAAAGTCTCACAGTAACCAAAAAAAGAAACCCAAGAGTCTTTGCACATGTTGCTTGCAACAATCAAAGAAAAACCTTTCGATTTTTCATCATCCAACCTCTTCTTATTCTCATACTGAACCTTGTTTATGAAGGAGTAGAGGTGGGTGTGCCCTATATATATGCTGAATTTTTAGTGCTGAATTGGTTCATATGAAACGTACTAAACACGAATTAAATCTGATCCGAATGTTTTTCGTTAGACGAATTTTTGACCGAATTTTACTTATATTGTGCCGATTTATACTCGTACTTTTGCCGTTCCGAATTTTTCCGTTTGCCGAATTACTAACAAGGCTCTGAATAGCCCAACTTAACATGCCAATTGGCTACAACGCTCATGATCTCTCTAGCTCACAAAGGATTACATTGTTCCATACATTATGCCTCTTTATAGTCAACAACTAGTCTTCGGCCGAACATCTCTATGTCTCAAGTCCGAACGCCTATGCGGTAGCTCCTCTTGAATACTAAGGACTCCATGCCTCAGCACGTCCAAGCCAAGCTCCGCCTCGAGCCGATCATAATCTGAACCTGCACATAAACTAGTGGGAGATTAGTTCTTTCGTCCTCGTTGCACTGATCAAGACCCACTCGCACCCAAACCAAGCACTAAGTATATTTAGTGAAACATGCAACATTATTTGGTGATCTTTCTATTTAGCCTTAGGACCGGTTTCATGGCAATATTCAACATAACAACTTAATATAAGTGTCCCATATCGTGTCCCTGCGGCAGATACAGTTAGACATAATATGAACATAAACATAGTGATCGTGCTCATCTCCGTCCCATTTTGCCTGCCTGCAATGGTTAGAACTTTACTTAACAACTCATACAATTCACGCAACCAACCAACCATAAACTTAATACATATGCATAAGGGTGGCAGGCCCTGCGCCTGCACCCAACTCTAATCTCAGTCCACCGGCCCTATCTATATGAAGGTCACGGTGTTTCGCACCGTAATGGACTTGGCATCCTTATGTGTAAGTCTATGATCGCTCCAATACGGGTTGCTAGCCCAGTATCCGAAGGATCCCAAACTTACTGATATCATAGCTTATCACATCACTGGCCGGTCGCAAACCGTCCGAATGATGTGCACCATAAATGCCATACATAATTTTCTTCTAGGCCGAACGGTCCCGGTGTCCCGGTTGTAACTGTCCGAGGGAAACCGCACCCGTGCACGGGCCATCCGAGTCCATTGACCATGCAATACGCGTCATAGCATACAAGTCATATCATACCAACCAAATCTTACGTTCCATAAACATAATCTGTCCCATAAACATATTCACGTTCCATAAACATAATCTACCATCCCTATCTCAAGCTCCGTCGGCATTATGCCCCAACACATCCGTATTGATGCACGACGCCCAACGGTTTAGACATCTCGTACTTATATTCAACGCGTTCCATTCATAAGTTATTTACATAGCCAAATTCCGTAGTTACTTAGTCATTTCCTAGCTTCCGTGCACGAGGGCACGCTCAGCGCCATAATCAATGTTCTAGGCCTAGTGTTCAATGTTCTCGGAGTCGTGCACGTGATGCACATCTCGATATTATCTTTCAATGTTCTACCATCACCGCCTACCGCGACCCGTACACTTGATGCACGTCGCTTCAATTGTTCAATATTCAATGTTCTATCTTAATGTTCGACACATACTAAGACATTTAATCGTTCGAGCCACGCTCGCTAACTTGACAGCAACTTACGCATACAAAGATATATTTTATTAGACGTAAAGGAATAGGGAGAGAGTCAAGAACCCGCCCACCTTAAGCCGATACGTCTTGTCGTTCCACCGAGCTGATGCGGCTCGATTCCATAACTTGGTTGCATAGCTAACTCTTCTGACTTAGCCATTCCGTTGAACTATTCGACTGATTTGGCCTACCGTTCCCATGCCACAATTCGTTGCAAGGCGACGATTTGGTTTCGCGGACATCATTTCGACCAAGGCAAAATGTCGACCAAGGCAAAATGTAGAAGCATAGCCTGCACACCAGATCAACCGAAGTCAATACTTTGTTCCAACCGAACTTAGGCTTTGCATCGATTTGCATCGATATTTCATCGGGTCAACGCAACTCTTCGAGTCAACGACTCATCATAATGCACCGTGCGGAGCGGAACATTACATAAAGGACATTTTTGTTAGTAAATTGGTGTTGATGAACATGGTACTAGGTCAAACTGAACAATAACAAATTTCAAAGTGTATTGCTTTAATTAAAGGTAAAATTATGACTACCTTAATACCTATGTGATACATACTAAATAAGTAGACCGTGTTCACCCAAGGGCACATTTTGTTTCTGATTGGCCAGTGCAAACTCATTGGCATCAAAATTTTATTTGGCTGGTTAAGCTTTGTCGCACTATGCCACATTATATTTAGGAACCTTATTGAAGCAGTGACTCAACAACAACAAAACCTTTATCCCTATTTTTTTGGTCAGCTGTTTGAATCATCTTCTTCCATGCTTGAAGACACATTTGAATCATTTTAAAACTCATCATGCTCCTGGTACTTATTATACTTGCTCTTTTCCTAAATAGCCTCTGAAAGAACTATGAGACAGTCTTTTTCATTTTTTAATGACTAATTGCAAATGCTAGGAGGTTTATCATATTTGGCTACCACATAATCATCTTCTTCCATTTTTGAAGACACATTTGAAGGGCTTGATTTTTTTTTTTCTTTTCATTTTTTATCTTAACAGGTTCTACAGGAGAAGGGCATACATATATGGGATGGAAATGCGTCAAGAGAGTACCTCGATAGGTGTGGTATTAGCCGTAATTTCTCCTTGCAAATAAGTAATGCAATCCTCTAGTACATACAGGCTCTCTGATCCTAATACCAATAGATATCTGCTTCCAGTGTAGGTTTGACAGACAGGGAAGAAGGAGACCTAGGGCCAGTATATGGGTTCCAGTGGAGACATTTTGGTGCTGAGTAAGCCGATGCTGTTCTCAAATTTAACTCGGTCATCACTCCTTGTCAGTTTCTTAATGAAAATCACGCATTTCGCAGATATACTGACATGCATGCAGACTACTCAGGAAAAGGATTTGATCAATTATTGGATGTAATTGATAAGATAAAGAACAAACCAGATGATCGTCGCATCATTCTCTCAGCCTGGAATCCATCAGATCTTAAACAAATGGCTCTTCCTCCTTGTCATATGTTTGCACAGGTTAGTAATTATTTGGAATTGAACTTTATGGAGTTTTAACGAATTACACATCCTCTTATATTTCAGCTGGTTAGCTTATTTCGGCATCCATCATTCCTGTGGTTTAATATTATTATCTAGTATATTTTCTACAATGACCTCTCTCATCTTCAATTCCAATTGTGGCATGTTCGTGAGAGTCATACTGTTCAAGTAGCATTATTCTTTTATTTTGTTAACAGTCGAGGAGTTTATCCTTACCTTGACCCGCACTAAAAACAGATAATAGATGTGATAGAGAACATTCTTTATTCTTTTGTCATACTAAAACTACTTGCAAGAGTAATGTTGTAGCACTATTAGTTCGAGAACATGATTGTGGCAAATTTTAAATTTGTTGCACCCTATCAATCTATCATCTTCGACATGAGGGAGAAGGCCTACCTTTAAAGCAAAGCACATGTTTATAGAACATCATTTATCTGTAATTATCCATTGCTTGGTAGAACAAGAACGGAATATCTCGAAAGAGGGGATAGTTTCCCTCCTGATATGCAGAAAGAAGTTCAATGTCGACAACCGCCATTGTAGCAAGGAATTTTTTTCTCTCCTAAGAGCATCATATAGTTGTCATTGCAAATGGGTGGGCAGAACGAGAGTGGATTCTCCTGAAGGAGGGGATAGTTTTTCTCCATCTATTACAGAGAAGTTCATTGCTGAATTCTGACATTTACCACTATGGGACACTTGAGAGCACAACAATAAAATGAAAAACATGATGCAAGTTTCTGAACTCCCATCAGTGAGGAAAGGACTTCCATGCTAAACTGAACTCTGCCATTTATGGGTTGGTAGAACCATACTATATTCTCTTGAAGAAGTGGTTATTTTTGTTCGTCTTGCAAGAGAGAACTTTAGTGCCGCTGTCATCACCATGCTATATCTGCGGGTACAACATTGTAATGAAAATCTGTGCTGCAAGTATCTAGAAGAGTAAGGTGAATGTGATATATTCTAACATGTGATAGGTCAAACATGAAATATAGGAAAAATAGCTTGCTGGAAATAATCCTAAAATAGTTATAGTTAGTAAGTTAATGCACTTCAAACAGTCATGTATAAAGCATTATCTCTGGTAACAAAACAAACTGTAGTTATTATTTATGAATAATGGAATATGATATTAGTAAAGGATATACTACCCCGAGACTTCTATTTGCACGAAGAAGTTACATAGAGCAAGAGTTCAACATGCCTCTAGAAGATAGTTATACCCTTTCCATTACGTATTTCAATTTCAAACGATGAGTTATGAGGATCTTCCATGGTTAAGAGACAAGATGTGGGACAAAGTCTCATGACTCTCGAAGATGAAATTAACTTTGGTGGTTGACTAAAATTAACATATTAATGAGGAAATGGGAGGTTAGTTCTATTGATATAGACTAAAACATGAGGTGCAGTGTTTTTTTCCCCACTAATTAATTGAAATGCAATGTTTTCTATTTCTTCTGGTTCCATATATATAGCCTCAAGTGTATCTCAATTCAGATATTGGAGGGAGACTTAAATGCTTGACACTTTGATCAGTCCTTTAATCAGTCACGGGGATGGTGTTCATTAATATTTAGCAGAAATGCCAATTAATTTCAGACTATCACATAGCCTCTGAAACTTGTTGGCTTGCCATTGGTTCGGAGCAAGTGGCAGCTAAGACAATATTTGTGAACATAAAGGTCTTGTTTGTAGAACATTAAATGATATACCCATTGTTAGGTACAGCGCGTGATGTGGTATATACAATAAAATTTATCTGCAGGTTTATCTTAGCAGTATTGTTCTCTTCATACGGATGTACAACTCAATATATAAGTTGCGCAGAAATTGTTTGGCTGATGTTTTAAGAGGTTACAACCGCCTTTATGGCTTTCTCTGTCTTTTTTGAACTGCATCTGTACATAAAAACAATTCATATATTTGTTGTCACCCTGTAATTTTTCCTAGTTCCTTTTCGTTTGATGGTACTTATTCAATTATATGGATTATTCTTTTCCAGTTTTATGTAGAGAATGGGGAGCTTTCATGTCAAATGTACCAGAGATCTGCAGATATGGGCCTTGGAGTGCCATTTAACATTGCATCATATTCTCTATTAACATACATGATTGCTCAAGTCTGTGGTATGTTTGCCTTAAAACATGTTTATCTCAAGCTGTACAGTTTTCTTTGGTCAAACATGTGTATTTTCACCTTAACAACTGATGCTGATGTGTTACCCATTCATGATCTACTTAAGTTGGCCTCTATATATTCAGTGTGCCTAATCTATTGCGAAATTGCAGTCTACACACTGGTCCCTTAGGTTAAGGGCTAATAAACTACTGCATGGTAAGGTACTGGTACTGTAGTCATTTATGATTATAGTGTAGATTATGAGGAAACTTTTTGGTAAACTATCCGACAACAAAATCAAACTGCAGTTTGGTTCATCCATTTATATCTTATCTTCATGTTTGGTATATGCATATGTGGCACAATATAACTTAGACAAGGAAGGGGTATGATTTTAGTCATGGAAGTTGCTAGAACTAATGGCAACCTTCAACGAACTTTGACCAACGCTGTGA
The DNA here is from genome assembly GCA_029216955.1 of Iris pallida. NCBI lineage: Eukaryota > Viridiplantae > Streptophyta > Magnoliopsida > Asparagales > Iridaceae > Iris > Iris pallida. The sequence goes on along the minus strand of JANAVB010041017.1, from coordinate 2,027,015 downwards.
AAAAGGTTATGACATTTCCTAATGTTAAAGAGGATATGACCTATGTTCTTAGTATCGTATGATATGCAATATGTATCTTAAGATATGGTTACCATTTTGTTACGCAATGGTTGATCCGATACATGATAGATAATATCAGTTTGTTTACTTGAGCCATGTAATATATAGTTAGTTACAAATATGGATTCTGGACCTAGATAGACCTGTAAAGATGAAAAAAATAGAAAACCTGAGAAAATTACATCAAAATCATGTCTCTATATGTATTTAGAAGTATAAGACCTCAACTCCTAAAGTTAACGTACCATACGATACACGACACCTATTGTGAGTTGACAACCCAGGATATGGCCCTTGAGATATAGGTGAATGGAGGATAATGATTCGTAGTTCATAAAGCTCCATGGGCAGGCCCAGATTGTCCATCAAATATATTAAATGACTCAACTTTCTTTTTGACGCGATTCTATGAACTTTCCCAGCTTCCAATGGCTCCTATCCAACTTACAGTCCAATTCTTATGAATTATGTACTTGTTGCAGAAGTTACATTTGTAATCACTTAACTCCATTCATAATCCATGCATGCAACTCCAGAAAGTAGGATGGTCCCATCATGGTGGGCTAAAGCCTGATTTGTTCTCCCTTACATTCTGCAGTTGAGGATAGGCTTGTTTCAAAGAATTTCCTTTGGCATTGTCGGGCTTGCATGTTCAATTTTCTGCCTCATTCATTCTGCTCCTTTAGATAGACAACAGTGTCCCAAAATCCTGAATTTTGTCTATTTAAATGATAAGTATTTCACTTTAAGGTGCCTTTCATGCGAAACAAGTAACTTGATTACTTTAGTCATGTTTAACATAATCAATAGCCCCTTGATACCATTGGTATGAACATCTATTTGTGATCCCCTTGTAAGATGCTACGTAATCGGTCTAAGTCAAACATGTTCCAAACATCTTAATGGTTATGCCAGTTGAATTGGTTATTCTCTTGTTAAATAGATCTCTAGTAGCATACCTTTATCTATAATATGAGATATTTTTGATAAGATATATAGATAACCTAAGTCCATCCTGGTTTGTACTTTGTAGTTCATGATGGAATAACATTCTGTGTGTACAGAAGATGCTTTATGAATTGATTGGTGCAAGGGTTAGTTCCTATATGCAGAAAACAAAAACATTGCCAACTCTACATGGAATCTCCGAATTAGGGGACATTTCTCAAGAGCTTATATAAGGCTGGAACATCTGGTTTAGGGAACATCATTCTGTTATGACCTGGAAATTTTGCTACTGCAGATACACATTTATTTGAGTTAAATGAAGGACTACTTAAACCAATAATCGTCAGAACGTGACCATGAACAAATTGATATACAAAGTACTATACGAACAGTCTCTTTTCTGTGAGCAATTGGTTGGCAGCTTTTCATTTTATGTTTAGATTGTTTTGATCAGATGTCTGGACGTCATCCATTTTCCAAGTAAAATGAGACCCACATTAGTTTGTATATGACATAATTACGTGCTGGTCGATGAAAAACAGTCGATGGCACATAAAGATGGCCTTTTCATGTTTTTCTTAATACCTCCAGTTTTTTATAAGCTTGTGGTGCCATTCATATTCTTATCCTTGTTCTATGTGTGAGCTTTGCTGCTGTGACAGGGGGTCTGAATAAGAGCTGACCCCAAAGTACGGAACGAGACATTATTGTTGTGGATGTTTGTTTTTTCTTCTAGTTCTCCTTACGGAATTCTGTTTGTTGTTTCTATGTCTTGGTATGCAGATCTTGTTCCTGGTGATTTTATCCACGTTATGGGGGATGCCCATGTCTATAGTACTCATGTCAGGCCTTTGCAGGAGCAGCTCCAGAAGCAGCCCAAACCATTTCCAGTAAGTAGTGTTGTAGGAAGATTGAATAAGTAAACATCGATAGCTCGGGAAAAGTTCTCTTTGCCAACTCATGCTCTCTAACACAGATTTTGAAGATCAATCCCGAGAAGAAGGATATTGATTCTTTTGTGGCTTCCGACTTCAAGCTTACTGGCTACGATCCTCACTTGAAGATAGAAATGAAAATGGCTGTCTAGAGCCTTGACACCTAATATATATGGTGACTAACATTGTACTTAAGAGGTAAATTTCCTGACCTCATCTATTTAAACATTGTCATTTTACCTACATGCTTTATTAGCTTGCTTAGTTTAGCGCTGTATATATGATTGGGGACCCATGGGTGGTTCGGTGAGCACGTAAGGTCGACCAGCTTGTAGCTCTAGCATCGTCATGCCCATGACATTTTAGAAACTGTAGATCTTTTGGAGAGAGCGGGTTTTTTTTTACAGTTGATATTTTGTATATGCTAAGTTACTTTCACAAGATATTGACATGCCTCTTATTTTGTAACTGATGCAGCTGCAGAGACTTGTTTGCTGGAAGAACTCTTATCAATAAATCCGAAGAGAGATTCCCCTTCCCTCTTGTGTCAGATTTCAAGAGACGGTGTTCTGTGAGAGACTAGGGAGTGTTTTATTTTTCCTGGTTTTGTGTTCTATCAGACCATCGACCTGAAGGAATGGTTGGTACACTGGCTTCCTCGTTTTATTTTGTGGATGCCAGTTAGGTTCATGTGTCGAGTACTGTGTCCGTATTTCTCAACTTGTTACTTTAGTATCCTTCTACAATGACTGAAAAGAAGGGAAAACAAAGAAACATCTTGACCGCACAGTTATTTAGCTTTTGCTCATAATAGTATCGAACCAAATATAATTTGGTTTCATGGCAAATGTCCTTTTTGAGCGGTGGTATGTTGGACTACTGATCGTTCAAGTTTAGGCTGGCTGGCTAGTCTGGTGCCTTTGTTGTACTGTTCTTATTTTCGACAAGACAATTTAACCTGCTTTGAGATGTATTTGATTTGATACCAGATTGGCAGTGATATAAATCTTGCCTATAAAAAGTTTGCAGTGTATACTTTGTTCTTGGTCTGTTATGCCATCTCCAATGGTGATTTCTAAAATTGAGTTTCTATCCTAATTGGAATGGTACTTTAAGGAGATTTCTATCCTATTTGGAAGAGTTTCTACATAAAAATTGCAAAAAAAAAAAAAAAAAAACTATCCAATGGTTCTCCATTTCTATCCTATGTAAAATGACCAATTTAATAGTATGAGGTCCAATAATAATTGTTATAAGAGAAAGAGTTGCTCTCGTAAAAAAATTTAAAAAATTAATTGGAGAGATAGAAATCCCCATTGGAGATGGCCTTAGCCAGCACTCCGTTCTAGGTTTCTGAGAACTAGTTTCTTGGTTCCAACAAACTCCCTGTCGTTTCTGTAGGACCTTTGTACATGAAATTCATCAGGTTTTAGTAATTAATTTTCACACAATATATATTTTTCCTTTAGCATCAACTTGGGTGATATCTGTCAAATCTGACTGGTGGAGTTCACCTCAGTCTTGCAACAAGACGAGCAAATCACAATTTCCTTCCAAGGAAGAAAAAAATTGCAACAGGCTTTTGAAAAAAAATAGGAGGAAATCATGGAAAAAATAGTTGTTCCGATTTGGTAGAAACAAACTTGAACTATTATTCCAGCATGTATTATTGCCTACTTTATCCATTACTTTTGAATTTTTATGATATTATTTTTATTTTAAATACAAGAAGATTATTGGAACATTGGTAAAAGAATACTTCCAGCACCACCCAAATGAAAGGAAAATCAAATGTTCTTTCTTAAATGTTTTCTTCGTTTTACCAAACACAGAAGAAGAAGAAAAAAAAAACTGACAGCAATTCTAATTTTCATCTCCATGGAAAATACAAGTGAATTGATTTTCCTTCCGAGAACAAAACGAGGCCTTAAGGGATCCAAAATGACAAAACGAGATTTTATCCAGGGGAATGTCTCTCACTTAAGGCTTTTTCTGAACGAGTATATCAATAAATAGATAAAACAGCATGTACAAAGATCTTTACTCAATAGATAAAACTCGAAGCACAATGAGAAGATGCTAGTGGGAGTCGACAGAAAAGAAAAATAGCACTGTTCTACAAAATTTTATCAACTACATGGCAAGGTTTAGGTGACTTGAAGAGTAACAATCATTTAAGTTGCGAGAGTATTAGAATAGCCATATGCACCTTGCCGGAGTGGCTAACAAGATTTTTGTGCGTTCAACCTTAATCAAATGCAATCTTACAACAATACTCCAGCTTCCACAAATTATACCTGGAGAGTCAATTAACAAGAGAATTCTAATAGTTTTAAAAAATACCCAAAAAAAAAATGATGCTGAAGGACACATCAATTTTTTCTGGAAGGATGGGATGAAGGCTGCCACCAACAGACATGATCCATTGGATTTGTACAGACACCCGCACATACATTCATGAATTATCAGAGTTCATATTTGATAATTTTACATGCAGATTATACAACTACTACAAAGCTTGTATTTTGCGAAAGAATACTCTCCTTATTATCAGTTTGAAAGTCCGCAAGCTATACAAACATATCTAGTAAGAGGTTCAAACCAGTTACGTCCGAATCAGTCTCTCTTGATGGAAATGCTCTTGTACTGTTGGACTGTGTTTGTAATAGCTTGCTCAACTGGTAGTCTCTCCAGGCTCGATGCACCATAAAACCCGTGTACGCCCTTGGTACTCTTTAGTATAAACTCAGCCTCACGGGGACCCGAGATAGGACCTGTAAAACAAATGAAAGAAAATTCATGATAAGTTCCTCCTTTTTTATGCTTGTGTAAGTTACTGGCAAAACCTTTGCTGGATAAATGACAATAAAAAGTGATGTTAGATTATTATTATTTTTTCTAAAATGGATGTTAAGTTTCAGAATGCCTTGTTTTTCTAAGACACAATCAGCTCATACAGGGTTAGATAGCTTGGTAATTTTGTTCACCAACTTACATGGTCAGGAATGTTTTCAGACATGGTTTATCTCCAGTGAGGCCTTAAAACTAAAGAAATCCTGAGAGACTCTAATAACTGATTTTATATTCATGCAGGTCTAATAGTTTTCTAATAATATGTATCGTTTATTAGAGTTACCAGTCTGACAATTTCTCGTTCTTTTTGTTACTAATAGTCTTGCAAAATTCCTTTTCATAAATTTGCCCAATTTTTCCAGTTTTTAGTCTATTGTGTTCTTCTTTGCACCCAACACCTATGCAGTAGTTGATTTATCTTCACAGATTTCAACCAGTCTACGTTTAGGCTTACATTACCCCCACCAAACGAGTTATGTGTGTTTTAGTCAAACACCTTTATAAGTGGCAAAACTGGAATAAGATTCGTCAATTACCCGTTCAGTAGGCCTTGCAGGCATCTATAGAAGTCTACGATCACCCAAAAGTAGCAAAGTTGGTATTTCAATTTTACTGTCTAAGAAAATCTGACCTCAGTTGCTAAAAGTAGGATTATCTGCTGCAGAAAGCAAACAAGATAAAAGTGGGGAGGATCACAAGTCGTATGGTGCTCATAACTCATAGGGCATAGAGAAAGGGTGTTAGATTAAGATTAGGAACACCATCTATAACCATCTTCAGTAGAATGACTTAGAAACCGATGTTTAATACATCTGGCTAAACTTGTGTCTAGACTCTAAACATGGATTAAAATCAATTTAATTGTTATTGAAATCAATTTAATTGATAGAAACAATAGCTATGAAACATACCTCCATGGCAGAGGACGATAATGTTGGGATTTACTCCAACTGCTGCATCCGCTATGGCTTGAACACGAATTACACAGTCGTCCAGTGTGACAGCTGTTTTTGCACCAATAGATCCGGATGTTGTGAGACCCATATGGGCAACTATGATATTAGCACCAGCCTTGGTCATAGCAATGGCTTCATCTTGGTTGAAAGCATATGGAGTCGTTAAGAGGCCTAACTTATGAGCTTTGTGGATCATCTCAACCTCCAATCTAACAAGGAACAAAAAGTAAATATGAAACAGGTGAATTGCACAGATTCAGAGTTGGATATGCAAATATCATTCATATACAATCATGATTGATCATTTAGTAAATAGGGAAGGCTCCAAAGTTTTGTCTACTGAGATTGATTCACCTTTGGTGTCTATTTAAGACATCTGGAGATCAATTAAATAAAAACTTTCTTTCTCCGAGAAAATAATGAAAAGAAATTTGGTAAAATCAATCAACATGTGTCTAGATACCCACCCATAGCCCATTCCTGTTTCCTCCAAGTTTTGGCGGAAGTTACCATCAAAGAGTCCAACTGTCGGAAAATTCTGCACCCCAGAAAATCCAGTTGCTTCTAGCTGCTTTAGAAAGTAATCCATTCGGCGGAACGGGTCTGTGGCACATACTCCAGCAAGAACTGGCACCCTTTTTACCACCTGTACATACCAAATAGTTAGGCTATTGGAAAATTTGATTCAAAAAGTCCATTAGGTTTCTTGTTTTTCATGTTCTCATTGTCTAGTGATTCAAAACAACTCCTACCACATTAATGTCTAATCTAAGAGCCAGCATTCAGTTTTTTCAATATAACCAGTGAACTAGCATAGGTTTGTGGAATTTACTTCCTACTCTTAAGTTCCATATAATAATTCAGAGAACTCACTGGCAATACTTCATTTGCCATGTCAAGTACAACTGCATTTGCATCTGCAAAAGGAAGCAACCCAGCCAAGGAACCCCTTCCAGCCATCCGAAACCGACCAGAGTTATAAACGACTATCAGATCTACACCGCCGACTTCTTCAAACTTTGCAGATATGCCTGTCCCGGCACCTGCTCCTATAATAGGTACGCCTTCACTTATCTGTTGCTTCAACTGGTGTAGTATACTCTGGGTCCTCCGCAGAGTTTCTGCCATGATGATGACAAATAAGATACTAGCCTGTATTGAAGAGATACAATAGCATGTTCTTATCATATTAAATACTCTTTCCAATTGTCTCCATCTTCGTTTTTCTTTGAAATATTCCATTTTCTACACGAGCCACCTCCACAGGTACTTGTTCTCTCAATTTGGAGAAAGTTGCTAAAAAGTAAAGCTAATGAAGGGGAAGAAAAATGATCTTTTCAACCACTTGAATTATTTAAGGAAGTCATAAACAAAAACCAAGGCCATTCAAATTACAGTAGAAATCGAGGGATACGTCATCGACATTATACCATCAAAATTGCTTTTTCTCCACAATAAGATTGCATATGGAGTATACAAACATATTAACAAGGTGCAAAGAGAGGATTAAACATTCATATAACTTCTTTAAGATGCAACTGCAATATAGTGGAATACTTATTTTCCCTTTTGTATCATATTTAACTTCATGATTGCAAGTTATAAAACAGCTTGAAAGAATCTCAGGCAACTTAATATGTTGAGTTATAAACATATAGTATTTGCAAGAGAAGACTTTTATCTGTTTAGTTACTTTCAAGCTGTTTTATAACTTGCAATTATAGACAGGTTTACTCTCAAGGATTTGAACAGAATCGTACATGTTACTGAGTGAAAGGCATATTAAATTGCCTGAGATTCTTTCAAGCTGTTTTATAACTTACAATCATGAAGTTCAATATGATACAAAATGGAAAATAAGTATTCACTATATTGCAGTTGCATTTTAAAGAACTTCATAACTGCAAATATAGTAAGGTAATATGCCTTTCACTATTAACATGTACGATTCTGTTTAAATCCTTAAGAGTAAAACCTTGGTCTATAATTGCAATTTATAAAACAGCTTGAAAGTAACTCAAAAGATAAAGTCTTCTCTTGCAAATAATATCTTCACAAAAAAACATATGGCAACAGTTAACCATGAACTTCCGCTAGCTACAAGCCTATTCCTCCTGTACAGAGAAGAATTCTTCACCTCTATATATTCATACAAGTAACATGCCCGATTAAGTGCATCTATCTCCGCCACATTTATAGAAAAGAATCTCAGGCAAAGAGATTGCCAACAACAATCTATTGATTCAGGAGAGGGTCGAAAGGAACCAGACATGCAGCATAATGCTCATAGAGGCCATGAGTGTATCATGATCATTGTGCATGACAACACTAAGAAAGGGTGGAAGCAAGGAGAGTACAGGGTAAATAAATGTGTAAATGATACATTGTGATATTATTTGATTTTATAATTATTCTACATGCTGAAGTAAAACTGGAAGTGTCATAGATTGCAACTTTGACAATGTCAAAAATGAATCTTTGTTAGAGAGATTGAAACCGACTTTATAAACCTGGATTTAAACAGGGTTCCTTTGCCTTAACCCCTCCCAAGTTATATCCCATGATCTATTAGTGAGCTTCCTAGTAGTTAGGTACCTTGAATACTCTATAACCAGTTAACATTGGTATTTCCTTGGCAGTTAGTACCCCAATGTTTACATCTCTTAATGGCTCTTTAACTAGCTAATAATGCCGTTTGCTAAGCACGATAAGTTCACGACTTCCCTTTATCATAATCACATGTTTGTACGTATGGTATTTTGTTTCAGAATGTTGTCAATAGATATTTGACTCAAATAGGCATTTTACGTGTATTTACCTGGCCACTTAATAGAGGCATACAATAGTTCTTATTTTATTTGACAAGTAACTACTATACATAGTTTTAAAAGCCAAAGCATACATTCTTTACTAGATGTGACAAAAAGAGTATTCTGGCCACTTCATTCTTCTAATGAATAGGTCTACAAGGCGTTATAGCAAATTTTCTGTCAATCATCAATTTATGTTGGTTGATCATGCATTACACAGTATGACTGTACAACTTTATAATTTCCTGCATGCATACTTGTTCTTTTTGGACAAAGCTTAATAGTTTAAATGGTATATTTAGAATGTTCATGGACGGACAATACACTATCTAGATGTGACAACAAATTTCTTCTTTCACCAATGTCATCTCTCATGAGAGTTGCCGAAATGAGAATGCTAAGATGGATGAGTGACGATACATTAAAGAAAATAGGATAAGGAATGAGTGTATCCGTGGGAAGTAAGAGATGATGTCAATTGAGGACAAGATAAGAGAAAATCGACTTTAGTGGTTTGGACATGTGCAACGTAGACCAATAGATGTTCTCGAAAGAAGGAGCAATAATATAGTAGTTAATGGAGCCGCTAGGACTAGAGGTAGGCCTAAATGAACATGTACAAAGTGTTAAAGAAGGACATAGATTTGTTAGCGTTATAGAGGACATGGCCCTTAATAGAGCCGAATGGAAGAAGATGATTCAAGGATTCAAATAGGCGACCCCAGAACTATGGGATAATTCATTGTTGTACCAATGTCATCTCTCAATAGGTTATGACCAGCCTCTTGATAACGGTAGAAGATTCGAGGTTGCGAGATGGAGTTTAAGCATACTCGATATGATGTTAGCATAATTGTCCATGAAGGACTATCCAACAGAAAATGAAGAATTATGCATTCATTCTTATTTGACAAATAGTGATAAGTATGATATGATACTGGGAAACAAACTCATAATACAATGGAAAAGATAGTTGAGTTAAAACCTGGATTTGCATCAGGAAATTCCACGGGAGTTCGCCAGATAGCTCTGTCATCTGAATCACTTCCCTCTGATTTAAATCCTCCCTTGTTCAGGATAGTTTTCCATTCAAGAAAAGCATTTTGTTGAGGAGTAGCACTACTCGTTCCAGAGAACTTTATATTCATTTCCAGGAACGAGTCAACCAAAGCATCAGCAAATTTTGGATCATTGATATGGTAAGGAAATATTTTCACCTATTGAGCAAAAGCTAATTGTAAGATGCTAAGTGAATGAAAAGATCAGACAAACATTGCTTAGATGGAATCACACAAGTTGAGCATATAGAAACACTTTTACAACTAACCTGTCGTTCATTGGTTTTCTCAATAAATTTATCTAACTCATTTATAAGAGCATATGTTGCCTCTGGATCATAAAATGGCTTCCCAGGAGCATCCAGAGCAGAGATACCCTTTTGTGGCAGGCAAATGCAAACTCTTGAGGAGGATCTATTCAATTTCTCAGCTATAAACCTAGCAAACTTCTTGTTTTCGTCAACTGTAGTTCGAATAAGTGAAACCTGAAGAGATCAGGCATGTTAGCTCCATTATGACAAGATTTAACTTTTAACTGAAACTTTATAAAGGCAGTACTCTACTGCAAGTACAAAAGAATAAGAGGATAGCAGATCAAAATCCCCCGAATGAGGTGTTATAGTTTATTCATAATTACATTCTCGAACTTGACAAAAATAACACTCAGATGATTCGACTAACTGAAAAAAGTATGTTACATTTTTTCCAACCAGGATTTTTAGTTAGTGCAACCTCTAAGGCAACACAAAGGTAAATGACTAGAATGCCACTATACCAAAGCTAGTCTGTCTATATTTGCACATCGCCGCTGTCATTGACATTTTGATAGATATTACAGATCAACTATCCTTCAAAAACAATACACAACAGATCAATTTGATATGTGCACATCACGGCCGTCATTGTCAAATATCAAGTTTGGGGCAGGAGGCACACCAGGAGGAGGCCCAAAGAGACAGCTGAGACATCCAATATGGAGAGGAGTGAGCAGAGGGAAGCAGTGTAGTTTATCATCAGTACCTAGGTGTTTTGGAGCTCACTTCAGACTATGATGGTAATTTCACTTTTGACTTTTGTTGTTTTGTAAGTGTATTGAATGGGTTGTAATATTTTGGATACTTGTCTTTTGCTTCGTTAAATGACTCTTTAATGAAAGAACAGGGGGAGATGTCTTCCACCGATTATCTAAAAAAAAAAACTATACAGATCAACTCCTTACGTTGTGATGATAAACTATGTAGACATGGAAATTGTTAGTCAAAAGTCACTCTTATTTGATGTTAAGAGTCATAAGTATGCCTTATTTTCTTATTTGGGTACACTCAAGTAGTTGTGGGTGTATTTATCATCATATGTTAATATAAATACGCATGAGATGCAACTTATGATTTTATGTCATTGCATCCTCTTCTCTTATTTATCTCATCTCCTTTCTTTCTTCTCCTAAATTTCACTTGGTATCAGAGCAACTTGAAAGATACTAGGCATCACTTCCACAACTTTTGCCAACTTTCGTTGATCGAACTAAACATCACCTCTCCTAGGATTTTGGATATTTATGGTTGCATGATCGCTTTGTGACCGCGTTGTTCGTGATTGATTATCGTTGCTCATTGTTGTTCGTTGTGAGATCAAAGGTTTCTATAGATCTCAGTTGGTCGTTGGCTGTTCGTTGTTTGTTGTTCGTTGTGGCTCTTTGTGAGATCTAGGGTTTCTAAGATCTCGTTTTTCTGTTGCATCTGCAAGTATGGTGGGGACCGAATCTTCTAAAGCGATTACTAGTAGCGGTGGTGATCCGAGCAATCATTTTACTCTTATTCACAGATAAAGTGGGGAAAACAATTACTGCGGTAAAACTCAATGGTACGAACTACCTTGTTTGGTCTAGGTCCATCAAATTAGTGCTGAGGGCGAAAAAGAAGTTGAAATTTTGGTGGAAGAGCCCCCACATGAATTGTCAACTGATTATGAGGATTTTATGAGCACAAATGCATATGTTATGTCATGGTTGTGACATAGTATGTAACCACATCGCCTCTGATTTTCAGTAATGTGAGTCCTCCAAAAAAGACTTGGACATATTTGGAAAGAGTCATATTCACATAAGCGAAATGTGACTCGTATCTATGAATTGTACTAGTTACTTTTAATACAAATAAAAATAGGAAGCATGTGAATGTGAATGAGTATATGGCTTCAAAGAATGCTTTGTGGGAGACTCTTGCAATATCATCGGATACTACTGGTTTGAAGGAAGCTCAGCGACAGAAGTTCTATGTTTCGCTCATCCTAGTTGTCTTAGATCCTACGCTCAGACCTTTGCTCAAATATTTGTTGGAGCCAGTTACGTATGGTGAAAGATATTCTCTCGTCCCAATCGTTCATTTCTAGGACAGAGTTCTATAATACCTAGTAATGATTCTTTTGTCTTGGTTACTACTGCTGCTAGGCATGGTGGAACTCATAGTGATAGTAGTCGTAGTGGTAGACATGGTTGTCGTAGTGGTGGTTGGGAAAGTGTCAGCGGTGGTCGGAATATGTCACGAAAGTGGAACTATTGTGGCATGTTTGACCATGTCGAAGAGTACTACTGGGACAAGTGGGGTAAACCTAAGTATGCACATTACGTGTATGATAAAAATGTCCCTTCCCAATTCACCACTCTAGTCCTAGACACGATACTTCCAGTTCTAATCGAACTTCAACTTCCGAAACATCCAATTCTCTTGAATAAATCCTCTAGAAGTTAGAACGAAGTTGCTCATACCGCCTCCGAACCTACTGCAACCATAGCACATATATGTAATCCGATCTTTGTCTCGGTCACCATTCACCTCTTGGGTCATTGACTCCAAGACAAGCTCTCACGTGTCTGGTATAAGTTCTTTGTTTCATAATAGTTGTCCTATAAAATATAACATTATATTGGTTGATGGGTCTACTCATCCTATGCCTGGAAAAGATATCATTCACCCTACCCAATTATTGCCATTATATGTGCCTAATTTTTCTTTCAATTTACTATCTACGAGCTAGTTAACCAAACTACTTTATTGTTTCGTACTTGTGTTTTTAATTACTTCGGAACGAAGAAGATAATTGGTTCAGGACATGAAAGAGATAGGTTGTATTACTTGGATTTACCTGGACACTTCAGTTTTTACCCTTCTGTTGCAGCGGCATTGTCGTTTGGGTCATCCGTCTTTGGCTAACTTGAGTCAAGTTGTTCATAGTTTGAGTTTTGTTTTTGTTTTAAAATGTGAGACTTATCAGTTAGGCAAGCATCATTGTAGTTTGTTTTCTCGTCGTGTTGAGATCACAAGTTGCAGTTCTTTGATCTTGTTCATATTGATATTTGGGGTCCTTCCAAAGTTAAAAATCTGGAAAAAAAAAAATTCAGTATTTTGTTATCTTTGTCGATAATTGTTCCCGAATGAGTTGGTTATATTTAATAAAAGAATGATATAAGTTTTCGCATATGTTATCCAACTTTTATAATGAAATATGTGCTTAATTTGGTAAGTGCATTAAAGTTTTACGTTCTAATAATACTTTAGAGCACATTCAATCGCTTGTGACTTCTTTTTATGTTGATTGTAGCATTATTGATCAGACTAGTTATGCCAATACCTTTCGCAAAATGGTACATAACGCAAGATTCAACACATTTTAGATGTGGCTTGGACTCTCATGTTCAATATGCATGTCCCCAAATAGTATTGGGCAGATGCATTTCTTACTAAATATCATTTGATTAATCACATGCCACCATCTGTGTTGAATAACCAAGTTCCCTTCTCCATGTCACATCCATGTGCCTCTCTTTTTCTTTACATTCTCGTGTTTGTCGCTCTTTTTTCTTTGCTCCTCGTGTGTTTGGATGTATTGCTTTTGTTCACAACTTAGCACCTAATTAAGATAAGTTGGCTCATCGATCTATCAAGTGTCTTTCTTGGTTATCCTCGAACCCAAAAAAGGTTATTGTTTTTACAATCCTCAGTAACGTAATATTATGTCAGTGCAGACGTTACCTTCTTTGAGTCCACTCATTTCTTTTCTTCAGGAGACCATTCTCTTTTGTTTACATTCAATTTGGTATCTTCTATACTACTTCCGGCCATTCCTGAATCCATTTTTATATCTGCTCCTCCTTTACAAGTTTACAAGAGATCCAAGGACATACAAGTTGTTTTGCGTGATTTAGCCTCCACCACATCATCTTCAGTGCCCAAGAATTTGGCTCCCTCCACCACAGTTTCAGATGATCTTCCTATTACCTTAGGAAAGGTAGTCGTAGTTGTACCACTAAACATCACATTTCAAATTATTATTTTTACATCATATTCTCATTATTTACATGCTTTTGATGCCTCATTGTCTTCTATTTCCATTCATACCACATATAAGTAAGATATGTTATCTTTTAGTTGGAAAAGTGCAATAGATGAAGAGATGTCTACTTTGTATCAAAATAAAAAATTGGAGCTTACCTCGCTTCACGTTGGAAAGTAAACAATAGATTGTAGATGGATGTACAATGTTAGGTAATATCCAGATGGTTTCGTTGAGCACCTCAAGACGCAGTTGGTTGCAAAAGGGTATACCAAGACATACGGTGTGAATTATACGAAGACTTTCTCTCATGTGGCTCGTCGAATTTCTTTCACATTCTTATCTTTGTAACGGTTAATTGCTCCTATGTATTAGTTGAACATCGAAAATGCTTTCTTGTACGATGACTTACATGAGGAGCTTTATATGGATCAATACCAGGATATGTTGTGTATGTAGTGACAATTTGATATGTCGATTGAAGAAGTCTTTGTATGGACTAAAACAATCTCCTCGAACTTGGTTTGATAACTTCACTTCGGTTCTCATTCAGAATGGGTATTGACGGACCACGTGAAATCATTCGGTGGTTAGCCGGTCTTCTAGATGAGGTGTTGATTGTTTATGTTGATAATATCATTATACCTGGGAGTGACTATGTTGGTATTTCTGATTTGAAAGCCTCTCTTAGACGCTAGTTTCATACTAAGGATTTATGTACTCTTCGTTATCTTGCTCGATCTAAAATATGTATTTATCTGTTGCAGTACATATACTTTGGACTTGCTTTCAGAGACATGGATGTTGGACTCTCAACATATTGATACTCATATGGATTCTCATGTCAAACTTGATGTTGACGTGAGAAAATTATTTGAGACGGCTGGTTGGAAAGCTTATCTACCTTACCGTTACACAACTACATATCACTTATGCATTTGGAGTAGTTAGTCAGTTTATGCAGGCTCCTCGACAGCCACATTGGGTAGCTATATATTATATTTTGCAATACTTAAAGGGTGCACCTAGAAAGGGCATATTGTACAAGCCATTGCATACTCTCATAGTGTCGGATTTCAGTGATGATGATGGGACAGGTAGTAGGAGTGATAGGTCTACTTCTGGATATTGCACTTTTGTTGGAGGTAATCTTGTGACGTGGCGTGTAAAAAGCAGACCATTGTGGCTCATTTTGGTGCAGAGGTAGAATACTGTGCTATGGCTCATACATATTCTGAGATAATATTGATGCGGTCTCTTCTTCATAAAAACAGAAATTATAGCTCATATCCCTATGGAGATCTATTGTGACAATACATCGGCAATTTTTATCGTGAGTAACCCCGTGTTTTATAAGCGCACTAAGCATATCGATGTGGATTGTCATTTTATTCGTGATTTATTGATGAAGAAATAGATTGTTACTCCACATGTTAGATCTGATAATCGATTGGATGATATCATTACCAAACGACTTACTTGTAGTCCAATTTTTCTTATTTATGTATCAAGTTGGGCATGTCGGATCTCTCCAGCTTGAGGGGATGTTAGAGTCATAAGCCAATCTAATTTGATGTTAAAGTCATAAGTCTGTCTTATTTTCTTATGTGGGTGGGTACAATTCAAGTAGTTGTGGGTGTATTTACCATCATATGTTAATATAAATAAACATAAAATGCAACTTAGGGTTTTATGCCCTTGCAATCTCCTCTCTTATGTCTCTCATCTCCTCTCGTCCTTCTTTGTTTTCCTAAATTTCAATGAAATTGTAATTAATAATGCCTTTTTCGTAATAAGTAATAGGTAAGCAATGTATATGGGTGACTCACAAGCCTTTGTCTTCGACATTGTTCTAAAAGGCGGTTTAGGAGGCCGCCTAGGTGCTAGGCGGCGATGTCCACCTAGGCGCTTGCCTAGAAAGCGCCCCCCCCCCCCCCCCCCCCCAATGCCCGACTATGCATGTTTTGAGGTTTTATGGGGTTTTTTTTCCTGCAATTTTCAGTAGTTTTTTTTTTTTTTTGAACCGCCTAGGCGGCAAGTGCCCGCCCGACTAGCGCTTTTCACAACCTTGTTCTCCGAGAAAGGTTGAGAATATCTTTTATAGCCTTCTCCTGTTCCCAAGTAATATATATTATATCTAAATGATATGTAACAAGCTTGGTTACATTACCAAATTTGTTATGTATACTAAAATTCTCAATTTTGATGTCCCCGTATTTCTGCTCTCGCATTGATGTTTCCATTTGGGTTCTTTAGTTATAGGGTCTCCTATAATATTTGATATTAGAGTTTAGGTCTCCATATTGTCCAAAGTTAAGAGTTTAGGTATCCATTTACACTGTTCACCGTCCAAAATTAGCCTAAATGGAGACCTAAATTCTAACATTGGACAATATGGAGACCTAAACTCTAATATCAACTGTTATATGAGACCCTATAACTAAATAACCCTTTCCATTTGGTAAGGAAAATGAGTATGGTCATCTGATTGCTTGGAATGGAAGGATAAAGTTCATGTCTTCAAGAAACATTGGGTTTTTAGTCTTTTGACTTCATCTTTGGCAGGCTGATTTTGTCTGCTTTCCAGAGTGCTTTCTTTGGTTACATGTTCCAGGGTGTTGAGTGCTTGTTTTTGCAATTATTGACAATATTTCATCAATTGAAAGGACTACAGAATTGCTAGATCAATGATTATCTACAACCACTAGAACCAAATTTTTGGGATACAAGTTCTACTTTCTTGTTTGGTTGCTATAGTTGTAGATTTAATATCCCGCGATTTTGGGATAAAAGCTGTGATGTTGTTTTATTTTAGTCAATCTATTATAGTTTCCTCATTGACTCTATGTAGATCCAACCTTATTGGCAAACCTTACAGAATGACTCAGAATAAAATTTTGCATATAGCACCAAAGTAAATACAAGAACCAATAAATCCTGAACTTGTGATGGGGTTTAAGGCTTGACAGCTTTCAGAATTGTTTTTTAATTTATTTTTCCTTGAGATCCAACTTACTGATTCATAGATCATCCAGAACTATTCAATTGCAGTAATGAATTTAATGACTATAGCCCCTAAAGTTTTAAGCAACAATCTTAGTAGAATGGACTATGTTTAAACTGATGTGGCCACCACGCATCAAGCTTAAATATTCTAGCGTAGGCATAAAAGAATCCCGAATGAATTCAAATGCTGACTCAGATACTGGTGGAAAATGTTTGGTTTTATAGTTACGGTAACTAATGGATGACTTTAGCAAAAAATATTGAACTGCTGTAAACAAGCAAGAGATCTAACCTGCTCGTTATGTATATGAATCTTTCTGTTTTGGAAGATTGAAGGTATAGTATCTTTAGCTCCGAAATTCACCATATCTAATGCCCCTACACTAAGGACTACAGGAACCTTCTGCTCAATAATGCTATCAAACCGTGAACTGTCACAAGCCATGACACCACCAACTATATAATCAGCAACTTCTGTTGTTGTAATGTCCAAAACTCCCTGTATAACGCCAATGCAAAGAAAAGCTTCAGAATTAATTTTATACATGTGGATATATGTGCAATACCCTCATATATTAAGTATGTATGTACATAAACATGCTAATGACTTGAAGCTACAACTATACAAACACATATACACACATAACCGCACAAAAAGAAGCAATATATTACTATAGAGTGGAGTTAAAAATCAGATAAAGAGCTGATAAGTTCTTGCACTGGGAGAATCTAAATTTTATACTGCCGGACTTGATAAGTCATGAAAGCAGTTGAAATACGTTAACAAGTTTGTTTCATTTTAGTGCTATTGCAATAGACTATGCTTCCTAGCTAACCTTCATGTACAAACATTCTTAATTTAAAAATGACAAACACCTGTATAAAACCCCCTCTAACTAGTTCTTCCATAGCTTTGCCTCCAACTCCTGTGGCATGAAAGATGAGGGTCTCATAACCTTCAGCTTGTAGTCTTTCTTTCACAGCATTTACGCATGGAGTTGTAACACCAAACATAGTTATGCCCACGGTAGGTTTTGCAGTCGTCTCACCAGTAGCATCAAAATTAGCCAACTTCCCAACAACCATCCCGGCAGCAGCAGCTCCAGCATTAGACAATACAACCCTGCTAACACTATTGATCCCACATATGTCAACTACAGACGGAAATAATGTCAAATCAGATGTTCCCACATATGGTTCAGTTTGGCCACTAGCCACTGTAGATACAATTAACTTTGGTACTCCAAGAGGAAGAGATCTTAATGCAGGAGCAATAAGAGAAGTTCCCCCACTTCCTCCAATACCTACAGCTCCAACAAGAACACCATCTTCACAAGCTTTCTTCAGAAAACACCTGAGGGCTTTGCTCATGATCGCAATTGCTTCACCTCTATCCTCAGGAAGTTTATAAGACGAATGGTCATCGACACCCAAAAGGCATGAAAGAAGAGCTTCTCTATTCACAAAGGAAATGTCTTCAGGAGTATCTATTTCATTCTGACTTGTGGAAACATCAAGTATAGTAACTTCAACCTGTCAATCCAAGACCCCAAAAAAGGTATGTCAGAGAAACAAACTCATTAAGAACTACACAAACAACCGATAAGAATATGTATTTACTAACATACAAAGAATAAAAACTAACCAAGTCATTAGAACGAGAATTAGCGT
This sequence comes from Iris pallida, assembly GCA_029216955.1. Lineage (NCBI taxonomy): Eukaryota > Viridiplantae > Streptophyta > Magnoliopsida > Asparagales > Iridaceae > Iris > Iris pallida. The sequence goes on along the minus strand of JANAVB010041017.1, from coordinate 2,008,386 downwards.
AAACCATTGTTTCTAAAAACTGATTTACCCGACATTTCATTGAAGATAATTAACAAAACAGGTTCCAAATACAAAAGATGGTTACTCCGGTAACACGATGAAAAAATAAAAATAAAAGCAAGCATACATACTCCAGCAAGACTTAAACAAATAGTTCTGCCAGTTAGTCGCGAGCTTGCCACATCTAGAACCTATAAACGTCGTGTACTGGATGCACATTAATGCCCTGAGGTATCTTTAATTATCAACAAAACCCCATCCATAGCTCAAGTGGAAAGTAGCAAGGTTCACAGTATCGGTATCGGAATCCGTATCGGACTATTCCTACGAGTATTGGTATCGGCGATATCGGTAGTATCGGCGGTTTCGGATCGGAGTATCGGATTTTTTGGTATTGGTAAAAAATAATTATTAATAAATTATTTACATTTAAAAACATATATTTTATACATTTAGGCATAATTTAAGTATTTTCAGTGTTATTTCGTAGTACTTTTGAAATTAAATAACATTGTAATTACCCTTAGCGATTGGTTTACATATAATATATTGATTTTCTTCTTTTATATGTTTTTACAATCTTATTATGTTTTAAATCCTTGATGATTTGTCTTTTTCGTTTGATTTTCTTTGCCGAATTGACCGGAAAAGAGACCGTCAATGTTGGTATCGGTAAGTGTCGGGTATCGGTCGGTATCGGATAGGGACATGCCAAACCGTATCAGTATCGGCCGTATCGGATCGGTATCGGCCGATACTTTAAACCATGGAAAGTAGCACAAACACCAGGCAGGGCCGGCAGGGTTCGAGCCCCCCAACTGTAAGGACGTGTAGGTGTGTGTGGATTGTAATATAAAAAAAAAAACAAAACAAAAACAAAAACAAAAAACAAAAAACCAACCACTATAGGAGAAAAAGGTCACTAAGGAGAAGACAAAATATACACCCAAGTGATCCCTCGCTCGTTGCTTCGGTGATTGATGTGGCTCATCCATGTCCATCAAACTACGACCCCAATCGAGTCCAACCTAACGCTCCGTTGTTTGATGTGGCCCATCCCATTCATCAAGCACGCTCGCTTTGCCATCATGGCAAGGTCTCCACCAATGTGCACCAATTCATCGTCCTCCTTCCCGTCCCCCGTCCATTGACACAATAAAAAGAGGTCTTCTACTGCAACACCCCCTGCCATAGTATTAATCGAACATCTCGCGCGAAGTCGCATCATCCTTCCCGTCCGCATTTAGGTAGACACATCCATCCAAACTTGTCCACTTATTAGACAAAATAAAGATTTCAACTTTGTACTTATTAAGGTTCAAAAATTATACAAAATAAACTTTAGGGGTTTCTGTCAGTTGTTGATACACTAGGACACGCCAAAATCAGTGTCGTGTCGGTGTCCTACTCCGTCCACGAGCCCACTGATACGTGCCTGAGCTAACTGTTACCTAGTGGTGCCTGACACTAGCAGTGTCCACTTGAGTATCAAAGCTCCTATCCTCTGCTGTATGCATTTTTCCTGATCTAGGCAGTTATAACTGTCAGCTACCTTCGCCAGCTCAGTGGCCACAAGTGCCACCTCAGCATTGAGCCACCTGCTGCTATAAATAAGAAAAGAGAGAGACAGATGAGGATCAGAAATTTGTTGCTAAATTCATTTCTATTTTTCTTTACCTGCACTTTTTTTACTTGCAAATGTATTTTCTTTCTTTCCATTGCTTTCAACTCAATAAACCCTAGAATTTCTCAATTTCTTCTTTTCTTCTCTACTCAAAATTCCGCAATTTCATGGCTAACGTGAATGTTTTCACTCCACTACATGGTCTTCTTGGAAGAGGACCTCATCACCCACGAACGATTAACGTTCCTACTAAAACTCCGATAAATCTAGAAAGAAATTCAAGTGATGTTTCTGCAGAACACGATACCTTTAGGGAGGAAAATCCCTTGGAGAAGGTGGAGATATCGGATCCGACGCGACCCGACAGGAACCGGAGCTCCTCCAGCTTCGTGTCCGCCGTTCCGATGCAGAACACCTTCGGGCTCTTCTCCTTTCTCGCCATTTTCTTTTTCCGGATCTAGGGTTAGGGTTTTGGGAATTGGGGGAAGGACCGAATGGCCTTCTTCTTCTTCTTCAGCTCGATGAACTGTGTCGGACACGATTACGTCGATTAGGGGTTCTTCCTTAAGTTATTGGCGTTACGATGTCCCGCGGAGTATTTTGTACAGACATAAAATGTATTATCTTACCATGTATTTATATTTACCGGAGAAAAATAAACAACAATCACTTTAATTTTTTCTTTACATAATTATTTTTTTTTATTTTTTTTTTGAGATGCCCGGTGTAACGCACGTTACGCACGGGACTTTGTGTACGCTGCGTTGCACGCCATTTGGGTCCACTGTCCACGTCTCCCCCGTGGTTCGATCCTGAAACCGTCCGTCTAGCCAAGGAAATTATACCTCTCCTCACTGACCATAAGAGTCAGATGAGTTCGATACTTTGTATTAAATTTAATAAATAATTTTAAATATTGAATATAAACAATAATATTTTTGAAGGAAAAAAAAATACGATGAAGTTTCAATTTTTTTCTAGAGAACTTTTGACTTGTCTCCCACTTTATTTATAACATCCATAATGTAAGAATCTCTCACTTTTGACGAAAATCGTCTATGACTGACGGTCAACTGCTTTCAACCAAAAAATCTGACCAAAATATCACTTTCTTCATTATCTTCTTCCCCGCCATCTCACCTCCCCCCTTCCTATCACAAGCAGCCAACACCCTCTCCCCGTCGCATTGACCCCCTTCCCGTCCCATCGCGATGACCTCCCCCCCCCCCCCCCCCCCCCCCCCCCCCCCCCCCCCCTCCCTGCCCCGTCGTTGTTGTTGCTCGCAGCTGCCAATGCTCGCCGCTAGATGATGATGTTGTTGCTGTTGTGCGCCCCCCCCCCCCCCCCCCCCCCCCCCCTCCGCTGCCGGAGCCGAAGAAAATGGTGTGTTGTCGGGGGCAAAGGGGGAGGGGGGGGAGGGGTGAGCGACAGCTGGGAGGCGCACGGCGGGGGCGAGCACTGTGAGGAGGGAGAGAAGACAATAGGGAAGGGTATATTGGTCAAAGGAGTTGACCGTCAATCCTAGACAATTTTAGTCAAAAATGGGATTTCTTACATTATAGAAATTGTGTGTGGTATTCTTTGAATTATTGTAAATAAAGTGAGAGGAGTAAAAAAAAAAAAAAATCTATTATATAATAGTATATATTCTCATTATTTAAATTGTGTTGCATGTCCAACCCTTGTAGCTTGTAATGAAAAAATGTGTTGCATTTGTAGGAGAGCTATTATTTGCTAGCATATGTCTCTTATCATTGTTTGTAAACTAAAAAATAATGTTAATTGTATTTAGGTGTTAATTTCATTTAGGTTTTGGGGATCAAAATGAAAAACTTTAGTAGGGTTCAAAATTTGATTCGGTAACCAGGAAAGGAGGATTGAGCGGACTAACATACCGCGTCGATGTGATTGTTGACCTATTAATTATAGTGACTTATTACTAAAATACTAGTTAATTATTGATAAAAATAGTTTAATAACTCTTTTCTTTCTCTTACTTTTCTTTCTTCTTTAGTCTGAAAGTAGGAAGTATAGACAAGTGTATCAAAAAGTATAAGGAAAAGCATCATCTTTCGTGCTTTAAAATTTTTTTCAGAATTTTTGACTTTCATTCCACTTATTGATATGAACTTGTATTTACATTCCATTTTTTTGCTTATTAGAATTATATTCCACTTTTTATAACTGAAAACATTCATTTTGTCGCAAAAAATATTTTTTGTGACAAAAGATGAAATGTAAGTCTAAGAAACAGTTGAAATGAGTGAAATTTCTCAGATGATTTTATTGATGGGCTCTTGCCACTACTTATAGAGAGTACACCTCTTCTTCACAATACAACTTTTGATGTGGGACTAAAGTCCCTTATTAGTTCTCAACACTCCCCCTCAAGACGGACGATAGATATTAATCATCCCCATCTTGTTACATAGCTTTGACAGACTCAATGAACTAAGACCCTTAGTCAGACAGTCTGCAACTTGTTCATCTGAGCGAACATGGTCAATCTTCAGTATCCCTTGTTCCAGCTTCTCCTTAATGAAGAATCGATCGATCTCGATATGCTTCGTTCTGTCGTGCTGAACTAGATTGTTAGCTATACTTATTGCAGCTTGACTATCGCTCAGAAGACGTAATGGTGCTCCCTTGTCCAGCTTCAACTCTATCAGCAGTGCTCTTACCCATAGCAACTCTGACACTCCCAGAGCTATTGTCCTGTATTCTGCTTCAGCTGTCAACCGTGCTACCACTGGCTGTTTCTTGCTTCTCCATGAGACTAGGTTTTCTCCTACAAAAATACAGTACCCCGTGGTAGACCTTCTGTCGTCTATGCAGCTTGTCCAGTCTGCATCGCAGTATCCCTCAACTTCTATGTGTCCATTCTTCTTGAACCATAGTTCTTTTTTCCGGCGTCCCTTTCAGATATCTCAAGATCTAAAACACTGCTTCCATATGACCCGTTCTTGGATCATACATGTAGCGGCTCACTACACTCACCGCAAATGAGATATCCGGGCGAGTGTGTCCCAGATAAATCAATCTTCCTACAAGTCTTTGATACCTTTCAAGATCAACAGGCTCTCCTGCTTCTGCTTCCAGCTTGCACTTCTGGTCAATTGGAGTTACTGCTGCTTTGCATCCCAGCCCGTTACCCAAATTGTTGGGCCGGGCCGAGCCATGTCCAGCCTACGCTTGGTTAAAGCGTAGTAAGCTGTTCTAAGAATAGACAATAAAGGATCTAAGCTGCTAACAGTTCTAATATCACAATTAAAAGGTTCATCACAACACAGCATCTATAAGCGAAAGTAAACAAGCACAGACTTAATAATACACTTCCAAAGTATCTAACTGGAGACAAAGTTCAGTATCCAAATATAAGTTCAAAACAAAGTCTAAGTCTCAAAACACATGAAAATATCTAAGCAAGGTTCCCCGCTGGGGCCTCTTCTGGAGCTAAGGCCAGGTCCTCAAAATCAGTGCCATAATATGTATCACATAGCATTTTCTCATCAGAAAGTATACCTACAACGTTATCCTGTCAGGAAGGGAGCAAGTACAACATCTATAACTAAAGTACTGAATATATAATGAAAGATATGTACAACAAGAAACATGGTGTGATAAGTCTATAAAACAGAAAATACTGGAAACATGGCCTCATGGTACAACTGGGATCACAGTATCATAGTAGCATAGGGAACATGGCATATCTGGAATCATGGTATGACTGGAATCACAGTATCATAGTGACATAGGGAACATGGTATCTCATAGTCTATCATGGCAAGGACACATATGTCATATAGACAGATGTATATGTAATGTTTAAAACTGTAGCAGGTACGTGATCATCAATAGGTGTACAATATGCAGGGGCACATAATAAAATGTACTTCCGTACAAGTGATAAGGCGATAGATGTACGTACGCACAAATTCGCTTTGAGATAAGGCCTACGGTGCAGTAGTCATATAAAATAAAACTTTGCTCGGTACATACGTACGGAGAAGGGGTCATGATCACGTACTCTACTATCAGTTTCTTCATAACCCAGATTCTAATCATGTGAGAGATACTGAGATCGGTATAAAGCACGGTAGGTACTGATAGCAGTATAAAGCATAGTAAAACATGTACTGAGAACCAGTAAGAAGCATGTGAAGATATAAGAACTGTCCTAAGCATGGCAGGTACTGAAAGTAATACAACATGTGAAGATATAACTTGCTACCTCAAGGATCAGTATTTTAACAGGGTTAATACATGTTCTAGCATTAAAAGACAGTAAATGAGTTTGTAGATGTACTTGTCTCGAGCAAAGCAATAATACTAGTACAAAGATATAGATGTTCGGTGTCCTGTCAATAATGATATACAAACTCAGCCTCTAAGTTATGTTCAAGATTACACTAGTGGTGTGACACGACTCCTAACTGGATACTAGCTAAGTGGAGACCTAGCATAAAAGTCCAATGTGGGATGACACTATATCTAAACTAACTTTCTAGAGTCTTTACACTAGAGTAGGGTGAGGTCCAATACGACTATAACTCAAAACAACACAAAACATTGCAAGTCGTAACTATTCAATAAATAAATCAAACTGTACACTGTGTTCCAACAATTTTTGAGATAGACAAAAAGCTCAATTATACATAAAATAAAGTACCAAAATGATCCTTGTTAATTATATAAATTTATACTAATTTTTTTGGAATTTATAAACCCTCATAGATATTTATTAAAAATCAGCAAACACATGTATCCTGAAAATGAGTTCTGTTTTCCTATTTTTATAAAATACCAAAAATACTTATTAAATACTAGAAAAATCACAATAAATTAGCTAAATTAACATAGTATTTAAATATAATTTTTTTCAGATTTTTACAGCACTTAAAATATATATAGAAATTCAAAAACAGAAAGTAACAATTTTTGGAAAAATAATTAATTACAAATTAAGGATGATACATAAGCAAAATCTACAGATGCTGTCGGATGATAAAATAAATATCACCAACGTATCTAGAACGGTCAAATTAGCTAGGATAGCCTACCCATAAGTCCAATTTAGACACAGGGGCAAAATAGTAATTTTGGGTCAAAATGATGTCCGCCGTTGGACACACTTTGCACCGAAAAAACGTGTCCGAATAGAAGTCTACAAAATATAGCAAATTATATGTCCACAAATCCAGAATGATGATACGAACCCAACGGTATGTCCGAAATAAAATTCCGATGAGCCGATCTCAAAATGACACGTTGACGCGGACACTTGGAATTCGGTTGCTCCGAAATGCGTGCCGGAGCAAATGTCTTGAAAACTCAGCAAATTATATGTCAACGAGTCCAGAATGACGATACAAACTCAATGGTATATCCGAAATTGGATTCCGATCAGCCGATCTCAAAGTGACCCGTTGACTCGGAATGTGGGACCCGCTTTGCACCAAAATGCGTGCCAGGGCCCACGTTCTCCAAATCAAGCAAGCCTTATATGAAAACGTGCCAGAACGATGTCACGAGTCTACTGGTGGTGTCAGAAATTGAATCCGAAGTCCCGGGTTCAAAAATGGAATTTAACAAGTGCAAATTAAAAAATTCGGACGGCCAACTTTGGCGTCGAATTCGACCAACCAAACGTGCTTACAATGAAACGAAACTTAAGGGGCAGGAAGAGGGTTATACCAGCTACGCATAGGAAGTGGTAGCGTGCCAACTGGAGCTGCAACGGCAGAGTTACGAGCTGACGAAGTCGGCTCCACAAAACTGTCAAAAATAGTACAATTTAAAACGTCAATTTGGTGGCCAGTTTTGAGGTATCAAACGACGAAATTAACGGACGAAAATTGAGGAAAGTGAAGATGGATATACTGAGATTGCGACGGAGCAAGGAATTCATCGATCCAACGGTCGGATTGACCAAAAAATTTGCACGAAGTCGCTACGACGGGACGCCATTTTCGAGTTCAAAACTCGCGCGTCACGACGGGATTCCGTTCAAAATGCACGAATAGGCTATTCGGCGCGTCGGGGAGGAAGGCGGCGGCTCATGGGGGTTCGCCGGAGTGCTCGCGCAGCTAGGGGGGCAGCCATGGTGGCGGCGGGCGGCGACAGCGCCTGCACACGTGGCGGTACCGGACGGTGGCCCGCGCACGCGCGCGCTGTGCACGCCGCTACTGCTGCTGCTGGTGGCTGCTACGGTGCGGGGCCGGCCTGGCCGGGCACGGCGATGGTGGTGGTGGTTCGGGTTATGATGGTGGAGGTGTAGTTGATGGTGGTGGTGATATTAATGGTGAAGGTGGTGGTGATGTGAGGATGATGATGGTGATGGTGGTGTGTGTAATGGAGAAGAAGAAGAAGGAGGAGAATGGAGGTGGTGGCTGTGGGTGCTCAGCTGCCATGGGGGGGGGGGGTTTCGGCCGAGTGGATGGAGAGGGAGAGAGTGTGTGTTTGTTTTTATATGTGTGTGTGAATATATAATATAAAGAGAGAGAGAGAGAGAGAGAGAGAGTGTATAAATATAATAGAAAGAGAGTGAGAATAGAGAGAGATATTATTTGAAGAGAGAGGGGGTGAAGTCGGCCAAATGGGAGGAGGGGTGTGCTGTTATGGGGAGTGAGGGGGTGAGGTGGTGTGTAGGTGTAAAGTGAGAGAGAGTTATATATGTGAAACCCATGTTTTGGTAATTCAATAATAGTAGCGTTTTATTATTATTATTAGTAAAATTATTATTAATATTATTATTAAATATTTTTGAGTGAAAAGAATTTCGAAAATAATAAATAACATGGACTTTTGGATTTCAGACCCAGACCCGAGTCCGAACCCAGACCCAGGCCTGAGCCCAAACCCAATTCCATTCTTTTAAATCTGACTTTTTGACTTGGTTCTAATAATTATTAAAAATAAAAATAAAAATAAAACAATTAGTCAGCTGGTCCCGTAGGACCAGCACACACGAATTAGTAAAACCCCATTCCTATTCTCATTCCCTGACCTCACTCTCTACCACACACGCATACCCCATTTTCCTCACCACTCCACACACGAGCACCTTTCTCTCCAGCAACCAACTCCACTCCCTTATTACTTCTTCCCACTCCCCTCCTTCTCTTCCCATTCACAGAGACAACAACTTCTTTACATTACTCTCTACTTCACCTTCCCCACCTCTCCTTAATAATTCCCCCACTTTGTCACTCTCGTACTCATTCACAGGAGAGAGAACAAACTCTACTCTCTTCCTCACAAACTCATCTCTCTCTCTAATCCTCTCTTCTCAACAGAGAGTAACAACTCTTAAACCCTCTCACCTAACTCTCTTAAACCCCCACGCCAGTGCTCTCTTCCCGAGGCCGACCACCCGTCGACGCCGCCCGACTCCGGCGACCGACTCCGCGGATCTGCCCCGCCGACCCACTCCAGCGCCTTCCCTCCGGCGCACGCGGCCACCCGCGCCCTTTGCGCCACCGCCGACAGCTCCCCTAGCCGCTGTCCCGGCCGTCCCTCCGGCGACCTCGCCCCGAGCTCACCGCCCTCTCCCCGCGGCCAAGCCCGACTCCGGCGACCCACTCCGGCGGAGCCGCCCCCTTTGCGCGGCCGACCGCCGACCCGCTGTCCCGTCGGCTCCCTCCGACGTCGACGTCGCCCGTCTCCCCGCCGAGCTCCTCTCGGCAACCGCGACAGCATGCCCCGGCAGCCCTGTGGCTTGCTGCCCTAGCTTGTTGCCCCTTTGGCGAGTTTTTTTCCCTGTTGGTTCTCCGTCGTGCCCTAGTTCTGAGTTTTCGGCGTTCTTCGTCAACGCTGCTGACTTCAGCGCTGACCTGGGGATTACTTTGCTGTTTCGGAGCTCTTTTCTTTCTATTATTTCATCTGAGAGCTCTAGCCGAGCAATCCAAGGTATAACCCCTGTCCCGCTATTTTTATTATCTTAGTCGATGATGAAATGGTCCCCGATTCCCTTTGGGAATTCGGTTTTAGCGACGACGTAATTTTCCGGGACTTTCGGAAAGGTCATGTGAATTATTTTAGATTCCCGGAATATTTCGGGAATAGATTTTTGGTATGTTTTAGCTTTCCGGATTTTTTCGGAAACGTTCTGTGATTTGTGGATTGGAATCGGACTTCCGAAATTATTTCGGGTCGTCCCGATTATTCTGTGGATTGGTTGTGGATATTTTATATATATAAATTCGGGTTTTTTCCTGGTTTGGGACTTGCAGGAAATTATCGGCACCATTTCCAGTTTTTGGGTTGACCAAAAACAGAGGAGATGCTGCCCGATTTTTCCGTAAATCCTGAATTATTTTTAAAATGAATTTAAAATGATTTTCGGAATTTATTTGATATTTGATTTTGGGTGACGACCGTATCGGTCAATGGACCCGGCTAAGTGCAAACGAAACCGGCCCCGCCCGGACGTTGAGGCAATTAGGCAAGATGAGGATCGGACCATATCTGAGACTTATGATTTACTTTATTTTTTATTTATTTCTGTTTAAATATTATTTAATATTTTCAGTTTAGGACTAACGTCAGTCTTATCTTATTTCAATTTATGTAAATAAATTGTAATGGGCATAAGCCCAGCTGGCTGTGGTCTGTAACTGTAATAGCTTAGATTCCTGTCATTTTCTGATTTTTCGAGTTTTTGCTATTTAACGATTAAATGATTAAAAAGTATTTTCGTAAAAAATTAATTAATATTTTCTCACCTAAAAATTGACAAGTTTATTAATAATTAAAAATCACGTATTTCTCACTAAAATAAGAAAAATTAGCTTTATATTTATATTTATAAAAATTACCAAGTTTTCATAAATAATCTGGCATCGACGATGTTTTTCCGAATTCAAAGTTAAAGTGATCTTTTTCCCTCGTATTAAATCAACGCACAATAATCGTATTTTTCTGTGTTTGGTTAATTAAAAGAATTAAAATGGATTAGGACACAATTAGAGATTTCAACTAGCGTAACTAGATTGGTAACCCTGGTTTCTGAGTCAATTTCTCGAATGTAGGAATTCGAGGACGATCCTAATTTCCATCTTGAAGTCTTCAACTTTTCAGTCCAGTCCATTTTGAGGCAAGTATATTTTGTGTTAGTTTATAATTATTTAGTAATCGTTTTAATGCAAGTTTAAACCACGATGCAACACGAAACTCTCTCTGAGAGCACTGACTGTAACTACTGTAACTATTGGGGACTGGGGGAGTAGTGTAATGAGTATGACCGCATCTAAACTACTGTAACTACTGTAACTATATTAGCTTACCCCTCATACACACGGGGATAAGCCGTATCTTACTGTAACAAACCCAAGCCGGTCATATTTTATTGCCTATTCACATCACAGAACTGTAACTGTTTTAAAACTGTAACTGCTTTATTGTTGATTTCAAAACTGTTTAAAAGTGCATGATTCTATTATTATTTCAATTGTCAAATTAGCATGAATTGTACTTTGCTCCCTCCTGACTGGAGACCCAACATTTTTAGGTATCACTGATGAGGCTTTGTTCCGCGATATTTCCAAGGTCCCAACTAGAAGACAAGGATTTCGAGACTGATGAGCTGTTTGCCTAGAGTTTTCTTTTCTTCTTGATGTATGTAGAAAATGGTTCAAGTTGTATCTTTCATTTCATTGTAAAAGTTTAATAAAGTTTTAAATTTCTCGATGTTGAGTTGTGACAAATATAGTATTGTTGTATGGTTACCTGCTACTGAACAGCTTACTGCCGCCGTCTCAATAACGGTGCAGGCTGGGCATGATCCGGTTCGACCCCTTTAGTTAGGATCGGGTCGTGACAATATATATATATATATATATATATATATATATATATATATATATATATATATATATATATATATATATATATATATATATATATATAAAGATATTTTAAGATATTTAATAAAGTAGAGGGAGGAAGAGATATTTTCAAAATAGGAAAAAGAGAATATTATGTGAGGTATTTGGGCATTCATGGGAGAACAATATGGAGCTTGGGTTCGGGTTCGGTCGAGCCGGGTCGGGTCGAAATCGGACAGGGAGCAATATTTGAATTAAAATAGGTATTTATGATCACGGGTAAATAAGTAACATGCGGAGACTCAAATAAATGGGACACAAGCGTCATATGGGTAGTAGGCTTCATGTGGGCCATGTCCATACTTTGGGTTGACATGTTGGATCGATGTCGGGTCCCGAAATTAAATTAGAAATTAAATCAGGTTTTACGGTAGATAATTAATCGGCCTAAATTGACCCGAAAGTTGTGCGAAGGGAATGAAACACAAAATAGAGTGTCTGAGTGGGACACGAAGATCATTGGTGAAGAGCGTCTCGAGTAGATCATTCATGAGAAGTTAGTTCTGAAAAAATGACTGGTCTGGTGCTCCTAAATTAAAAGTCACGGTAACGTGCAAACGATGATCAAAGATAAAAGTGGGAATAATTATTCAACGATTAATTGGTCTAAGTTGACCCAAAATTGCACGATACAAAAAGAGCACAAGGGAACGAGTTTAAGTGGGACATGATATATCAAAACGAAGATAACCTGGTCTACTACAAAACTCGTAAAGAGAGTTTACAAAGATTGGCATCCCTGACGCTCCAGAGGTCAAAGTCACGGAAAGGTATATTACTGATCAAAACAATTTAAATAATAAAATATTTATCGAAAATAATTCATTCAGAAAATTTAAAATAAACCCTAAAATTCAGGGGGCTTACATCCTACCCACCTTACAAGAATTTCGTTCTCGAAATTAAAAAATCACCCAATAGGTCAAACTATAACATGTAGCTGCTCTAGCTACGATACTCAAACTGCTACCCTTGAAATCATCTCTTTTGTTTCTCTTTACAATCTTTTTGGTTTAGGTTCAACTAAGTCCTTCTATCATAAACTTCGTCATACATCCTTTAGAATCTTCCATACTAACATGGAATCTTTTTGTATACCCTAAACTATAGGTCATTCTCTGGGTATGTCTATAAGCCTATAGTGCTTAATCATCAACCATATTTCCAACCTTAATTGTAAAATATTTGATTTCCTTATCACATCCTAGGTATCCTTATTCTATCAATCCACAGGCCCTTTGCATTATTTGTCGTCAACCCTTTCCTACAGCTTCTCCTTGAAATTATACGTTCAATACTTATCCTTGGCGTAGAGCCTTCTTCTTTTTACTCAACAAGTTCTCTGAATAAAAATCCTCGATTTCAAACTCCCGATTTACTAATTACCAATGTATATATGTCTTTGTCTTGTTCGTTGTCTTTTTAACTGATATCTTCCCGATCTCGTACGCAATATATACCTCATTCTAATTTATTCTATATCAATCCACATATCGATCTGCCCTCTAATCACATGTAATTAGCTATAGATAACCAACCAAAATTCTACAAATGCTAAATCCTCAAACTGCTAAGCACAAGATTTTAATCCTCAATCCATAGTCACAACAATATACTATCTCATTACTCCATCTTTAGATACCCTATCTTGAGTCATACTATCAATGCAATCGTTCTTAATGGTTTCCAAGTCTACTATAGTCAGTCACCCATACTTGTCCTATAAGCTCAATCTAACCAATCCCCAGGAAAAGTACTTATCACAAACACACAATACATTTATAGTTATACTATAGAATCAGTTAACAAGGTTTGGCTATTTCGGTCGTCTATCAAATAGAAGGTAACAAGGCCTAAGACTGGGTCAAGCAATCCATAATAGTGTCCAAACAAGTTAAAGGGTCAAGCAAGACAGAAAAGTTTATCGAAATATCTCCAAGAATGGTACAAAAATAACGAGATGCATAACGAGAAGAATTATCCAATAGGTTAACGAAAAAAAAGTTTAGTCAAGTCATAGGAAATATGGAACACAAAAATAATTATGTCCAAAAGATAACGCGAAAGCAATCCTATTGGATAGTCCTAGAGAACCTGTAATCCTAGTTGTAGATGTAGATAGGACAGAGTTAATCAAGACGGGAAAGAATGATAATAAGAATTTATTCTTGCTCGTTCGGTCATAACGAAGTGAACCAAGTTGAGATATGACCTGATAACCATACACGTCTTCCTGAAATCATGTTGCCAGAATTTTTGCCATACCAGTAAGCTTAGATGCAATAAACAAGGGAGTCCATAACTAAGGTATACACCCTATAGTCATATCATCTAGATTCCTTACCACACCAACCGGTATGGCTGCAAAAAAATCTAAATTCTATGAATAGGATAGTATATCCAAAATCAGGCTCTATGTTTTTGTCATACCAGCTAATATGGCTGCGATAAATTCTAAACTTCATAATTAAAGCAGACATTTATCTTATCAGGATATATCATAATTCAATCCACAAAATTTATCATGATGCAAGATCAAAGTCAACAATGAAAATCAGAAATTAAATTCAACAACGAATTTAAGGAAGAGCAAATGGAAATAAGTGGAAACAGATTTCGAGGTAAGATTAGAGTGAGATCCTCAGGGGTTATCCCAAGGGTACTATCCTGGTCAAAATTGTAACCTACTGAATTTCAAACAAGAGACTAAATATAGTTAACGGTCCTATGCTGTGATGAGTTCTCCTATGTTGCAATCCTAGATATCCTCTAGGTGTTCTAAATGTTATTCCTAGTGTTAACAAGTTGTCCTAAGATCCTAATTGCAGGCATGTTTGGTGTAACCAAACAACTTAAGTCTGGACCTGCATGGGCCGCCACTAAAAACATGTCACGATCCGTTACCCAAATTGTTGGGTCGGGCCGAGCCATGTCCAGCCTACGCTTGGTTAAAACGTAGTAAGTTGTTCTAAGAATAGACAATAAAGGATCTAAGCTGCTAACAGTTCTAATATCACAATTAAAAGGTTCATCACAACACAGCATCTATAAGCGAAAGTAAACAAGCACAGACTTAATAATACACTTCCAAAGTATCTAACTGGAGACAAAGTCCAGTATCCAAATATAAGTTCAAAACAAAGTCCAAGTCTCAAAACACATGAAAATATCTAAGCAAGGTTCCCCGCTGGGGCCTCTTCTGGAGCTAAGGCCAGGTCCTCAAAATCAGTGCCATAATATGTATCACATAGCATTTCCTCCTCAGAAAGTATACCTACAACGTTATCCTGTCAGGACGGGAGCAAGTACAACCTCTACAACTAAAGTACTGAATATATAATAAAAGAGATGTACAACAAGAAACATGGTGTGAAAAGTCTATAAAACAGGAAATACTGGAAACATGGCCTCATGGTACAACTGGGATCACAGTATCATAGTAGCATAGGGAACATGGCATATCTGGAATCATGGTATGACTGGAATCACAGTATCATAGTGACATAGGGAACATCACATCTCATAGTCTATCATGGCAAGGACACATATGTCATATAGACAGATGTATATGTAATATTTAAAACTGTAGCAGGTACGTGATCGTCAATAGGTGTACAATATGCAGGGACACATAATAAAATGTACTTTCGTACAAGTGATAAGGCGATAGATGTACGTACGCACAAATCCGCTTTGAGATAAGGCCTACGGTGCAGTAGTCATATAAAATAAAACTTTGCTCGGTACATACGTACGGGGAAGGGGTCATGATCACGCTCTACTATCAGTTTCTCCATAACCCAGATTCTAATCATATGAGAGATACTGAGATCGGTATAACACGGTAGGTACTGATAGCAGTATAAAGTATAGTAAAACATGTACTGAGAACCAGTAAGAAGCATGTGAAGATATAAGAACTATCCTAAGCATGGCAGGTACTGAAAGTAATACAACATGTGAAGATATAACTTGCTACCTCAAGGATCAGTATTTTAACAGGGTTAATACACGTTCTAGCATTAAAAGACAGTAAATGAGTTTGTAGATGTACTTGCCTCGAGCAAAGCAATAATACTAGTACGAAGATATAGATGTCCGGTGTCCTGTCAATAATGTATACAAACTCAGCCTCTAAGTTATGTTCAAGATTACACTAGTGGTGACACGACTCCTAACTGGATACTAGCTAAGTGGAGACCTAGCATAAAAGTCCAATGTGGGGTGACACTATATCCAAACTAACTTTCTAGAGTCTTTACACTAGAGTAGGGTGAGGTCCAATACGACTATAACTCAAACAACATAAAACATTGCAAGTCGTAACTATTCAATAAATAAATCAAACTGTACACTGTGTTCCAACAATTTTTGAGATAGACAAAATGCTCAATTATACATAAAATAAAGTACAAAAATGATCCTTGTTAATTATATAAATTTATACTAATTTTTTTGGAATTTATAAACCCTCATAGATATTTATTAAAAATCAGCAAACAAATATATCCTGAAAATGAGTTCTGTTTTCCTATTTTTATAAAATACCAAAAGTACTTATTAAATACTGGAAAAATTATAATAAATTAGTTAAATTAACATAGTATTTAAATATAATTTTTTCCAGATTTTTACAGCACTTAAAATATATATAAAAATTCAAAAACAGAAAGTAACAATTTCTAAAAAAATAATTAATTACAAATTAAGGATGATACATAAGAAAAATCTACAGATGCTGTCGGATGATAAAATAAATATCACCAACGTGTCCAGAACGTTCAAATTAGCTAGGATAGCCTACCCATAAGTCCAATTTAGACACATGGACAAAATGGTAATTTCGGATCAAAATGATGTCCGCCGTTGGACACACTTTGTACCGAAAAACGTGTACGGATAGAAGTCTACAAAACCTAGCAAATTATATGTTCATGAATTCAGAATGATGATATGAACCCAACGGTATATCCAAAATGGAATTTCGATGAGCCGATCTCAAAATGACACGTTGACGCGGACACTTAGAATCCGGTTGCACCGAAATGCGTGCCGGAGCAAATGTCTTAAAAACTCAGCAAATTATATGTCAACGAGTCCAGAATGACGATACAAACTCAACGATATATCCGGAATTGGATTCCGATGAGCCGATCTCAAAGTGACCCGTTGACTCGGAATGTAGGACCCGCTTTGTACCGAAATACGGGCCAGGGCCCACGTTCTCCAAATCAAGCAAACTTTATATGAAAACGTGCCAGAACGATGCCACGAGTCTACTGGTGGTGTCAGAAATTGAATCCGGAGTCCGGGTTCAAAAATGGAATTTAACAGGTGCAAATTAAAGAATTCGGACGGCCAACTTTGGCGTCAAATTCGACCGACCAAACGTACTTACAATGAAACGAAACTTAAGGAGAAGGAAGAAGGTTATACCAACTACGTACAGGAAGTGGTAGCACGCCAACCGGAGCTGCGACGGCAGAGTTACGAGCTGATGAAGTCGGCTCCACAAAACTGTCCAAAAATAGTACAATTTAGAACGTCAACTTGGTGGCCAATTTTGATGTATCAAACGACGAAATTAACGGACAAAAATTGAGGGGAGTGAAGATGGATATACCGAGATTGCGACGGAGCAAGGAGTTTGCCGTCCAACTGTCGGATTAACCAGAAAATCTGTACGAAGTCGCTGCGACGGAACACCATTTTCGAGTTCAAAACTCGCGCGTCACGACGGGATTCCGTTCAAAATGCACGAATAGGCTATTCGGCGCGTCGGAGAGGAAGGCGGCGGCTCATGGGGGTTCGCCGGAGTGCTTGCGCAGCTAGGGGGTCGGCCATGGCGACGGCGGCCGACGGCAGCGCCTGCACACGCGGCACGGCGGCGCACGACGGCGGCCCGCTCACGCGTGCGCTGTGCGCGCCGCTGCTGCTGCTGCTGGGGCTGCTACGGTACGGGGCAGGCCTGGCCAGGCAGAGCGACGGCGGCAGACGGTGGTGGTGGTTCGGGTTATGGTGGTGGAGGTGTAGTTGATGGTGGTGGTGATATTAATGGTGAAGGTGGTGGTGATGAGTGATGATGGTGATGGTGGTGTGTGTAATGGAGAAGAAGAAGAAGGAGGAGGAGAATGGAGGTGGTGGCTGTGGGTGCTCGGCGCCATGGGGGGGTTCGGCCGAGTGGATGGAGAGGGAGAGAGTGTGTGTTGTTTTTATATGTGTGTGTGAATATATAATATAAAGAGAGAGAGAGAGATGTGTATAAATATAATAGAAAGAGAGTGAGATAGAGAGAGAGATATTATTTGAAGAGAAGGGGGTGAAGTCGGCCAAATGGGAGGGTGTGTGTGCTGTTATGGGGAGTGAGGGGTGAGGTGGTGTGTAGTGTAAAGTGAGAGAGAGTTATATATATATATATATATATATATATATATATATAATATATATATATATATATATATATATATAATATATATATATATATATATAGAGATATTTTAAGATATTTAATAAAGTAGAGGGAGGAAGAGATTTTCAAAATAGGAAAATGAGAAATATTGTGTAGGGTATTTGGGCAGTCATGGAAGAACAATATGGAGCTTGGGTTCGGGTTCGGTCGAGCCGGGTCGGGTCGAAATCGGACAGGGAGCAATATTTGAATTAAAATGGGTATTTATGATCACGGATAAATAAGTAACATGCAGGAACTCAAATAAATGGGACACAAGCATCATGTGGGTAGTAGGCTTCATGTGGGCCATGTTCATACTTTGGGTTGACAGGTTGGATCGATGTCGGGTCTCGAAATTAAATTGGAAATTAATCAGATTTTACGGTAGATAATTAATCGGCCTAAATTGACTCAAAAGTTGTACGAAGGAATGAAGCACAAAATGGAGTGTCTGAGTAGGACACGAAGATCATGGGTGAAGAGCGTCTCGAGTAGATCATTCATGAGAAGTTGGTTCTGAGAAAATGACTGGTCTGGTGCTCCTAAATTAAAAGTCACGGTAACGTACAAACGATGATCAAAGATAAAAGTGGGAATAATTATTCAACGATTTTGGTCTAAGTTGACCCAAAATTGCGCGATACAAAAGAGCACAAGGGAACGAGTTTAAGTAGGACATGATATATCAAAATGAAGATAACCTGGTCTACTACAAAACTCGTAAAGAGAGTTTACAGAGATTGGCATCCCTGACGCTCCAGAGGTCAAAGTCACGGAAAGGTATATTACTGATCAAACAATTTAAATAATAAAATATTTATCAAAAATAATTCATTCAGAAAATTTAAAATAAATCCTGAAATTCAGGGGGCTTACATGCATATAGGCGCTCACTACACTCACCGCAAATGAGATATCCGGGCGAGTGTGTCCCAGATAAATCAATCTCCCTACAAATCATTGATACCTTTCAAGATCAACAGGCTCTCCTGCTTCTGCTTCCAGCTTGCACTTCTGGTCAATTGGAGTTACTGCTGCTTTGCATCCCAGTATCCATGTCTCCTTTAGCAGATCTAGTGCGTATTTTCTCTGTGAGAGAACAGTTCCCTATTCGTCGTCACACACCTCGATACCCAGAAAATACCTTATCGCTCCTAAATCCTTCACCTCAACTCTTTCGCGAGTTTTGACTTCAGCTTAGTAATCTCGACTTCATCATCACCAGTGATTATTATATCATCCACATACAGCAAGTATAGTAATGTGGCTTCTTGTATGCTGGAGAAAGACCGTATGATCTGTATTTGTTTGATGGTACCCCATGCCTGTAACAGCCTTTCTGAATCTGTCAACTAGGCTCGATGTCATTACCACATTTCTAGTTTGAGGGTAAATTTGTCATTTTGGGATAAATATAATTTATTAGTATTAATTAGAATTTATGGGAATTTTTAGAATTTATTTTGGAATTATTTGGACTAGTTTGATTTTTGGTCAGTTTTGACTCATGTGGACCAACCTAGAAACTAACCCTAGTTAGTGGGCCATGGTTAGGTCAAGAGACTCTAGTCTAACCTAGCCTAAGACTTGGTTTAGGTCTTGTTTTAGCAAATAGTAATAGGAGTCATAAGTCATGACTTGTGGTTTTAGAACCATTGTTAATCTAATCTACATTTAGCCTTGTAGTGGCCCAAGGCCCAACCAAATAACAAGACCCCAACCCAATCCCCAAGTGGCCGGCCACCCTTAGCCTAGGGAATCCCACCCTATATAATCCCTCTCAAAACTAGGGTTGCCTCTTTCCATAGGAAGAGCCCTAATTTTAAGGAGGTGAGTTCTTGTCTTCATTAATTCACCATAAATTCATTTTAGGTCCTAAAATCCTCAAATCAGTTGCAATGATTTCTAATGCTGGTATTCCTGCTCTATTAATGTTTTGGTCCAGCTTGCTATTGATTGGAAGTGTTTGGGACATCAAGCAAGGTGTTAGAAAGAGCCCATTTCCTATTGAAAGTTCAAACTAAGGTAACTTCTCCAAATCTCCATAGAATCCCTGACAATCTTCACAAATAGGAAGCCCTAAGGGTCCCCATAGGGTTTGGATAGGTTTCGTCCCTGGTGTCGGAGTTTTCGTGTCGTTTTGGACACGTATCAGCTCCTAGCCGTAGGTGTTTGACAAAATGCCTCAGTGAGCATTTTGTATTGTTTTTGAATTATGTTTGAATAGGAAGCATCGATTTGTAGTCGCTTACACGTTTTTGGGACACTGGGGTGGTTCCTGTGTCGCGTCGTATCGTTTTGGGACACGTGCACGCGCGGATCTGTGGCGCGCGCACGAGCACTGTAGCTCCCCTGCTACCAGCATGCTCGTGCGGGCTGCACAGGACACGTGGACACTTGAAACTCGACACGAAGCAAGGGGCAGTGTCTGTCATGACACTCCCCAAGTCTTGTGTCGGTTGGTGTCGTGTCGGACACGAAAAACCGTGTGCACGGGAAGGCTGTGCACGTGCACTGTTTGGGTTTTGGTTCTGAGTATAGATTCATTTCCTGTGGTTTAACTCCTGTATTAATTAGTTATTTTAGGTCCTAATATATAGTATGTGGTGTGTGTAGAGTGATTGCATGTTTTTAAATAAGTTTTGTGTGAATTTTGAATTCAAAATGGTGTGGGAGGAGTATCCTGACACATGTTCTGATACTCGAAATGTTCACTGTTATGTTTTAGTTAGTTACATTGTTCAATAGTTATTAATCCTAATGACTGATGTTAATGCTAAGTTTAAACTCTAAATATGCTCCCTATATACATTAGCTACCATAGTTAGTTTGGTATTTAATTATTAAGGTTCGACTATTAAATGGTTGATGTTCATGAAATAACTTAAGTTATCTATGCAATGTTCTTTATGAACTGTTGAGTATACATGAATGTCATTAAGGGACTGAGCCATTGAGTTACTGATTTTGATTTCCCATCCTTTCCTTCTTACTGAGACTTGTTCTCAGAATATGAGTTTTGGGTTAAACTGAAAACTGGAAATTGGTTGGGTTATATATTGGAGCCATGAACTGTTTTCCTGCATACTATTATTTCTGAACACCACCCTTACTTACATTGCTATTTCCTGAACATTTCCTTCTCTTCACTGCTGTGATTTACTGCATATTAATTCCTATACACTGCTGTTCACCCTCACCTCACACACAAGCCTGATTTCCTGCACACCATTGCACAGTTTACACATTTCTTCCCTGTTTCCATTTCCTGCAGATAATTACATTCTTCACTGCTCTATGTTGCATTCACTGTCATCTGTTTCCTGCCTTCCTTTTCTTATTTTCCTGTGAACACCACTTTGTTGAACACACACACATTTTCATTGATTTTTACTTCTATTTAAGTCTTGCAATGAGTCCTGAGTTTTGGGTTATGGTTATGTAAAGACCAAGGAATTGGGTTCCCTTCTTCCTTCGATTGAACTTCCAGTTTTAGCTTAACCTGGAAATGAGGTAAGGAAGGGGGGAACTTGATGTTAATTTGAAGTCTTTTATGGCTTGAATGTTTCCCTATCCTTCACTGTTCTCATGAATATTTATATGCACACTGTCACATTGTCCTGCCACATTACTAATTCCTGCACAGCATTCTTCCCTAATTTTTCCTGCAAGTTAGACACACTTACACACACCCCTCTTCTTTGTTCACTGTCATAATGTAAATCCTGCACTCTTGATAGCCTGTACACTGTTTTGTTCTTGCACATTGATGCACACACCTACAGTTTTCTAACACACACTATTGTGTCCTGTCACATAGCTACACACACACACATTGTTACACATGTTCTTATTATGCCAGTCTATGTTATATATATACATATCATGTTCACTCTAGTATAGATGTAGTTGTGTGTATATAATGTATAATGTGGTTTCATGTATGAGTTGTGGGTTGTAGATAGTGAAGATCAATGATGTATGGTTATCATAGGCTTGTATTATATATATATACTCTATGTATATGTTGGGGGTGTATAGGTGTAAGCCTTACTCATGTATACATGAAGTTCTTGATAGATAGCTAATGTGAGGTAAATTAATGTGTGTTGTTTGCTGGTTGTATAGCCTAGGATTGGTGTGTGTTGTCTAGAATAGAGTTTTAGACCTAGTTAGCCTAGTTTAGACTGAATTAGACTTGGTGGACCTAGTTTGACTTCTAGGGTTGACCAAAGTTGACCAAGAGTTGACTTTGGCCTAGATTGACTTAGAATCATATAGAATGCATAGTAGGACTCCATTTTGATATTCTGGACTTGTTGTGACTTGTGCTGTTCTGATTAGGAGCCAGATACCACTCCTTGGACAGTACGTTTCATACCGGACACTCAGTTACAGGCGAGTACATTCTCTGATCATTTCATATCCTGCTTAGAATTATTACCTGCAGTAGATTACTTTACTTGTACTGTCACGTTGGTCACACGGATTGGTACTATATGGATCTCTACATGCGATGTTATCCCCCTCAGGAGCATCGGGTACATTGTGCTTGTGCGTTTCACTTACATCATGTACTCCTGTGCTTCTATTTTACATGTGCACTCCTGTGAATCTTGTACTCTCATGTTCACGGAGCCCCCATGTATACTATCATGTGCACCCTATACGGGCCCCCATGTGATATCTTGTGCAATAACATAACCTGTATAGATCCTTGTGTATTGATTGGGGTACGGGGGAGTAGAATTGGGCATGTGAATAATACACCAGTAGTTTCTTATCAGAATCTCATCCTTAGTGTCTTATCAGAATCTCCTATGCCATTTACATGTCCATATTGTACTCTGACTCACTAGTCACTGCTAGTTCTCTATGTATAGTAGATATTTACATTACAGTTCTTTTCCTGTTTACATACCGCATTTCTTTCAGTACTTGTATCTTACTTTACTGCATGTTTATATTTTCTAACCTGCTATGAATTGTTGAGATGTACTATGCTCGCTCCTATCCTGACTGGACCTGTTGAAAATATTACAGAGGACGAGGAGGAGGCTTGCCTGGACACCTATTACGGGGCAGCCCTTGATGACACCTGTGAGCTGGACCCTCAGGAGGATCCAGCAGTAGCTGAGGACTTTCCCCCGACTGCCTAGACTAGACTAGACTAGACTAGACTAGTTAGGTTATCTTATTTATGCTGTCTTGAGACATGTTCTAGTTAGACTCTTTATTTGGAGATCAGTTTGTATATATTCTTTTATCTGAGACCTTGTACTGCTGGGATTATCTTAGACTACTGTTTTATCTATTTCATTTCCTTGAGTTCTATTCATATCGTGCTATATCTTCCTTAGTTGTGATTGAGTTTCTATTGCTATGTCACCCCCACTCGGGGAGTATAAACTGTTTAGATATATACTGCTAGATGTTGTGACCTAGGACAGCGTTCTACTGTCGACACTGCGGCGTAGGCTGGACGTACCCACGTCTCGTGCCCTTACTCTAGGGTGCGGGTCGTGACACTCGAGGAGATTTCTTGAGTCTGTATAGTGACTTCTTTAATTTACACACTTTACCATGCGACGTCCCTCCATCTGATTCTGTCGCATAGCACCCTGGCGGGGGTTCCATGTATACTTCTTCTTGCAGGTCCCCATGGAAAAAGGCATTTTTCACATCTAACTGGTATAGCTTCTACCCATAATTTGCTGCAATGGAGACCAGAGTTCTTACCGTGCTCATTTTCGCTACTGGGGCAAACGTCTCATCATAGTCAATACCATATGATTGTGTGTATCCTTTTGCAACCAACCTCGCCTTGTACCGCTCTACTTTTCCTTCTGGCGTCTCCTTTACTGTGTACACCCATTTGCATCCCACAGCTTTCTTCCCTTTGAATAATGGAACCAGCTTCCATGTCTTATTTTTTTCTAGTGCCCCAAGTTCTTCCATCATTGCTGCTTTCCACCTTGGATTTTTCTTTGCTTTCTGCCAACACTTGGGCAAAGAAGTAGAGTCTAACGATGCAATGAAGGCTCGATAATTTGGAGAAATGTTAGAATAAGACAAGAAGTTGGCAATGTCATGTTCATAATCATCATAACGACGAGGAGCCTTACCCGCATTGATGCGAGATGATCTCCTTAAAGAAGCAATAAGTGGTGGAGAGGACATACCATCAGAGTCAGAGAGATCCGCATCGGAATCAGAGTAATTCAGTGCGAAGACAACATCTTCAAGAGCCGAGGCAGGAGTAGACGAGGGACTTGGTATGGTAGGCACTGGACTTGGTACAGTAGGCACTGACACTGGGCACGGCTTCTCCCCATGCGTAACATATGTATCGTCTTCTTCATCGGAGTCACTGCTATCTCCCCCTTTCGTCCAGTTCTCCATGACTGGGCACGGGACCGATCCGACTACCACGTTTGGACTTATTCTCTCCCTCTCACGTCTAACACCCTCCGTGTTAGGTGTGTCACCAAACGCTGAACCTTCATCTGAACCATAGTATGGTTCCAGTTCTCGGGATGTAACGTCCATGCTTACAAACAGTTTTCGCTCAACCGGGCTCCAACATGCATATCCCTTCTGAGTCGCCGTGTACCCGACAAAGACACATTTAACCACTCTAGGATCCAATTTACCAACCCTCGGCCGATTATCGTAGACAAAACACACACACCCAAATACTTTCGGTGGAACTGTGTAAGTGGTTACACCAGTGAACATTTCCAACGGTGTCTTCTAGTCCAATACCTGAGATGGCATTCTGTTGATGAGATAAGAGGCCGTCAAGACAGCTTGTCCCCATAAGTGTTTTGGGACATTCATAGCCAGCATCATCATCCGTGCGACCTCCAGCAGGTGTCTGTTCTTCCGTTCGGCCACACCATTCTGTGCCGGTGTATAGGCGCATGAAGTTTGGTGTAGTATTCCATGAGTGGATAAATACTCAGCAACCTTCTTATTAGTATACTCCGTCCCATTGTCAGACCGTAAGTACTTAATTTTAGTGCCATATTGTGTTTCTACCCGGCGATAAAAATCTCGAAATGCCTCAAAGACGTCACTTTTATTCTTCATAAGGTAGACCCAAGTCACGCGAGTATAACAATCAATAAAAGTGACGAACCATCAAAAACCGTTAATAGCGGTTGTAGGACAAGGGCCCCATACGTCCGAATGTATCATGTCAAATGCAGCTGAACTTCTATTCCCGGAGCTCACATACGAGCTTCTGGTATATTTTTTCAACTCACAAGCATTACAAAATAACTTCTCTTTATTAGTCCGTTGATATAAGGACGGATATATTCGACTAATAACTTTAAAGGAAGAATGCCCGACACACTGGTGATGGAGGAGCAATTCGTCTTCTACACTGCTACGTAAAGCGTCAGGTTGTGCGTCTGCTACTAGAGATGCCAATGCTTTGTCCAGTCCGGTCCTGTCCAAGTACCATAGCCCCTTATGCCATGTGCCAGTCCCTAGTCGCCGTCATGTCCCCTTCTCCTGAAAAGTTACCTTAGGAATGTCAAAGTAAACAATACAGTTTAGATCAAGGATAATGGCACTAATAGATATAATATTGACAGGAAAAGAAGGAGCATGTAAGACATTATTGAGAGTAAGGGAAGGGGTGCATGCGACAGTGCCTTTACCCATTACAGGTCTAGAGGTACCATCAACAGTCTGAATACTCTCCGGCAACGGTAGGTGAGTATAGTCCTGAAACTCACCACGGGATCCCGTGACATGGCGAGATATCCCAGAGTCCATAATCCAACCTAGTTGATGGACAGATGCAAGAGCACGTGCAGGTATACCTGTGCTGGGTTAGGCAAACCAAGTGATGTGATCCCCCGAGGTAGATGATGCCCCAGGAGTGACATGACTGTCGGTCGAACCCAGCTTTGTACCTCGCAACTTTGTAAGGAACTCCCGCTCAAGTGGGATTATTTCTGCCAGTTGATTTTTTCCCCCTTCCTCTGCCAGATGTGTATTGTGTCCTCCAAAATAATCTTCCCTTCTATCAACATATCCTCCTCTACCACCACGATGTCCTCCACGTCCCCGTCCGCGATCACTAGACTGACTTCGCATGGATTTTGGACAAAATCTGATGTAATGTCCAGAGTTACCACAGTTGTGGCACACACCACTCACAGATGGAGGCTGAGTGAAGACAGCAAGGGCAGACTTTTCAACCACGGCTTGGTCCCCCTGGAAGGAGCCCTTGTTGGGCATCAACTTCAATCGAGCTTCTTCCTGTGTCATGACCGCTATAGCTTCCTCCAAGGCTGGAAGCGTGGGTTAGGATAGGAGAATATTCCTTTTCTGCTCAAACACAGGGTTGAGACCCTTCAGGAACTTTATCATTCGCTGTCGCGAAATATAAGCCATGAATGTCTGAAAATACTTCGCAAATGCCGGTTCGACTTGTGCATCTTCCATCCCAAGAGGATTATAGTGATCCAGATCAGGCCAGTACTTCTTCAATAGGGCCGCGTACTCAGAGATGGTACGGTCGTCTTGGGCCACCCTATCAAGTTCATCCTGAAGTTGGAAGACCCGCATAGGGTTGCCCGAGCCTGAGTACATATCCTTCAAAGTCTGCCATATATCAGCGGCAGCCTCCATCGCCTCGATATTGCCCGACACCTGGTCGGTCAAGGAGGCTGTCAACCACCCAGCTATGACGTTGTTGACAATCTCCCAGATAGCAAACTCTTTTGAGGAGGGATCGGATGGCGACTTCGTTTGGCCATTGACATAGCCAACCAAGCCACGTTCCTTCAGTGTTCGCATCGCATGTCTCGACCATTTCAAGTAGTTGGACGTTCCTTCCAACTTTGTCTCCATCTTTTCCAACTTTTCTATTTTGTAGGGTGACGGATCCACATCATTATGGGTCATCCGTGGGGTTGTCTCGGTTAATCTCTTTGATAAGATCTCATCAACCAGGGCCTTCATCTTTTCTGCCGTCAGTTTACCACTGATAGAATCCATGGCATCTTCAACCGTGAGTAGGAAGGTCTTGTTGTATCCCTAGTCATCGTCCTCGTCGTCGTCTGCTAACTACTGGGTGTCCTGATCTCGGGTGTCTATGTCATCAACTATAGAGACCAGGGGGAACAACAAGTGGCCTCCTCACAGAAATTCTTTAGGCATACGAGCAATTAGAACCGCGTCATGATGACGAGGGTAAATAGTGCAAGCATAACCAATTGGACCGTGACTTCGTGCATGATCGATATTTCCAGAACTCCGAGTAGGAGCTGTGCGAAAATAACGAACTTTTGCAAGCACTTCCAAAGAAGGTGCAAAAAACAAAAAACCGGGGTGCAGCACAGCAGTTCCGGGGGGGCAGGTCCGGGGGCGCTGTACAGCAGGTCCGGGGGGGCAGGTCCGGGGCGCTGCACAGCAGGTCCGGGGGGGCAGGTGGGGAGGCACTGGAATAGTAGATCGGGGGGTGGGGGGGCTGGCGTCAGGGAGGGAGGGGTGGTCCGCGCTGCATCGCAGGTCCGGGGGAGGAGAGCTGGAAATGTGGATCGGGGGGTGGGGGGGCTGGCGTCAGAGAGGGAGGTCAGATCCGGGGCGCTGTACCGCAGGTCCGGGGGGAGGGGGAAGGAGCTGGAATAGTAGATGGGGGTTTGGGGGGGTGCTGGCGTTAGGAAGGGAAGAAAAAAAAATTTGGGAACCTGGCTCTGATACCAAGTTGAAATGAGTGGAATTTCTCAGATAATTTTATTGATGGGCTTCTGCCACTATTTATAGAGAGTACACCTCCTCTTCACAATACAACTTCCGATGTGGGACTAAAGTCCCTTATTAGTTCTCAACAGAAACATAAAAAGTGGAACGTAAGTTCAAATTTATATTAATAAGTGGGACGAAAGTCAAAATTTTCAAAAAAATTATCGTAGTATGGTACGTTTATGGACCGTACTTACTAGGCCTTATGTGGGCCGGCACATGTAGAACCTGGAATTATGTCTCCTTACTCTTCAACAAAGCACTCATCTTGATTTTGAGCTGACAGTTAGGGGCCGTTTGGTAAACCGTAAGTGTAGAAAAATATGGATTTAGACTTTCATGTGGGAAAGAGTGATAGGAATCTATTCACTTTCTTGTCCCCCTAGTAGGGGACAAATGTGTTTGGTTGGAATAGGAAAGTGGAAAGTGGGAAATGAAAATTAGATAAATGTGTTTGGTTGAGATAGGAAGTGAAAAGTAAAAAGTGGAAGAGTAGTTTATAATAATAATAATAGATTATGGTTAATTCATAATACAATGTAATAAATTAAATAATTAGTTTAATAAATTAAGATAATTAATTAGTAACTAATTAAAAATTTATCAACTCAAAATTAATTATAAACCAATTAAGAGATTATATTTAAAACTCCAACTATTTAGTATTAATTACTATAATTCTTTTGAGATTATTTATCTAATTATTTACTATTAATTGAGAAAGCTGACTTAAATAAACTGTTAATTACATTGATTATATTAATGATCTAACTATTCTTTCCATTTAAAAAAAATTTAGTGCAGCTGTTAGCAAAAAAATTAGTGCGCCTGTTAGCAAAAAAACTATTAATTACATTAATTATACTACTATTAAACTTGTCAATAATGCGGCTATTAGCAAAAAATATTTAAATTACTGTTAGCAAAACTATTAATTACATTAATTATATTAATTAGCAAGAAATTAGTGTGGTTGTTACCAAAAAAATAAAATCTACAACTAATTAAGATTTTTTTTTAAAGAAAATTAAAAAAAAAAAAAAAAAACTCCAACCCACATCCGGCTGCCAACTCCGGATGTGGTTCCTATGAAATAACCCATCATCTTCCCCCCCTCTTCCGCCGACAGGAACTGGCAGTGCCAGTTCCTTTCACCTTTCCCCTCCCAACCAAACATCTGATTTGCACTTCCAACCCCCCTTTACCATGAACTGTAGAATTCGAAGTGGAATTCAGTGTTACCAAACAGCTCCTACATGGTTCTGACTTCCAATATGTGATTCCCGTTTCATTCTACCCCTCCATTGTTTTTTTAGCCTGTATCAAATATTTTTCTTGATATTTCCATGGCTACGATTGCAGAAGTGCTACAACCGAATCTCCAAGTCCAAGATGATCACTTGTGCACTGGACTGATGAGACTCATGGGCTCAACAAAGATGGTAAGTCGCTTCCGGTTGTCTCTCTGCAGCATAGTTTACAGTATCAGCCAAAACCGATTCAGTACGGTCGATACCAATACGATTCGACATATCTCGATCTGGTACTGACCGATATCGATACGGACTCGATCTCGATACTAGAGATCATTTTTTAGACAATTCGGCAAATAAAATTGAACTAAAAAACCAATTGACAAGGGTACACTAAAAAGAAAACTTATTTGTCGCATGTAAACCAATCGACAATGGTGTATTATTTCATTTAATTTAAAAACAAGTAAAAAACAACAGAAAGTACTTATAATATGCCTGAATGTACACAATATTTTTCAAAAAATTTAATAAATTATTAATAATGTTTGAAGGGATACTAGATATCGTAGAATAGTATTTTTCTTCTTGTTATTTCATCATATGGCAAGGGCCATATATATAGGGATAAGGGGCAACCCAAGGGTCATGAGTTACATGATCCTAAGGGTCATGTGTAACTCATGACATAATGGTGAATAGTAAGGATTTCACAACACTCTCCCTTATTCATCCATTTTCTTGGATCCACTTATGAAATACTTCAGGATTCAATAAGCTAATGGGGTGGATACTGCTGGATCCAGAGTAAACTTGGTTTGCCTCGTTAAAATCTTGGCTGTGGAAAACCCAGTGGGAAAAACCATCAGTCCTAAGGAAAAAGAGTACAATCCTATAGTTTTACTCTCCCTGATCTATACAAGCTTCAGGCTTGTAGGTCTTTTAGTTGCCTCATCCCTATTCCTCTTACAAGCTTTACAAAAGTACATCGTGACAGTGTTTTGGTAAACAAATCTGCTAAGTTATTACAAGATTGAATTTGTTGTATTTTGACTTGTTCCTTCTCTTGAAGGTCGTGCGTCCAGAAGAATTTGGGGGATATATGCTTCGTCTTGTCATTCTTTATGTATCCTTTCTGAAGTTGAGCTACGCATGCTGCATTATCTTCAAAAAAGGTAGTAGGCTCAAGTTCACCAGTCTTCAGGCCAGTAGATGCCAAAATGTACTGAATGACGGAGCGAAGCCAAACACACTCCTTGCTTGTTTCATGGATTGCCAGGAGTTCAGAATGGTTGGATGAGATAGCCACACTGGTCTGTTTGACGGACCTCCAGGAGATAGCCGTACCACCGAAAGTAAACACAAATCCAGTTTGTGATTTCTCTGTGTGGGGATCTGATCTATAACCTGCATCTGAATAACCAAGTAAAGTGGAAGACCCACTATTCGGGTAATATAGTCCTAGGTCTATAGACCCTTGAAGGTAGCACAGAAGATGCTTCACTCCATTCCAATGGCGCTTTGTGGGCGCTGCACTGTATCTGGCTAATAAGTTAACTGAAAATGCTATATCAGGACGCGTACAGTTAGCTATATAGAGTAGTGCCCCAATGGCACTTAGGTAAGGTACTTCAGGACCTAATGATTCCTCCCCCTCTTCCAGTGGACGGAAAGGGTCCTTCTTTACGTCCAATGATCGAACGACCATTGGTGTACTAAGGGGATGGCATTTATCCATGTGGAATTGTTTAAGTAATCTTCGTGTATATGTAGATTGGTGTAACAGGATACCACCCTTTAGGTGTTCGATCTGTAAGCCAAGACAATACTTTGTTTTTCTTAGGTCTTTCATTTCAAAAGTTGTCTTAAGGCTTTCAGATATCTCAGTGATCTCTGCAGGAGATCCAATGAGATTTAAGTCGTCTACATAAACGACGACTATAACAAATCCTGTTTCCGATCTTTTTATAAAGATACACGGGCAGACTTTATCATTAGTAAATTCTTGCGTAGCAAGAAACTCACTTAGTCTGTTACCACATTTTTCCTGATTGTTTAAGACCGTACAATGATCTTTGTAACCTTACAGACACTACAAGAAATATGTACATTATTAGCGCAAAAAATCTGCTATCGTACGTATTACATAGCGTTTTCATAAATGCTATGTCATCGGCAGCTATCTTAGGTTCCACCCATACGATAGCGTTTTTCTAAAATGCTACGACAGGTTCAGATACAATAGCAATATCTGAATGCCTTAATTTTCTTTATTATGGCACATCCGTTTTATGTTAAAAACTTGATGACAATTCATATTTTGTGCTATGATAGGACGTTCTACAATAGCAATTTTTTATTGTTTTAAAATATTTTGTTATAGCGTTAATTAATTATTTCACGGCTAAAGTTTCGTGCTATAATATATGATTATAACATTTTTTTTTTGCTATTAAACGTATTTTCATTCAATAAGAACCTGTTTTACGTATCTATTGTAATATTAGAGAACCTGTTTCACATGATATAAATAAGAACCTGTTTTACACAAATAAGATCATTCATAACACAAGTCTAAAACCAATCCAACATACATAACACAGTCTAGAGTTTCATTCAACATACATAACACAAGTCTAGAGTTTCATTCAACATTTTCATTCAACATACATAACATAGGTTTGAATCCAAAATACATAAGACAAGTCATAAGTTCATAAGCCTAGCTAGTCTAAATCCAATTTAAACTGCTAACTCGGACCAAAGTTTGTTCATTCCCCTGCAAAAAAGCAACAAGGTCTTACATCAGTTAAGCAATGAAACATCAGATTGAAAACCAAAACACAAGCATTACACTAATTAAAACACTTACCAAGTTTCTTAAAATCAAAAGATGACCAATTTATCCATTGGCCATGCGATAGACGAACCAAGTGCATCTCCCATAAACTCGATATCATCTGTTGTTCTCCAAACCGCTGCATCATCTACCTTCACTATATCTACCCAAACTCTAGCTGCATTAGGCCCCAAGCGAACAAAATGTACCTTTTGCTCTGGGTCGGTTGAATGCACATGCCCTTCAGCAACAACCCGCTTCCTTCCGCTAATGTCCATCAACTTGCACTTTTGATTTTCCTTGATAACTTCAGCTCCATGTTTACGCTGCCAGTTAACATAAACCAATTAATACACACAGTAATAAGCAGAACCAACTTCAGATCATATTTACAAAAATTTACCGGAGATCTTCGGATAGGGGATTGTGAGGCTAGTTGAGATTTCCTTACAGGAGATTTTGGACCTGTTGTCAGAGCCTTCTCAGCAGGAGGTTTTGGAAAAGTTGCTGCAGATTTTGTACCTGTTGCTCGAGATGTCTCTATATGAGATGTAGAACTTGTTCCAGCAGATTTTTGACCTGTTGATGCTGATTTTCCTCCTGATGTTTTATCAGATGATGCAGGATTCTGAAGAGAAGATTTCTGACCTGTTGCATCTGTTGTGTTCTCAAATACAACTTTAATGGCAGGCCATGCCACGAAAGACATTAAACAGTCCTCAAGATATGTCTTGTCCATCGTAGGCCTCCATATGAATGTATCAGGTTGATGTATGACATCCACAAATACTTTAACTGCCTTTGGTCCGAGTGGAAGCCCATTAACCAATGCTTTTGGTTCTTGTGTTTGCCAACGTCCTTCAGCAACAACCAAATCATCTGCAGACAAATCCAATAGTTTGCACTTGTTTGCAGAATTTGTCCTTGGGCCCTGTCAAACACATTCAGCTAACAATCACATAATCCTACTCATCAATGACCAATTCAGTTTGCTATTAGTCTGACAAATAAACCTTACCAGTGGTGCAATGTCTTCTTGTTGGAGCCCCTGTTCTAGGTTAACACACTTAGAGGCAGGCCACGCAATCATCTGTCCAACAGCTTCCTCAATTGTGAACATGTTAGTCGCAGGTCTCTAAAGGAATGCTTCTGGTACAGTAGCAGTGTCAACCAAGACTTTAACATCCATAGGGCCTAAGCGACTCTCATTCACCAAGTCTTCCGGATCAGAAGAAATAATACGCCCTCAGCAACGTTTGCATCAGTACCACCCCAATCAATCAAGACACACTTAGGTTGTGATCTTTTGTTCACACTCTAGAAAATGTTTGAATATAAATTATCAGATCGTAAAGTAAGAACGAAAGCATTGATATGATATGAAAGCCTTACTCTTGCCGCCGAGTTTTCACCAACTTCAGGTTCTTGTCTCTATTTAAACAAGGACAAATGTCAAAATTATATATCAATTCAGTGGCTCAACATATTTATTGAGAATTGTCTTACCTGGTTTTTCATTTTGGCAATTTCAGCTTGTAACTCATTGACTTTTGTTGGAGATGAACTTGTTTCTCTTCCATTTCAGTCATACACTGTGCTTCACTTGGAAACAAGCTAATTTGGTCTTACTCATGTTCCTACCCATTGCCGTCATTCAAAGAATTGTCGGGTCCTAAAAGTTGGCTAAGTGTATCTCGTCCTTCATTCGTTGCAGAAGATGGACCATCACTATACCATCTCAGCTGCCTTTTTCTCTACAAATCATAAAATGCAGATTCCAAAGGCTAAAATGTAACAGAACATGACATCTTAAAAACTCAAATCAAAATCATTTCAAGTCCAATTAAGAACTTACAATTTTTCAGCCGTATTTGTATTCACTGGTGTACCATCTTTTTTGGTACGCGACTTGACCCAAACCCTTAGCCTTGTCACTTCAGCTGGGTTTTCACTACCAATTTTCTGAGGAGAGAAATATAAGAGGTGTATAAAAAGGACTTTGAATATGCTGATCATAATAAAACATAACTTTAGGCTTACCATCTCTTCTGTTAGTCTAACCATTCCTTTACGACTACAAGTGTGCGGAATCTGTTTGCGCCTTCTTTCCTTATAGCTATCACTCAGAGCCTAATAGATGAATGTTACTATGTAATCTTCTATCTACTAAAACACTTACCAATTAATTCCAAATGAATACCTTAAATGTTTGGCTTGTTTTGAGCTTCACAAATTTACGCCAATCAATTGGAGAAACATTCTTAGGTCTCAGATTCATCCTCTTTTGGTTGTTCTTTGCTTCATTAATCTGGGAAACTAGGCGCGATTTAGATGACCTCCATAAACATCCCATCTGCTTAAGCACTGCACTCTTTTGGTAATCTTCATCTAATTCAAATCTTGCCTGAACTCATATGCAAACAAAACAGTAAATTACAGAAATAATCTGATTATGGCACTTTCTAAGAAGTCAGTTTAAAGATGTAACCTGAACAGATTTCCAAAGAAGTGTCTTGACTTCTTCACCGAGTTTTTCCAACTTTCAAGTGTAACAGGAACGTGTTCCCGTACCAGTGGACCTAAGTATGAAGACAACTTAACTGACCCAGGACCATAAGGTTCTCCCATGAAAGTGAAGTCAACTCGCACTCTGGTATTTGGGTCCTTGGCGATGTCTTTCATCCTTGTCGGTCCTCGCTGTCTCTTACGCTTAGGTTCAACCTCACGTTCATGCTCTTCAGATAACTCAACTCACCTTCAGCTCTTCTTCATCTACACCTTTTTCACCATCTTCATGTAGATGTCCTTACATTCTCAGCTTCAGTCTCTTCCTCAGCCAAAGGTTGCGGGTCTCTTCCTTGCTTCTTCTTTCCACCTCCCATTTTAATTCACCTGAAACAAATGACAGAAACGAGTTAATTCACATTTATGGAAGCAAAACAAGAAAACATCAAGTAAGCACACAATGACCAATCACACATCAGACACAACAACAACAAGGAAGAAACTGAAAATAATCAAAAACCTAAATTTCACACATATATGCCTTCACAATCAGTTCGGGCATTTTCAGTATCATCCATGTCAACATCCATGTCAACACTTGATGGCAGTGGCCCAATGTCAGCATTTCCTTCTTGAAAATCTTCCTTACTGTCCTTCTTCTTGCCGGACCTCTCATAACAACATACCAACTTGATGATTCGTCTTCCCTTGAATAAAACACTTGCTTTGCTTGAGAGGCTAAGACATAAGGATCCCTTAAAAAAGACTTGACTATGATTTAGGTTGACAAGTGTGAAACCATCTTCTATCTTCACTCCATTACCCATTATTGCCCATTGACACCGGAATAGAGGAATGTAAAAAACATTATAATCCAACAAGATAATGTCAGTTACTCTGCCGTAGTATGACACCAAATCAACCACTTGTGAAGTGTCTTTCGCACTAGATCTGCAGATTGCAGTAGCCTCATAGAAAACCCCACTATTCTGACTTTTTCTATCTACTGATCTTGTGTGAAACCGTTGACCATTCACTATATAACCTGAATACGACCGTGCAGAAGTACGTGGACCATATGCCAACCACTTAAGTGTTTCTCCATGTTCTTTTGAATCAAGAGGTATCTAACAAATAAAAACAACAAGTCAGACACCAATAGACATATACATACCATTATAACATAAAAAACAGAGAGATAAAACTAGCCTTTTCTTTTAGCCAATTTGCAAAATTCTGAGTATGCATATTCCATAACGTAGATGCATCACGTCTACATCTTCCATTTGAGTCTTGCAGAAACTGTAGATGCTCACTTGTACAAGATTTGAAATAAAAAGGTATCAGTTTGTTGATCATTAAAAGAAATGAGTAATCAACTAGAAAACTGTGGAACTTACTCTACATAAGGGTCGACGACAGCCATGTTTTGGATGACAGCAAGATGGGCTATTCTCTTCTCTACTTCAGTAAGAGTAATTGAAATGCCTGCGGATATTGGCCGACCCTCTAGGATTGAGTTGTTATCATACTCAATGTTTCTATCTTGTTTTTCTTGAACATTTGTTGTCTTCTTCAAAAATTCACTACAAAACTGGATGCACTCTTCAGCAAGATAAGACTCAGCAATACAACCTTCTGGTCTTGCAGGATTTCTCACAAAATCTTTTAGAACTTTCATATACCTGACAATTGTGAAAACTGAAAGATCAACAAAACTGTCAAATGCAAAATTTTTGTAAAAATCATATAAAATACAAGTATTACCTCTCAAATGGATACATCCATCTAAAATAGACTGGTCCACCAAGACGAGCTTCCCTTCCTAGATGTACCGTCAAATGCACCATGATATCAAAGAAACTTGGAGGAAAAAATCTTTCAAACATGCAGAGAGTTTCAACAATCTCAGCTTCCATAACCAAAATCTGCTCTCTCAATAACTCGCTGACACAAGTGGTTGAAGAATGCACATAAGCGAACAATTGCTACCCTAGGACCTTTAGGTAGTAAACCTCTAAGTGCTATTGGAAGAAGTTGCTGCATTAACACGTGATAATCGTGTGATTTCAAACCTGTGACCTTACAGTCATCTAATGATACGCCTCTGGATATGTTAGAACAATACCCATCAGGTCCCTTAAAGTCAAATAGACGCCTACAGAAGATTTTCTTCTCTGCCTTGGACAAATTCCAAGGTGCTGCGGGAAGGTATGTTCTTTTTCCTTGGGTGTTAGGGTGCAAATCTTTCCTAATACCAAGATCTTCCAGATCTTTACGAGCTTGAAGGCCATCCTTCGATTTCCCACAATGCAACAATGTAGATACAATACTTGCAGCAACATTTCTCTCCACATGCATTACATCTAAGTTATGCCTAACCGGTAGTTCCTAACCAACACATATACAATAAATAAAACAAAGTTAAACAACGCTTAATTGATGGAATCTGAAAAAAAACTAAAAGAAACAAATGACAGAATAACATACCTCCCAATAAGGTAGCTTGAAAAAGATGGACCTTTTCTTCATCTTGATAACTCTTCTTCATCTACGTTTTCTTCTTCCTCTTCTTCCTCCTCTGATTCGCTGGATAAATCCTCACTATCAGAGCCTAACCCAGAACAATCTGTCCTTTTTCTCTTACTTGCAGATTGTTTAAAATTTCCAAAGTCGTTTTTGAAATTTTTCAGGTTTTGAGAAATTTCACGACCAGATAGAATTCTTCCCTTTCTCCCTTGTTCTGCTTTTCCATCAAACCAAGATTTCTTTCTCCTATAACTATGCGTTGGTGGCAGGCCCTTTCTATGACACATGTAGACATGTTTTCTGCTGAACTTCAACCACATACTATCTGTATTTTTCCCACCGATAGGACAACCCATTTTACCCTTTACTTTGCAGCCTGCAAGATTCCCATACGCAGGAAAATCACTAATCGTCCAAAGCAGCATTGCCTTAAGAGTAAAAGTCGATTTACTAAAGGCGTCATATGCTAACTCTCCATTGTTCCACAGATGGTTGAGATCTTCTATGAGGGGTTCTAAGTACACATCAATACTATTACCCGGCTGTTGTGGACCAGGAATCAACAATGTTAGCATGATGTTCTCCTTCTTCATGCATAAATCAGGTGGCAGATTATAGTTTACTAGCAAAACAGGCCAGCAACTATACCTTGTATTCTTCATGTTGAATGGATTAAACCATCTGTGGAGAGGCCAAGCCTCACGTTCCTTTCTTCAGCTGCAAAGGAAGGGTATTTGTCATTCATCTGATCCCATGTGACCGAATCCACAGGGTGCCGAAGTTTTCCATTGCTACTTTTGTTACAAAAATGCCACCTTAAATTCTTAGCCATTTCCTTAGACCTAAACATTCTTTTCAGCCGTAGGACTATTGGAAAGTACCGTAATACTTTCTGTGGTACACCTTTCCTTACTTGACCAGTGTGCATGTTAGTCTTCCATCTTGAAGCCTTGCATTTTGGACAATTATCGAGCTTCTTGTACTTCTTTCTGAATAGGCAGCAGTCGTTGACACATGCATGAATCTTCTCATATCCCATATCAAATGATTTTAGAAATTTCTTCACCTCGTACAGTGATGTGTGCAACACATTATCCTCTGGCAACATATCCGGCAATGTCTCTAACAGATCATTGAAGCTCTTGTCAGACCAGCCATTCTGTGTCTTAAGTCTGAAAAGTGATACAATAGCCGAAAGCTTGCTATGGTTTACACAACTTGGATATAATGGTGTTTCAGCATCTGCAATCTTTGCAAGAAACTCATCTTCTTTCTTGTCCTCACCCTCTGCAATTTCACCCAATTGACCCTTACTAGCTAACTCTTCATCCAAAAAATCAGCAGCTTGATATAAACCAAGAATCTCATCATTCCAATGACTTAATTTACTTTCACCTTCAACGCCTGAGTTCAGTTCTCCATGATGGTACCAATCAGACCGCATCTTATAAGCCTCATCCATTCCCCTAGTAACAAGATGATCAACTACAACTCTACCTGAGTGTCGATCTATATTACGACAGTCAATACAAGGGCATACAATCATATCAGCGTCTCCCAAAGCCGCAGCCACAGCTCGCACAAAATTTGTAGCACCTCTCTCATAACCAGGATCAGCTCTTCATTTCAGAATTTAAGTTAAAAAAAAGAAGAAGAAATAAAGTCTTCAAACCCCTACTGAAACCTAACCTATATAATTAAAGTTTTACCTGCAAAGATGCACCCATGCCTTGTCCACCATTATATGATATAACTTTAATCTAAACCTTTAGTACCATAAGCGTCATATCAGATATAATGATAGAGTATTCCATAACACAAAATTATTCAATATTCAGACCATTTAACAAATAACTCAACCGCTTATAATTACTCAAGCAAAAAAAATTCAAACTCAGTCCAGATCTGTTTAATATATCAAACATATCTCACCATGTTTAAAACCAATAAAACTAAAAGCACGAAACCTAATAAACAACAACAACAACAATATACAAAAATTCAAGACATAAATTAACAGCCTAAGTAATGTAGAAAGATGGTACTAACCTGTCGTGTGATAAGAGCCAAAGAAAAGCTTCAAATTCCCATAATTGCACTTAGCAGTACTTGCAAAAGAAAAATACATAATGAGTCTAAGGTTATGCAAACGTGAAGAACAAATGAAGCTAGAATCCAAAATACAGAACAGATGCATCGCAAGTTTCATATAACAGATTAAGCTATACTCAAAAAATCTGAATTTCCTAAACCAAACAAGTTCATCTCTAATCAGACAGTAACATAAGTATTGGTGTATCCAATTGTTTGAATTTAACAACACAACAAAATGAATATGCATCGCAAGTATCAGACAACAGATTGTTCATTCTATTTATCTATGGCTACAGCTAAATCAATTCCCAAAAACTTTAATGTCAAAATAGAACATTCTTCACAAATAACATACGCATGCAAAAAAGAAGAAAATTAATTTCGAATCAATACTAAAATCGAGAACTATGAAATTGAAACAAAAATCAAATGCATGAAAGCTATGAAATCGAGAACTATGAAATTGAAAGCTATGAAATCGAAACAAAACTATGAAATCGAAACAAAATCAAATGCATGATACAAAACTCTACAATTGAAACTTATAAACCTACAAAACCTAAACAATTGTTATTTAGATTCACGAAAGCTCAAAGGAAGGAAGAAAAACATGCCTTCGACAGGGATGGGCGAAATTAGGGCCGACGACAGTGTCAAACCACAGTTTATGAAAGTTGAAAGTTGGCTCAGTCCAAAGCTGAGCTCAACCTTAAACAACCAAGTAAACCCATATTTTTCCCAAAACTGTTTGAATATCAGAGAATAGATCAAATACCAACTGAGAACAATGTCATGAAGAACTAAGAAAACATAAAAAGGGTTCACTGTTGAACCTGAAATGAAACTACAATTGATAACCTGAGATCACACTCCTAATTTGAAACCTGATATGCAAAAACCACTAAACAGTAGACTCAACTCAAAACATCAATACACACAGGCAACCACATATCAACCCATGATACCATCAACTCTGAAAGTTTGTCCTCAACTCCCATAAGCCATAAGCTCATAGCCGGTCCTGCCAATGTCCTGATGGGGTCGATTTCCGGTCCTATTTTTAAAACTTAACCATCCTTCTCCCTTTGTAACTGGGAAGTGGATAAAATATCTCGTATTGTTAAATATATATATATATATATATATATATATATATATATATATATATATATATATATATATATATATATATATATATATATATATATATCAAGAGACATGCAAAATTGACTTGTTATATAATCTTTAACCTGACAGGATATGCTGGATGTGCCCTTCCTCTACTTAATTGGAGCTTTCATTCCAGCGACAATGATAGCGGTCCTCTACTATTTCGACCACAGTGTAGCATCCCAGCTAGCACAGCAAAAGGAATTTAATTTGAGAAAGCCACCATCCTTTCACTACGACTTGCTTCTTTTGGGTTTTCTGGTACCTCTTCCTCTCCAATCTTCCATGTTCTTGATCCTTATATTTTCTGCCAACTATGACAAATATAAAATTTTCTAACTGTTATTTTTCACATGGCAGACATTATTATGTGGCCTAATTGGAATTCCTCCTTCAAATGGTGTCATACCACAATCTTCCATGCATACAAAAAGTTTAGCTACTCTTAAGCACCAGGTTTGCCCACTGTCCCATATTCAAAAAAATTGGAAAAAAAATGTAGGCTAAACTATCCTAATGGCACACTAATGCATATTAACTTTTTACTGCTCAATTTTAGAAAACAAGTTTCGTCAATTTTAAAGTACATCGATATCACTTTAAAAGAACATCTTGTAATACAAGTATTTAAATTGTACTTTTGTACTATAAGATATGTCATCCGGCCCTCGGCCCATGCCGTACAATCTTTTTGAGATGGTCTCGGTGTGTTTCAAAATCGATGAAAGGTGATTAATTCAAAAGAGCAATTTATGAAGTTGAGTTGCAAAAATTGAGTAGTAAAAAGTTAAGAGTAAAAAACGTGGTCGTTGGGATGTATATAATTTAGGGTTATTTAGTAACATGGTCTGATATAATAGTAAATATTAGGGTTTGGATTTCGAAAATGAGCGGCGTTAGGATTTGGATCTCCAAATCAATGTTCATGTAGACAAATAAACAGTGATTTGGAGACCCAAATCCTAACACCGGTCATTTTCGAAACCCAAACTCTAATTTTAACTATTATACGAGACCCTATTACTAAATAACCCTATAATTTATGCTTGTCAATATATCTTTACTGAGCTTATTCATACTGTGCAGCTTCTTCGTAATCGACTAGTAACCACAGCACGCAAAATTATGGGTCAAAACTCAAGCCTAGATCACACTCCTAATTTGAAACCTGATATGCAAAAACCACTAAACAGTAGACTCAACTCAAAACATCAATACACACAGGCAACCACATATCAACCCATGATACCATCAACTCTGAAAACTGAGTCCAGATTGAAACTCTCTCACATAAGAACTCAAATTCAACTTTCACAACAAAACCAAAATCCAACTAAAAAAACATAATATTATTTTAATATATTATATTATTGGTATCAAACCACAGTTTACTCAAATCCAACTTTCATAAACTGGTGTATCCAATTGTTTGAATTTAACAACACAACAAAATGAATGTGCATCGCAATTATCAGACAACAGATTGTTCATTCTATTTATCTATGGCTACAGCTAAATCAATTCCCAAAAACTTTAATGTCAAAATAGAACATTCTCCGCAAATAACATACGCATGCAAAAAAGAAGAAAATTAATTTCGAATCAATACTAAAATCGAGAACTATGAAATTGAAACAAAAATCAAATGCATGAAAGCTATGAAATCGAGAACTATGAAATTGAAAGCTATGAAATCGAAACAAAACTATGAAATCGAAACAAAACTATGAAATCGAAACAAAATCAAATGCATGATACAAAACTCTACAATTGAAACTTATCAACCTACAAAACCTAAACTTATCAACCTACAAAACCTACAAAACCTAAACAAAATCAAATGCATGATACCAAAATCGAAGGAAGGAAGAAAAATATGCCTTCGACAGGGATGGGCGACCTTCACGGCAGCGTCGGCGACTCTAATCGGCGGTGTCAGCGACCTTCACGGCGAATTCGTAAGTGTGGTGAGTTTTAGGGTTTTTGGAAAAAGAGGGAAACTGAAAGAGGAAATAAAAGAAACCTAAAATAAAAGAGGAAATAAAAGAAACCTAAAATAAATTCGTAAGTGTGGTGAGTTTTAGGGTTTTTTGGTCAAGTGTTTGGCGGTATAAGTGTTTTTAGGTTTCCGCTTAATGAAACTCTATCTTAGCGTTTATCAAATGCTATTATAAAGTAACCAAAATATCAAACTTATTTTTTATAGCAGTTCAGCAAAACGTGCTATTACGTTATGCTATCAATGTGCATTTTTTTTGTAGTGAGAATAGGTGTCCCGAGGTCTATCTGTTTTATCTGGTGAAATTTTATATCCTTCAGGGAGTTTCATATAGATATCTTTATCTATATTGCCATAAAGATATGCAGTCACAACGTCCATGAGCTGCATTTCTAGGCTTTTCAGAGAAGAGAGGCTGATCAAGAATCTGAAGGTATTCCCATCCATGACCGGAGAATATGTTTCTTCATAATCTATTTCCGGTTTCTGGGAGAAACCTTGTGCTACAAGGCGTGCTTTGTAGCGCACAACTATGTTGTGTTCATTTCTTTTTCTTGTGAAGATCCATTTATATCCTACAGGTTTTACACCTTCAGGTGTTTGGACTACTGGTCCAAAGACTTCGCGTTTCAAGAGTGAGTCCAGCTCTACTCCTATTGCTTCGTTCCACTTTGGCCAATCGCCTCTGCGTTTACATTCCGCTAGAGACCGTGGATCAATGTCATCGTCATTTTCAGTGACGTGAACGGCAATATTGAACGTAAAATCGTCGTCGACGACTGTGCTTTTTCTGTTCAGTACCTCTCCAGTACGTACATAATTTAATGATATTTCTCCTGTTTGTTCCTCTTCAGGGGAAACTAGGAGGGGAAAGGTAGCTGATCTGAGCTCAGCATCCTGTGTTGGGATCTTCTTAATTTCTCTAGGGTTTTTTCTTTTACGAGGGACTTTGTCTCTCGAACCTGGTGGGCGTCCTCTTTTTAATTGAGGTATTGCCATTTCTGCTGCCGGCGGATTGCATCCATCTTTGGGGATGTCAATCCTAGCTGGCGTGTTAGCAGCAGGGACGTGTGATCTGACAATCTTCTGGTTGTCAGTAAATATATCCGGAAGTAGATGTACAGTGTTCTGAAGATGTAATATCTTCAGGATCTCATCTTCACATTGACTTGTACGCGGATCAAAATAAGACAAAGTTTTTGTGTCCCAAGAAATTGTCTTAGAAGCTTCTGGCTTCTTAGACTGTGTGCCCAGTTTAGGAAATAATCCTTCATCAAACTCACAGTCATCAAGATGTGCCTTAAATACGTCACCCGTCAGGGGTTCTAGGTATCTAATTATAGAGGGTGAGTCAAACCCAACATAGATACCTAATCGACGTTGTGGACCCATTTTGGTCCTCTGTGGGGGGAGCAATGGGGACGTAAACAGCACAACCAAAAACTCTCAAATGAGAGATATTTGGAGGTGAACCATAAGCGAGCTGCATCGGAGATAGAATATGACCTCCAGAAGGCCGTATTCTAATAAGTGATGCGGCATGCAATATAGCATGACCCCAAGCTTCCACAGTCAACTGTGACTGCATCAACAATGGACGAGCAATCCATTGTAATCTCTTAATAAGAGATTCTGCTTACCCGTTCTGGGTGTGAACATGAGCTACAGGATGTTCAACTTCGATGCCAGTTGCTTGGCAATAGTCTTGAAAAACCTGTGAAGTAAATTCACCCGCATTATCAAGTCTTAATTTTTTGATATGGTTATCGGGGAAATGAGCCCGCAACTTAATTATTTGTGCCAATAGCTTAGAAAAAGCTAAGTTGCGGGTGGACAAAAGGCACACATAAGACCATTTAGTAGATGCATCGATAAGTACCATAAAGTACCAAAATGGACCACTTGCGGGGTGTATAGGTCCGCAAATGTCTCCATGAATTC
The DNA here is from genome assembly GCA_029216955.1 of Iris pallida. NCBI lineage: Eukaryota > Viridiplantae > Streptophyta > Magnoliopsida > Asparagales > Iridaceae > Iris > Iris pallida. The sequence goes on along the minus strand of JANAVB010041017.1, from coordinate 1,964,332 downwards.
TCTCTAAGAAGCTAGGAGACTCTAGTCCCACTTTCAAAAGGGATGGTCTCGTTATAATTTTGCCTTGAAAACAAGGTAGACACGAGTAATCATACTTCTGAAGAATCTTCAGGTTCTGCAGGTTGTGTCCAGTGGATTGGCTTATGATTCGTTTCATCATAGCTGATCCTGGGTGACCCAGTCTATTATGCCAAAGTTTAAATTTTGGCGATGAATGACACTTCTGGTGCACAATCATGTTAGCTTCTGTTGATTGAATATGAGTATGATAGAGACCCGACGGGAGTCCCTTGAATTGTTCTAAGATAGTTTTTGAACCATCTTTTAGACGAGTAACATACAGATATTCTGCCTTATTTATTTCATTTGTTTCTAAGTGATATCCGTTTAAACGAATGTCCTTGAAACTTATGAGGTTCCTATTTGATTTAGGAGAGAATAGTGCATCTTTTATTATTAGTCTTGTTTTATTTGGGAGCAATATAATTGCTTCACCAGATCCTTCTATTATGTTTGATAGTCCTGATATCGTAATAACGGGACCGTCATAATCATATAAGCTATAAAAATAGCTTTTTCTCGAAGGATTGTGTGCGTCGAGGCGCTGTCCACAAGGCATTCACACTTCATCTATAGATCAATGAAAAAAAAAACAACAACAAACAATCGTAATTAAAACAACGGTTTTGAAATACAATTTTTTTTAAAAAAAATTCTCTTATATCGATCGACGGGCCGATATAGAGAGGTCAATAAGTTGCTTGCAAAAATGCATAATTTATAATAAAAGAGAAGCATAATATTAAAATGCGACAACAAGTTTTTAAAAGCATGAAATAAGATAGTGGCTCTAGTCGAGTAGGTCGTCGTTCTCGAAGTCTTCCGCCGAGAACTGAGTAGACAGCTGCTTTTCTACCAGATTTGTTTCAACTTGAGACTTCTGGCTTGCTTGATACAGATCTTGTAGATGTCGCGGGGTGCGACAGTTTCTGGACCAGTGTCTAGTCATGCCACATTTGTGGCATTTGTCCTTCCAATTTTTCTTGGGAATGGACATCAGTTCTGTGGTTTTCTTCCACTTCTTCTTTGCCCCACTTTTGCTGCTCTGGGGATGAAAGTTGTTCCGGGGTTGTCACGCCCCAGAACCAGAATACTGGAGAGCGGGGGCAGACATAGCCAGCTACGTATAATGAAATGGAATCCATCTCACCATACGGTCACGGCTGTCTAGATATGTGAGGGTTTATCTACAAGCCATCAGTCTCTTAAGGTCATATATTATCCTATTGTCTCAATCTCAACAACTAATTAATAATCACAAGATATCAGATCACCAAATATACAATTGTAAGGCGTCCCAAACATTACATATCCAGATGACCATGAAGCTAGTCGTACAAAATGTAAGGACTAGCAAGAGTTAAGTCATACATGATCAACCCTAGGTTGCCAATCATGTTACAGCCCGTAGGTAGACAGTAAGTAAAATGTACACGAGCTAACACTTGCTCGGCGGCTAAACGCCTCAAAAGAATAATTTTTACAATAAAGTGGAAGATCCAAAAATAACCCACTCGTTGCCCTGGTTACGCCTGGTGCTCACCATCGGGCTGGAAGACAGGTAGATCCTCTGGAGCTGCTCTGGTATCTGGCCATACAAAACCAGCTGGGTCAGACCCCAGAAAGAGCAAGTGCCACAAAGGAGGCTTTACTTAAGAACTAAAACCAGCAAATTAGCACAATAATATAATTACATAATAAGAGACAGTAATTTAAGAAAAGCATGATGGGTAAATATAAAAGACAATCTTGTATAGAATCACTAAAAAGACAGAACATATTGGGAAAGCATGACAGGATGATATACGATGAGATAACCATGGGACTATTCAGATGGCCAGGTTACAACCCGTAAACCAAACAAGGACCGGGGTTGTAACCCTTCGTCTGAACGGAACTTGGTTTCTCTCACCATTTATCGGCAAGATAAATATAAGAATTCAGGTCAAGTAACAATCTTGTATATGATCAAGACAAGGCTAGACTGATTGACTTCATCCAACATTTCACGGCCAAGCAATAAGTACGACTTGATACTTTAACTAACTAGGGTTATCACAAGCCTAATTACTAACAAGATGCAATGAGATGTTCCTCCAGCCACAAGCCCTGCAGCTAATCCAGATTATCCAGGCAATTTGGATTCATTAAGCAGTTATCAATAATTATGTACCCCACACGACGGTGGGCTGGAAATGTGCCCTACTCGGCGGCAGGCTACAAGTCCAAACAATTGCGGCCGGGATAACAGGATTGCCTGTAACTGGGGAAATCTCTCATGACTACTGAATTATTCTAGTTATTAGCCTTAGTAAATTTTAGTGGATACCCCTGACCGTGGTACTCAGGGGTCCCTGTCCTAGACATGATGCAAGACAAGACAGGTTCATTTGTACAAACACAATCGCCCACGGCGTCCAGACCATTTATTCTTGTCAAGTCGTGTTAGCCGTCGCAACAGCATTAAGTCAAGTCAAGTCAAGTCAAGAGTGCGCCGCCACGGGCCACTATCAAGTCAGGTTGGTCATGTCAGGAGTGCACCACTACGGGTCACTGGTAAGGAGATCAGAGAATACCAGGATCATAATTCACAAAAAATCCCAAGGACAATACTAGTCATAGACAATTACTTGAAAATCGTGTTAGGCCGTGTCGGGTCAAGATAGTCGTGCTGTGTTGAACAGATCTCAGGAAAACCCAATCCACAAAGAGAAACCAATTCGAGAAATAAAACCAATACTCCAAAGGCCAATAGGTTAAACAAGGGGTCAGGGACAGCATACGTGCAAAAGCACGCACGCAGGGGAGCCGCGTACGCACAAAAACACGCACGCAGGGCTCGCTCAAGTCTGCGTACCAGGGCACGCTCGAGCCTGCGTACCAAGGCACACTCAAGTCTGCGTACGCACAAAAGCACGCACGCAGGGGGAATGCATACGCAATAAAACACGCACGTAGGAGAGCTGCGTACGTGAAAAGTCACGCACGCAGAGCAGCGTACGCAAAAGTCACGCACGCAGGAGAGCGGCGTACGTAAAAGTCACGCACGCAGAGCAGCGTACGCGAAAAGTCACGCACGCAGGAGCGTTCGTGAAAAGTCACGCACGCAGAGCAGCGTACGCGAAAAGTCACGCACGCAGGAGACACGCTCCCAACAGGAAGCGTACCCAAGGCTACGTACGCAAGAGACACGCTTCCAACATGAAGCGTACCCAAGGCTGCGTACGCAAAGGACACGCTTCCAACAGGAAGCGTACCCAAGGCTCAGTGGCGTAAGCTAAGAAGCTCTGCACACTGCTCACTGTCTTCTCCAAACAGCAAGAACTCCATTGTTGAACCCAAGCTTCAAAGCATCAGAACTTGGCCATCCGAACTCCAAATCCGGATTTCCAAAGCTCCATCTTGGGTGAAATCGAAATCTCTTCCACATGGAAACATCAAAACCCATAAACATCCAACTAAAATAGATCAAACCATACAAAATCCGAAAATAAGGAAAACTTAGATCTAGAACAATGTAGACTCCAAATCACAAAATTTCAAGTTCTAATGTTGATCACCATGTCCTAATCTAGCAAATGGACAAATAAAAGGAGCTCTCTTGTAGAAGCAAGTTGTACTTGCCTATGGGTGTGGAGAGTTGTGTAGAGGAAGGAGAAGAAGAAGAAGAAGGAAATAAATGGTGGTTATGAGGAGAGAGAAAATGTTGGTGGAGTTTTAAAGAGGGTGGGATGTGGTGTGTTGAGGGTGTAGCATATGTTAAGGTGATCCAATACATAATAAACCAAACCGAACCAAACCATCCCAATTAAAACCGAGCCAGGACAAAACCCAAAATACGAGAAATATCGAAATCCCACAAGTCGAGAAAAATAAAAATACATGCCAAAATCCAGATACGAATATAAATACGAAATACGGGAAATACAGAAAATGAGGGTGACAGGGGTGGACTTTTGGCCGGCCTCTTATGGGCATTCCCCATGTTAGATTTGTCCTTATTTTTTTTCTGCTTCTTAGAAGAAAAATGAGCTTCTGGGAGAGGAGCTGAGCCTGCAGGGCGTATGTTATGAGTGGCCAAGAGAAGTTCTCTGTTTTGCTCTGCCATCATCAGAGTGGAGTGCAATTCAGAGTACTTTTTGAACTTTCGTTCACGGTACTGTTGCATGAGGATTGCGTCCTTCTCGTGGAAGGATGTATAAGTTTTTTCCAACATGCGATACTCCGAGACTTTTTCACCACACAACTTCAGGCGTGAGGTGATATTATGGAGAGCTGAGTTGTACTCAGCTACGGACTTAAAGCCCTGAAGTCGAAGGTTTTCCCACTCATACCTTGCACGTGGGAGGATTACATCTTTTTGATGTTTATAGCGGTCCTCCAGTGCAGTCCACAATTCCTTTGGGTCTTCTACAGTGAGGTATTCGGCCTTCAGGGTCCGATCAATGTGTCTCCTGATGTAGGTAATGGCTTTCGCCTTATCTATATCAGAGACGTTCACTGTAGAAACAACCACAGCAGTGTCTGCTGTATTTCCTGTACCAGTGGCCGGAGTCGATGGAAGAGGAGTTGAAATTGTGGCTAATAAGTCCTGGGCACGTAAGTGGAACTTCAGGTCCACATGCCAGCTCAAATAATTTTTTCCAGCAGCATCTAGTACTTCGAAATCTACACCCGCTATTTTGGCCATTTTATCTATCATGTGAAAAACATGCATAAATTAAAATTAAATATTTATGCATAATCATAAATGTTACAGAGCTCATAATAAAAATACCACGGTGCTTAATAAAACAGTTCAGTCCAGAAGCTAATATGCAATCTGTCAATATTACAGTAAGTAATTTTTTTTTATTACAGTAAGTAATTTTATTTTTTTCAATGAGATGTACACAGAACAGTAAGTAGTAATAAGTACACAAGCAAGTAACAAAAATTGTTGTACAAAATAGTAACAATTGGTTTAACAGCAAGGCAATTTGTTCAACAACAAGTTGGTCTAACAATAAGTCAATCTGTTGTACAGTGAACAATATTTGTTTTAATAAGAAGCAAATTTGTTTTGAACGTTAGCAATATAAAGAATATCACTCTTAGATTGTTAGAAATATATATTGCTAATTTTCATTCAAACAATTAATTTGTAAAAAAAAAAAAAAAAAATTAAGAAGTGTTACCAGCCTCTGGTCGGATCGACTAGGGAAAAAGGAAGGATGACGTCGAGATCTGGACGTCGATTCTCCTTGCTTCAGCAATCGTGCTGATAACGTGTTTGAAGGGATACTAGATAACGTAGAATAGTATTTTTCTTCTTGTTATTTCATCATATGGCAAGGGCCATATATATAGGGATAAGGGACAACCCAAGGGTCATGAGTTACATGATCCTAAGGGTCATGTGTAACTCATGACATAATGGTGAATAGTAAGGGTTTCACAACAAATAACTATTTGTTTTTCAATACCAAAAAAAAATCGATGCTTCAATTTGAAATTGTCGATACTCATATGAAGGATCTGATATCGATTCCGATACCGATGTCGATACTTTGCTGCAGTCGGCACACGCACACGTCAATTAGAATGCCTTTTGTGTTCGGGACGAAGCCAAGCGATACATACGATAGACAAAGGCCGGAGCCTCTTCGAGACCTTTCGTTTTTTTTCTTTCAGCTACCCCGCTCCATGACCATCAAGAAAATGAATTTCCATGTGTCCATCAAGAAAACGAATAGAAAGAAGACCAAGACAACTCAGAAGAACAGTTCTAATTAATGGAGGTTATATTTACTGAATCCCTAAGCGAAGTCAGAACTGATAGACAGGTAAAAGATTAAAAATTTAGCCTGTAATAAGACTGATTATTAATATGAATACATTGATCCTTCCCTTTAAATGATGGGCAATATAAAATCAAAATAGTATCGTATCGTGTTGTATCGTATCGTATAGTTTCTGCACTATTAATGTATAATTAGAATACCTACAAACTATAAAGTTTCATGTGACAAATATATATATATTTTTTCCAACACGTGCGGGCTCAGTTAAATCGTGTGTCCCCCGTGCACATATGTATGATCATGTGTCACATTATGGAGCATGACGGCTCTGGTTCTTGTACTGGTACTCCAATTCCCATAGGCTGGCACACATGATACATTGTTGGCACATGTATCAGAGCCATAGGTGCTTCCTGCTTCTTCTCCTGTGCCTGTGCCTGAGCCTGAGCCTGAGCCTGAGCCTTCTTCTCCTCTGGCTTCTGCTGCTTCTCCTGAGGCTTCGGAGGCGGACCGATGCTCACCACCTCGACGCACTTCACGACCTTCCTCGTGCGAGCGATCACCTCTACCGGATCGACACTGCCAGTGACCGTCAGGGTGCTACTTGCAACATCGGTCTCGATCTTATCGATACCTGTCAATTTAGTGTTGAGAACCATGGAGCCAGTCAGTCAAGAGACGAGATATAAGATTTTATCAACACCTATCACCGTTTTATTTTATTTTTTTGAAGAAGGTAAAATTTATATTGATTAATGATAATTACAACTTAGAACTATCCCAGATTACAAAATGAGTCATCTGGGATCTAAGATATCTATGTCAGCATTTATATTTCTTTGTAAAGAAAAGTACTAAGGGATCGGCACTCAAAGATACGCCGGTTTCTTCCCTCCAGACGTGCCATACCACCGCTCCAAATATAATTCTAAGACGACGATAACCTCTCGCTCCATTCCCCTTCTGAGCTTTAATATCATTTAAGACCGCAACAAGCTCTCTACACTGACCATGGATTTTACCCACTCTTCGTCTCTGCATACACCAAATCTCCCAAGTGACGTCACAAGCGAAGAACAGATGATCCCTAGTCTCATCATGTTTACCGCATAAACCAACACTTTATGTCCTCACAGGTTTTCCCAAGTAACCTATCAACATTTTATGAAAGGATAAAGATATAGTTCTTGAAATAACTTATTCACATAAATACATATAAGTTCTTGGATGCTAACATTATCGAAATTTATGACGAAATCTATGTAGGACTACACAAGCACAGATGTGTGATTTCCGAAGTTCGATTCAGTTAAAATGCACATACATAAAACTACTCCATAATCTTTCAAGAAATTCAGTTACATAAGCAAATTCTGAATATCCACCTGCAAATTACACTAGAATGAACAAAATATATCATGATCAGTACTATATATATAGAAAAGGATTCAAGAAAACGCGAAAAAAAAAAGCAATCAGGAAAGAACATAGAAAAGTAACTTGACTGGTAATTAGAAGAGGAATGATTGATCATAACTAGAAGCAAAGTACTAAAGAACCTTTGTGTGTTGAAAGGAGAAGGTAAATATTAATTGTAACCTTGGAACCTTGAGACAGCAAGCATGAGCTTCTGCTTGCACTTTCCGCAGCTGATATCCACTCATGACAGTCCTCTTCACCATGGTTTTGTCTATTCTGTCAAAAATCTCTCACAGAAAAACCTTAGGGAGTGCTTATGATCAAATACTCTTTTAAGTAATTAACATATATATATGCATTGCTCACCACCTGGCTCTAGTAACAGTACCCTCCAAAAAGTATTCTCCTGTCATTGTCCCTCCAATGTAAATAATGAGATTTGTTTCCATGTGTGTGCAGATGCAGGTAGGGGTGAGCATTTTTAGGTTTTGGATCGAAAATTGAACCAAGCTGAATAAGAGATTCGATTCGGTTTGAAAAAAGAGAAAGTTCAGTTTCGGTTTTGAAAATACTATATTTTTCGATTTCTCGGTTCAGAACCGAAAATTAATAAGACTTATGCAATTATATAATTAGCTTCAATTTTATACATATTTAATGTTTAAAAATGTGTATATATTTTTTGTATATTTTGAAAATAATAATTCTATGAATGTGTTTTAAAGTCCAACTTTGATAGTTTAATTACTAGCCCAATTTTGGGTCCAACTTTGAAATACAAAAACAGTATGTATAAAAATTATAGATTTTAATATAACTTAACCACTATCTCATTTTTGGGTTAGACCTATAAAATAATAAAAATAGTCCAACCGAACCAATATCGGTTCGGTTCGGTTCGGTTTCGGTATGGCTAATTTCGGTTTTGAATTTTTAGAATTTTCGTTTATTCGGATTTGACTTTTTATGTTCGGTTGAAACCGAATAAAACGAACGCCCTAAATACAGCTTCGCCTAGAATTTAAATAGAACGAGTTGGACTGAAATCGTCGACATTTGTTTGCGAGGATCAACGGTTTTGGAATCAACGGTTTTCGACATCCACTGTATTAAAGAACCGGAAATATGGGAGGTTTTACTGGTTGAACCTTGACCATCTCTCTATCTTTAATTTCAAGGTATTAGCGATTCTTCATGGCCTATAGACAATGGCGTTTCTGACATTCTAAGGGCCATGTATTGTAATTTCTAAAAAATAGTGGTCTAAATCTAAAAATAGAGGTTGAAATTTTTAGAACCTTCTCGTTTTTGTGGTCATGTGTGATCGTACAGCTTGCACATGCTCCGAAACGGACCTACCTATAGGTGGTAGGTTTTTCTTTTTGAGGGCAGAGCATGAAGTAAGTATATAGGTAATGATATAGGACATTTATGTTCTATACTAGTTCTCCTTTTTCTTCATTTGCAAGGCTCAATAGTATCTCAACATCAAGGCCTACCCACAGGGTGGGTTGTCCGTAGCTAGTTTTGGTTGTCCCTTGACTCTTATTATGGGTCGATCCTGGAGGGTCACCGGCGCCCCCGACTTCTTGTGGGGTTATGCTGAGCCTGGGATTGCCCCAAGTAGAAGGTGGTTGTCCAAGTCCGAAGTCTTGTCTGAGTTACATCTGGACGACCCTGCGCAACATGCTTTAATAATGAAATAATTGGAAATATGGGGGTTTAGTTGAGTTTTGAACCTTCTCTAGCATTAATTTCAAGGTGTTAGGAAGCCAATATTGTAGAAGTCCAATATATGAGTCTACATCATCATTTTTTTTTCTTTCCCCATCTTCATTTTGAGCAGGTAAGCATGTAGTAGTAGTAGGTACTAAGTTATGGTGATCTAATGCACCTAACTAAGCTTTTGGAAATGACAAGTAATCAAACAAGGATGAAACAAGGATGGGGAAAGAAAAAAATTTAGTTGACTTCCTGAATCTAACCACCATAATAGACCCTGGAACAATATTTACTGTATGGCCTCATCTGCTTCTCTCAAGGAAAATCAATTCCCCTATCTTTAGATGAAATATTAAATTTTATTCTTTCTTTTCCGTGTTCAGTAAAACAAGAAAAGCATTTAAGAAAAAATATTTGGTTTTCTTTTCAGTGTTTGGTTGGCACATGAAAGAAAGGAAAAAAATATATCAATATTTCAATAATATTCTTATTTTATAAAAATAACATTATGGAAATCCAAAAGTAATGGATAAAATAGACGACACCACATTTGGGTAGGACTATTGTCGTCTTAAATTTTCGTAATAAGTGCTCAAGAAGGAGAAGTAAAATAGTTTTCGAGTTTATGACTAACAAACAAGAAACAATTTCCTTTCCTGATTCCTTAGATCTGTGAACCAAACATGGCCTAAGATCAATCGTTGAATTAGTATTTAACTCGACATACAATCTCCATATGATCCCTTTCTAATCATAATATATCTTGGTTGATGTCATGCTTTATTGGCATGACAACCTATTTGATTATATTTACATTAGAAAATAAAGAATCATGATTTGTTGCTAGATTTGCAGTTCTTCATTTTAGCTATAAACCTAATCATATGTCGTTTCAATAAAAAAATATATCAAATGAAAGCGCAAGCCAGTTACATTTGATATAGAGACTTATTTGTTACAGAGAGTCCCACTCACCACACTTGCTTCCATATCAAACTGAGAGGTGGTAACAAAAAACTAAACAGAAACATGATTAATTAACGAGACTGTGATTAATTATTAGTAACCAATGATAGCAAGTATTGCAGTTAAATAAATAAATAAAGCTCATTCATTTATAAAGGCACAACGAAAGTGCTAAGAGCCATCACAATTTTAGCAGTTCTGTACATATCCAAAACATGACAGTCCTACAAAAATTCAAGACATTTTGACAATCATGGATATGCACATGTGACATAACTCTACTAAAGTTTTAATAGTCGTAATCTTTTCAGGACTGCCAAAATTGTGACACATACTGATACTTTTTTATCAATTGTCTGAATAAAATACATAAACAACCACCACCAACAACCAGAACAAGAAGTACCACACGGCTTTATTAGGTTGTGGTCACACGAATCATCGTCCAAATCGCACTATTGGTACCGAGCCAACTTAAATGTCTTCAGTAGCCTAATGTGACAGATTTGGTATCTTTTTTTCCTACACTTCAACCAGTATGACACGCACAAATTTTCTCCTCGAAGATCCGTACAAACATTTCCGGAACGAACATAGCTATACTGTTGATACTAGTGGAGCAACAGTAGAACTTGAAGGATCTTACTGTATGTAAACAAGCAGTAGATAACTTACAACAGTTCAATTTTCCAGAACTGGACATTCTGAAATACTTCAAAACTAAATCCATGCTACAGAAAATCCAGATAGTAGCGCATTGATACAAATTGTTCATCATTTTCTTCTCTCTCAGTTGAAAAGCTTGGCTCCTAGCTACAGCTACAAAACAAGCTTTTAAAAGTCTTGTAAGTGTACAACACTGCAAATAACTGAATGTTAAGTCTTCCGTTTTAAATTTTCCGCAAAATGTGCCAACTAAAATATGAACAACCAGATTAGCAATACATAATTACAAAATGGAACAAGAGTTATAATTCGGCCTCCCCAATCAGAATACCAAACATCACAATTTTTGACAGGTTTTGGGTGCGTATGGGACGGGATCCTTCTTCTCTTCCTTGGGAGGGCCAATGCTCACAAATGCCGCTGATTTCCTGAAACTTCCTCACCTTTCCGAGGATCGTGGCAGGATCGAGCATCTCCGACTACCGTTGCTAGACACTTTGACGAATCAAGCACGATTGGATTTATGCCTTCGATTACCGCTATCAACTTCATGACCTTCTTCTTGCACCTTGAACACACTAGATCAACTGATACTACAGTTTTCTGCAATAGACCAAGTGCAGTAAAAGATCAGAACCACCAAAACCAAACTAGGAAAGAAATGAAAGTATAAAATTGAAGAATAGGAGTGTTGACCTTTGACATGCTTTGGAGCAAACCAAAGATATAGATATGGATACAGTACTGGTATTTATAGTCTCTTGCCATGGAAATCCCTTCTTCCTTTCCTGCTTCCATGGTTTTTACTTTGCTTCAATTGTGTTTCTATTTACAGGCTTCAATTCTGATCTGTAGTGTGTTATTGTTACTTGGTTGGAGATTAGTTGAGGACTAGGGGTGTACTATATTGTGAAGGCACAAGGCTCTTCATTGATCCACCTATGAACTCTCCCTGACATTAAATGAGTGTTTATTGAGAAAAGTTAGTCGAATGACCTCGAATCCATTCACCAACATTACAGGTGAAAAATGCACAAAATTCCTTTGTTATGATTCTAATAGCCCCTCTCTCATGAACTGGATCCCTCCAACTTTTAGTAAGATCTTGGAGGAATTATCAAATGCCATTACATTCAGTATGATGAACTAACAAAGTTGAAAATTACCTTTGGGAATAATTGATTGGCCCTAGCCAGGATATAACTTAAATTCACTTGCAAATCTGCTCAAGCCAGATAACTTCAGGAAAGGGTTCTAGTTTACTGTTACACCACTGAATCAGTTTCAATAACCCAATCAATGCCATCTATATGATTGAAGAACGACAGATACCTGACAGGGATGTTTAGGGCTTAATTTCTTAAACCTTCCCCAGCATCCGTTTTAGTTCGATAATCAATTTTGACAGACGTACCATTAATAAAAAAAAAAAAAAACAGGTGCCCATCAAGTAACAATCAATGTATGAGGTCTAATCTACATCCTCTTGTCGATCATTGAGTAATGTCGCCAAAAGAATGGGTTGCATTGGGCCAAACAACCAACATTTAGATGAGCTCAACTCCAGAGTTTTTATGAGCCCAGTCCATTCAGCGTACACCACCTGCCATTTAAATGGGCTGCAAGTGGAGGTTATGGCTGTCCCTTTCCTAATTCAGACTCTGCTGGTGGTATATCACTATCTTTGCACCTGGAGATGTTCCATGTCTCTCTCCTTTAAGATGTCCACACTCCTCTCCTTCAAGATATCAAACCGAGATTACCCCAACCATATGGTGCATTTAATTCCAAACACCAAGAGACCAAATCAGTTTGGAGTGAAACATGTTTAGTTCATATCCTATGAAATGGTTATTGAAGAACAGAGTGTACTTAAATCCTAACAAGGGGAATAATTAGTTACAGCAGGCAGCATCAAGCTTCAGTAGAAGGCTATATATTACTTTTGATGTTGATAGGTAATAATTGCTCATGGATTCAGTGCTTAAATGACCAGATAATTATCTCCCAATCAATTGTTCAGATGTAGAAATCTTCCAATCAATTTCTTACTGGACTAGATAATTAATCTTCCAATTGACTGTCGTCTCTCCCAACTCATTTTCTTTCAGATGTTAAAGAGGTACCAGTTTCAGTTTGAGGTCTTGTCAAAGGGGCCTTAGTTTGAGATACATATCAAGCTAAATCCTACTTTTCCGATACTCTTTTTCCTACTGATGATCCGGGAGACACTAAACTGTGTCCGAAGACATAAATATAAATTTACTTATATTCCCAAATGAGGCTTCGACTTTATATTGACGTAAGTTGGAGAGACTCACTTGAATTTAGTGATCAAGTCAATGCCCATTTTGTAGCATTAGACTGTAAAGGAAATAAGCATAGTAAAACAAATAACCGCACATAGGAGAAACTTGACTAAGTGGGAAAAAAGGGGGAGAAAAAAAGAGAGTTAAGTTGCTGATTTAGGTAAAAGTGGAAGATACAGGTCCCTCCTAGGCTACAAACATATTTTATTCCAAATACGAAGCAGTACATTGGGCAGGTACAGTTTGTTCATTTATCTAATACAAGTTCTATTTCTGGTATGAACTAATCATAAAATACAACAACATGCAAAGCTCAAGTAATTGAGGGGCTGTGAAGGAGCCACAAGAACCTTTTCATGAAACATAATATCCAGAATAATTCAGTGTTGATACTGGATATGCTTATCCTCAGTACACCCACCTATAGTACCGCATTTAATTTCTTCAAGCAGAGTATTCTTTTTGTAGTAGTCCACTATCTGCATATCTAACTCGTAGTAGTGGACCATTTTCTCCAAAGGTTTCATATCCAGGTCAATGAAATTTGCCTGCATAAAACCATAGAAAGTAATCACCCACCTATAACTTAACATCTTCTGAACAAAGCTTAGGCTACAACTTTTTCAATAGCAAGTACACACATTTTAAATAACAGATTTGCCTCATCCACTTGATTGTTTTCGGAATGGCATCTCTATGTCATTTATCTTATATTGACTGAATTAAAACAAAAAAGATCTTACCATTTATTAACTAGGCTATAGTTGTGCGGTTTTACATATATGACACAGTCAATGACGGAAAACTTCAGTTATGCCACAGGTGCACAGGTTCACTAACTGGCAGCAAATGACACTAATGGAGTCTAGTAAAAGAGATTCCCAAGTGAACAAGAAACCAAATATATATCACGTACCTTGTAGTCAAAGCTCTGGTTACATGATTTTAGGAGTACTGAATTGTACTTATTTGCCGAGCTTCCATTCTCTGACGGTCTAAAACTGACCATCAAACTACAATCTTTGGCAGTGGTAGCTATGAGATACTCCCTAACAATTTTCAGGCTCTCCTTCAATGAGAGAGAATGCAAACGAGAATACAGATGCAAGAGTTCGGCATCACTTGTATTTTTGCACACCATGCAAGGCTGAGAAGTTATGTTGTAATATAAATGAATTGCCCCTTCAATGTCAATATGATCTAGCTTCTGAGCAGCCAAGAGCTTATCCAGCACAGCAGATCTATAAAGAGCCTCTGCCACAAGCTCAAGGAAACTTGACAGCTGTAGCCCACTGATCTTGATCAAAGCTTCAAGTTTTTCTTTTGTTTCACGGGAACTAACAGAGGCATTGTCCATGCTACCTCCCAAGCCTCCGAACACGAGAGAGCCATTCAAGAAAATCCGGAAGTTGTTTTCAGGAGTCGCAAAGAGTGCTTCAATTGCCTGATTTATTCTGCTCTTCGACCCAGAGAACAGATCCAAAGGATCATATTTACTTATATGCGATATCTGAAAGAAGAATTGAATATTTATGCGCTCAAAACTGTACTCGGATCATTTATAGAAGAGGGAATCCAACTAAAGTGCTGTGGACATAAAACAAAACTAGCCTTTATAAGAAGTGGTATCCATGGTATCCACATTCCACATAACTAGGAAGGGACATCATCCAGATCATCATGTATTCACTCCAAGGAACTGTGAGAAAATAAGTAATAGGATGGTTTGGCTGACGGGAAAAAGATAGGTGGTTGGGTTACAGCTGCTGATAGTTGACATATCAAAAAGCGCTAGCTTATCCCGTGGACTTTAATAGTTTGAACAGGATTGTGGTGGTTCTCGTCATGGAGTGAAAATGATCCACATCAAGGTGATGATCTGGAAATTGTTCTCGCTTCTAGCTAGATGAAGTACCCTTGGACAGTTTTGTAATAATTGTATAAAGAAGGAAGGTCCAGATACAATACCTCTCCCCTTTTAAGTTTCAGGAATTGATGCATTTCATATCGAGTGATGCGCTTCTTAATGGCATTTCTCTTGCTTATGAATTCTGAAGATGGAAGAAATCCACACTTGGGCTGAACCCCTCAAAAACAATACAATGCAATGGCAAAAGAAGTTAGGAAATGAGACAAAGCACTAGCCTCGAAGCTAGTATTGGAAAGAATGGTATGGAAAGAGAAAAGAAAATAAAACCTTTATTTCTACGGCGAAACACAAGTCTGCTACTAGAGTACCTGAGATTAAGCTGAAAACATTATAATCATTAAACATCAATAGGTGGCGTGCATAAAAAAAGGTATATCAAATTTAAAGAAAATGTGAAAAGATGAATGATAGTGAAATACAAAAAACCTAGCAGCAAATGGATAGCATAAGAAAGCTCCAAATAATTGACAAGGTTTTTACAACTAGCTGTCGAGCTAACGTCAACCTCTATATTGATGCCAAATTCCTAGAAAGGAAGCTATGAGCATGAGAGAGACATGCCATAAACCTAGATGGCTAGTTGGCGATTCAGTAGACCTACATTTTGGCTACGCACTTTAAGCTTATGCACCCAAGGAGAACCCACTAAGTTCCCATAGACTACAAGAGTCCAGACGAAGAGTTAAGATGATTCAATTTGTTACAGGGAATTGCATCCACCTCGGACACATTAAGCCAACGAGTGAATAGTTATGACATTCCCATTTAAAATATACACTAATTGTACATAGATATTGATTTTGAGAAACAATTATATGGACATACAATTTTCAACCAGAAATTTAATCAATGTCAATGAAACGCTCTTCAGAAATTTTCATGAAGCATTTTGTTAACGATCTATGAAGATCAAGACAACAAAACACAGCTCAAAGACCGCACAAATAGACTTCATTTAAACCTGCAATCTGGATCAACCGATTTTTATCCGGCACTAACTTGGATTTGGGTGGGGATCCAGTACTCAAAAGAGGAAACTAGAGTCAAAATTGTTAAGGGTCTGGGTCCCATCAATCTTGCCTGATCCAACCTGGACCTGGAAAGGATGCACTTAAATGGAGATAGGATACTGAAATTATGGACCTCTAGTTATATACAAATACATTTTAAGAAAACCCTCTGGAACTAACCTGAAATCAATGGTGAACACATCCAATACATGATCTGTATGGGAAGACCCCTCCCAAAACCGAACCCGGCATGGAACATAAACGGGTAGGGCCACAATAAAAAACATAGGGCAGAGAATTTCTGGTTTGGATGCAGGCTAGGAATAACCTAGCTTAATCAAATCCATAATAAACTCTAAGCACAAAGTTCACATATCCATTTCAAATATATTAAGATGTCATGAAGCTATGAAGGTCCGCAATGGACTCATGGTGGTTCTTGATATTGTAAATTGTATGTCATATTTATGAACTATTGACAAGAGAAATAACCTGCGTCATATTTCACAATTTTACCTTTTCCAACTATTGCTGATAACAGTTTGAGTGAAAATTTCTTCATTTAATCAATACCATATTTCAGGGTTATAACATTGCATAGCTGATAGACTTCAATAACTACTTTCAGGCACTAATCAAAAAAACAATATTGATACAATAGACTGCTCTCATTACTTATGCTTCCAGAAACAATCATGCTACAATGGATGATGCAGCTGAACCATAGGAAAGATGAACATATGAATCACACATAAGCTATCAGAAATTTCAGACAGTAAACAAAAATATAAGGATATTCCAATCTGATACTATCTGAAAGGATGAATTGTACCTCCATTTTCCACTTGTTTTGCAATTGCACAAAAATAACCCATACATGATTTAGGTAAAAATGTCTATTCCCAACTTCCTACACTTGGCAGTTACCTACCTTCTAAGTTGCCAACTTAATGGTCATCTAAGAAGCAGATGACAAAATTTAGATTGTTCAAGGAAAAAAATTTCCCCCTAGTTTATCTTCTACCTACCCCAAATCCCAGTCTAATTCTAATCCAGTCACTCTCATATCTAGTTATACCATCAGCAACATCAGCAGCAGACGGACTAGGCAGCAATCGGCAATTGCATCCCCCCTTCTCCGCCTTGTAGAATTTTTTTCAATAGCTTGCTCCACCATGCACCCCGCATCTTTCCTCAATCTCCTCATTGAACGCTATCTCCACTTTGCCTGCAACCACTACCCCGAGTTCTTCAGCTGCATTCCCCGCCTCTTCTTTCACCTCGATGCCAACAATCCCCCCCTCCATAACCCTCAACCACCGCTCTTACTCCCATCTTCATCAAATCCCCCCTATTCTCACCATGCCAACTCCCCACCCCCGAGTCGTCAAGAAGGACATGAAGCCCAAAAAGTGGCCCCAAATGCAATGTAATTTCCAAATTATGATCCCTTCATCTCACTGTTGAAACCATGAAACATAAAAATATTAAAAAGATATTAAAAAAAACTTAAATACAGGAATATGATAATATCACAATGCACATATTATTCAAAGTTTGATCAAACATGTGATTGCTCCCCTTGAAGAAAGGTAAAGAATGTAGGTCACTGGGGGCTTTCATCAAATATTTGAGATTCATAGCATTACCAACATATGGAAAAGAGCATCATTAACCTCCTTGGCCTCGTCAACTGTGGTCTCCCTCAAACTCCACCAAAGCAATCTCCTCAGCTAGTCTCCTGCCTCCAACCCATTCCTTCCCATCACCCTCACACCCACCACAGCCCTCCCTCCCCAATCAGACCTGCTGCTTCCACGAAGCCAACATATCACTTGCCAGGCATCACCTGCCGCCTAAGATCTCCCCAGAACAGGTAAGAAAGAAAGGGGATAGCACAAAAAATTGAAAAGGATAAGGAGTTGCATGCAATTTTAAGATAATCTCTTTAGAATGACAAAAGTGACATTTATCGACTTCCACTAAGGTCATCCATGGTAGCAAGCTGCAGAAAAAAGTTTGAAGTACATCTCGGCTCCAAAATCTAATACAGGTTATTTAGATGCAAAACACGGGGAGACTGGAGGCACCTTCTCCAATTTAGCTTAGTTAAATTGGCTCGGTCTTCAATGCCTAAGTAATATCATTTAGTCTTACTTCTCAAAGTTAAGGTTATAGTAAGTTCTAGAGTTATTGCAATTTTATGAAGATATTTAAAGATAAATTTTACGATTGTATTTTAGAAATTAAAATGTGCGGGGAACATGAACGACAGAACCCACGCATATTGAGTAAATTGGAAAATTTAGTATATTCCCATCTGCACTGCCGCGCATTACTATATACAGCCTAATTCAAGAAGCCAAACTAGCCATACATCTCAAGGTTAAGTAATAACAAGTGCTGCAGTCGTTGCAATTAATGAATAGCTACACCTACATAAGGATAAACATAAATAACATCAGTAAAAACTCTTCCAAGTTGTTAAACATATTCAATCATAAATTCCGTGAAACAAATCTGCAGTCATTGTTTAGTAAGTGTACTGGATGGCCAAACTAACTTCTGATGGTGTCTGACCCACAGTTAAAAGAAAGGAACAGTGAAATTGAAAATAAACTAGTCCCTTGCCATAGTAGCACATGTTGAGTTCAAGAAAAAGTGTTTGTATTATCCATTATAGAACAACTACACATATTTCCTCCTCACAAAATAACCAATAATAATAAACTGCACAGCCTAAGGGCATTGAAGGGTAGTCCGAGGGTTCAACAGCCTGAGGGTTATCCTTATTTTTCAACAAAGATAACTTTATCTCAACAGGAACCATCATTCAAAAGCATATCCACGTCACAGTTAACATAACATCGTGTGTACATAAGGGAGAAGTATGTAAAATATCCCAATTAGCATTAAGAGAACTAACCTTTACTGCTAGGGAAAACTGAATGGTCGGATATAAGTAGAGCAGAATCACAAAGTGTGTCAACCCCAGCCACTTCAACCCGCCAAGCGGGGCGTTGATTATGAACATTCTTCTCAACCGACACTAGGAATTGCCTAGAAACAGCAATGCGAATCTGCTAGGACAGGGCGAACAATTAGGATGCAGTGGCACTTGGACCATAAGTTGGAAGAAATTATTGTAATATATAGTCACATGATCATTTTCCTTGCTTGCTGTTATCTAAGGTCTCAGTAGGTAACATTTTAGGTAAAGGGTAGAAAAATCACTTATATAAAATCAGAAAATTAAAACCCCTCAAAGGTCTAAAGCCAGGTCCCTATAAGAATGAAAATGCCCTTACTCATAACTCTTCTTCATTGGATTTGAAGGACAAGGTCATAAAACTGAAAAATCAAACCAAACGTTTATCAACTTTAAAAATTTATAATAATAAAAGTACCATTTCATCCATAAAAGACCTGAGGATACGTCAAAGACTAGAATCCTTAACGGTCAGGTATAGAGTTTTAATGTTTGAATTAGACATGAACTATCACTCGCTTGCCTAGTATAAGTTGTATAATAGATATACAAAGTAACAAAAGCATACATTGTACACATTAATCAAACGGTTGTCCAGATATACATACCCCAAAATCTATGTGCATGGGGTCTAACAAGGGACTCATAACACGCTTCACGAAAACTTGCTCAGCAACTTCTTTCGATGTTGATTCTACAAGTTCTTCAATATCTTCCCATAATAGCTTTTCGTGTCTAGTTAGGGCAACACAACCATTTGCAGATTGGCCTTCGTCTTTCAGAACCTTTTGAATTCGTAATACTTTGCCAACCTGCTCCATAAATCATTAAATGTGGCCATTAATATAAAATTATCAGAAATGCCTATCAAGTAAGAAAGAAGAAATTACCCATCCACGCTTACAGACTTTCAAAGCAATGTGCATAATAGAGAGATAGGATACTAGTAAAGTTAATCATCATTTAAAGAAGATTTATCATACTCTAAACTGGAAGATCTCCGTGCTTTCAACCCAACTCAAGCCGAAGAGGCTTATTCAATGGTCAACTGTTAACCGCTCTTGGTCCCAAATCTTTGGGGTTGCTTTTTCCAATAAACATTGGTTACATTTCTTCACGTTATTTGTATCAGAACTAGAATAAAATAACTAAGTCTTTTTTTAGTCGATTTATTGATGCCTACTATGATCCACATTTAAGTACTCTTTTGGTGTAACTGTTTTTCCTTAGGTTTTTTTCTTATTCAAAGCATTATAATACTGAAACAACCAGAAATATATCAAATCAAAAAGGTCAAATTTCAAAATTGAAAGCCTGAAGAAACCAACATTTATCTCTCGCTAGAATTGTCCCATCAAAATTTCAGACAAGCCTAGTGCAAGACCATATAAATATCATTAAATACAACTCTCTCGAGGAAAATTACTATAAAATTTTAACAGAAGTACTGATCATAAAGAGAACTTAATATATAACAAAACAAACTTAGCAAAACGATTTTTACATAATAGGCAACGAAGAGAAACGCTAAGAATTACAAAACTAACCAGAGAGCGAGAAGAACCATTATAACTCAAGACAATATTAGCAGCTCCTTCTCCTTTGTAAATCCACTCCTTCGCATCTTCTTCTTTTAAAATCACTGCCATCTGCTTCATTTAGAAGCTCGAGTTAATTTATTTGAAATTGTTTTTCCTTTATAAAGAGAGTCATTCAACAACATGATTAAATTTCTAATATGTATTTTTAAGTACACATAAACCACAAAGAAGCTAGAGTTCCGGAACAAATACAACAAGAAAGATGCAGATACCTTTTCCTGGAAAAGGGTTAATCGTCAATTAATAGCCCGACTGATCAACCACTTAATCCAATTAATCAGGTGGCTGATTAATAAAAAAAATCAACTGGCTGCTTAATTGTGATTAAGCAGCTATTAACCAAAAGCATTGTGAGAGCTACTCAATATAACATTTACAGACATGGTGACGCTGACACATACTTCTTTTGGCGTATCCTACTGCATTTGGAGCCTGTGTTGTGTCCAACATGCATGATACAAACACGGTAATCAGTTTTAAGTGGATGTTTATTATGCTAAAAGTAATTATCATGCCTACAGTATATGAAATACAAAAATAAATCAAATAGGGGTGATAAGGAAATTATTGAGGAAATACAAAAAATAGGGAAGATGCGGGAGAAAATTATTGACCGCCTGAAACGTCTGCCCCTCTTCGCCCTTCTTTCCTGCTCCTTCCTAAATTTCCTTCTTACAGTTTGAGATAAGAATATAGTAGGAGCGTTCTTTGGCTCCTTAAATGCCAAAGAAGCATATGAAATAACTTTGAATGTCATGCAACAGATTGGAAATAGACAATGGATGAACATAAAATTCCCATCAGACTGAAAAGAAAATCAAACACAACATTTTCCCAAAACAACATTTTTCAAAATATGTTATACCATGTTAAAATCCACAATAATATTATAGGAAATCATCAACGTGAAGCATGTCACCCATCACAAGCAATTAAAATAATCGAGAACCAGCTCAGGACCAAAGTCTGTCACAGCCGAATCACGTCACTGCCTAAGCAAATGAAACAAAGGTGCTACTGATTGTCATCCAACATGACTGCAGATACGCTTAACTTACAATCAAAGCCACACAAAGTGCCCAATATTACAAAAATCTATTATTAATTGCTAACCTAACCAGTTGTCAAACACTGCATTAGAACCAGTAACAATGTCCTAACTACATCATACGTAATAACTTCAACAAATCCACTCTCTCGAGTCTTGGAAAAAGTACAAAAAGAATTGAGAATATTGTCATAGTAGCCACATGAGAAATTTTGAAAAATAAGAGAAGCATATCTATGTAAGGTGAGCATAATATTTGGCCATCTTTATGCGGGTTTGAAACTTGTAAACAGCTTTCCCCGTGAAAAAATGGAGATAAGGCACCTTACATCATTCCCAAGACTCTACATGCACATAAATACATCAATGGAAGCCCAACAACAATAGGATGCATTTTTTGCTAGGAAGACTGGAGACTGCAAAAGTCCTTATTGTATCTGTGTCACATAAATACATCAAAGGGAGCCTCACGACACTAAGATGCATTTTTGTCTAGAAGGCACGGAGAAAGCAAACCTTCATATTCTGTGTATCACATTGTGCCGGACACATTAGACACGACAAAACACGCTCGTACACACCAAAATCAGTGTCATGCCCGTGTTTTTTGGTCCATATCCCACTGTATTTGTGTCCATGCAACATAGCTTTTAGGGCCTACCGGCTGGCTTGAACTGAAGGATTTCATGAAATTGCAATTCTAACCTCATGTTTACCAAAATTCAGTGAATTCGGCAGTCAACCATGTCAATCGGTTTAGTTGGCTTGAACTGTGGATACAATCACCTTACATTTCAAGAGGTAATAATGAGTAAACAAACTTTAATTGGATTACAACAACTTGAGAGGTAGTGTTACCGTTGTACATGCTCGTCTTCGTAATCAATCCAATTTTACGATTTTTTATAAAAGATTTAAAATAAGATTCCCAAGACGAATTCTGTATCCAGTTCGTATTTAACCAAACAGATTTGAGTATCCCTTATGCCAACCAAACAGATAGGTCAATCCCCTCCCACCTACCACAAGCATGTATCCACCTAGAAGTTTAGGTTGTCAACTCGCATAACCTATCGTGTAATACAATAACTCTATGAGTTTAGGTCTATACTTCTAAATCCATATAGGAACATCCTCATAAACTTTTTTATTTGTTTCATCTTTACAAGTCTATCTAGTTACAAAATTCAGACTCTTAAGTTTACATTACATGACTCAAAAAGTCCAATACTACCCATCTCCCTATAGGTGTCGATACGTAACAAAATGGTAGTAGTATCGTTATCTTAAGATAGTAACAACATCGGTGTCAACAACCATTCCTAAGCTACGTTACAGAGAATAATACGACACCGCACAATACTGATTTTGGCGTGCCTTAGTGTGTTTTTTTTTGAGCGACGGTATCGTGTCCAGTACACTTCTGACACAGACGCGGCTCCAATTCTACCATTTTCGTTATTCCTAGTTCGTAGGAGGGTTAAGCTGCCTACAACCTTCTCCAAACCCTGATTAAAAGACTTAACAAAATTACACCAAAACCGGGAGGAAAAAAAATTCCCCAAACTCCAATTCTCTAACTTTGCACCATAATTAGCAAGATTTCTCTTCACAAACTCCAAAATTTCGTTCTTGGCAACTCCAAACTCCAAAACAGAACTTTTAACTCCGTTCTTCTCAAATCTGTCGACGAACATCACAAGCCATAAACTTCATCTGCTTATTCTTGTCAAGAACCAAAATTGCGAATGATTTCACGACAATGAACATGAATCGCCAGCAATCTAACAAATTCTACTGTAGCGATGGACAACTCCATCAGAAAGAAAAAAGAAAAGAAGAGCTTTATATAAAAGAGGATCAGTGTCGGGGGAGAAACTCACGGTGGCGCCGCCGGAGGACGGTGGAGGAGTCGCCGGAGCTCGAGGAGCCGATGGAGCAGTGAAGAAAGAAAGAAGAGAATTGGGGGTTTTATCGGCTTCAGTTATTGGATCCGGTTTTATGTGGGCTCGACCCGACCGGACCCGCTACTTGCCACTAGGGTTAACGGGTCTGGATCCGAACCCGATCTACTTAATGTTAGGTTGAGCACGCGCCACGAGAATTATTCTATTCTTTTGTTTATTAAAGTTTGCTTTTTTGAAGTGCGCGACATCGAGAATTACTTGTTCACACGTATGTGCACAATCATAATTGTTCTTAGAAGAATAATTCTTATTATTAATCCATGTGACTATGCACATGCAAAATAATTATTAAATTTTGATGGTAGGGGAATATTGTGGAAATAAAATTAATATTCAAGCAAATATATCAACTTTTATTACTACATGTGCACCATTGGATTGAAAGGACAACATTTCATTCCAGCGGTACATCGACGGTAGAGTGTGGGAATAATATTTTATTCCAGCAAAGTTTTTTTTTATTTCAGAAAGGAAAGTGTTATTTTCACACTTTCGAAGACCTCCCACAATCCAAACAGGTCCTAAGTATGGGTTTAGTTAAATCGTGTGTCTTTTTACACACAATTTTTAGTCGGTCGTCATATTATTTCGAACTCTTCGTACGGATCTTGTCCGTATTGACTTTGTCATCATCGTCCCACACGTACACCCCGTGCACTCCGCACGCTCCAGAGCTCCACGAGACGACGATGACGTCTTTCAACGTCCGCAACTCAACACCTCATTTCGCCCACGACGTCGAAGACGCCCCCGACGTCTTCATGACGCCTACGACAGCGGATGCCGCTCAGCCGTCCGTTCTATGCGCACGACGAAAATTCAAAAAATTGATGCATTTGCATACCAATTGTATGTCGTCTTGATTTTTTTTACCGGCATTTAATGGTACAACAACTAAAAAAAACTAGTCATATATAATCGTTATTGTATATAACGATACATTGGCTACAAAGTAACAGCTATTCTAGATAAATCAAAGTTTACCCCATTCATTACTACTACTTTTTAGGAGTGAGCATTATTCAATTTTGGACCAAAAATCGATCGAACGGAATAAGAGATTTGGTTCGGTTTTGAAAATACTAAAAAAATATTCGGTTTCGGTTATGGTTTCGATTTCGCTCCAAAATCGAAAATCGAATAAGATTTGTACAATTATACAAATACCCACGATTCTATGCATATTTTATGATTAAAAATGTCTATATTTTTGTGTATATATTAAAAACAATAATTATAAGTATGTATTTTTAAGTCTAACTTTGACAATTTAATAACTAGTCCAACTTTGGGAACAACTTTGAAATAAAATAAATACATGTATAAAAATATAAATTATAATACAATTTAACTACGATCCCAACTTTGGACCTGGTCCATTAAACAATAGAAATAACCCAACCGAACAAACCGAATAGTTTTTTCGTTCGGTTTCGATTTTGGCTAATTTCGGTTCGGCTTCGCTTATAAATTTTAGACTTGAAATCGAACAATTGAATGCTCACCCCTACTTCTTTTGGCCTCAAACTTCCTACCATATACAAACATCTCATATACAATAGGTTCTATTTACCAAATTTATTTGACATAGAGTTTAAATTGAGTTATACATTTGATCTTCAGTGGTTGTAATAAGATCAAAATATTTATTGTAAAATGTTGAAACCCGCAAGCCTTAAGATCAAAACTTGTATAGAAGTCGACAAATTCTTTAAATCAAAGCTCGCGTGTAATAAATCAGTGAGACCTTTGGATCAAAACTCGTCAGATATTAACTATTATCTATAATAATAGATTAAATTCGAAGATAATTTCGAGACTAGAGTGCATGGAGGGTTATTTATGTTAATAGTACTCAATTTTAAATTACCTAAGTATTATTAATTATTGTCGGTTATTAATTAAAGGATTATTTACGTTAATTAAAACTACTATGATGTTTTATGTTTATTATATGGAGTACCCATACTATGCAACTAACTGCCCGGGGTACACCTCCTTTAGAAAAACAATTAAATATAGGAATAGTGTTATACCTTTCCATAGAAAATATTAAATATAGGGATACATTGGGGTAGTTTCATAGTAGGAATATTTCGTATAATAAACATAAAAGGAGAGAATAGTACTTGAAGTTTGGTGAACTATTATGGTTGTTTCTAGAAGGAAGAGAAAAATGGTTCAACCCTTGTTTTTTTGAATGAAAATAAAGGAATTTTTTTTTGGTCATATCTTACGTAACGTACGAATTTATTTACACACTACATTGTATACTATTTGGGTTCATTGTATTCAATTTTCACACACACACATTCATATTTTTCTGAAATTTGATTTTGATAACGCCTGTCGAACTATGGAGGTTATACCTTTTCTCGTCAATCACAAGAACCAGTTGAGTTCGGTCACAAGGATTGAACACTTATCCGAGAAAGGGAAAAACAAAGGGTTCAAAGGGTTCAACCCTTTGTTTTATATATCCTTTTTATTTTCGAAGCATTTCTGAATCCAAATTTCGGTCACAAGTAGAAAACTGATTTAATTAACTAGTCTAAAGAATAGACCAGGAACATGACCAAACAAAAAGAAAAAAAAAAAAAATTTATAGACCAGTTTGTCACATGAAATAACTTTGTTGGTATAGAATAACTTGAAAGTTCTGAATTTGAATTATATATGTCTAAAAAAATATACATCTTAAATGATGGAGCTAAAAATGCATTTGGTATATAAATTTATAATAAAAATTTAGTCTAGAATAGGTTGAGTTAAGGTGACGTGGGAATAATAGAAAATGTGTTGGATCACATTTGAACTATTTTTCTTTCTTCATCCTCGCTCGTTTTCAAAACCAAAATGGACGGGTTCCGTCATGTGGCTCAGATCGAACCTTACTATTCTACAAAATGGGCTCCAACATATTTATTGTCAAAATTTTCAGGTCAAGACTACCGCTCATGTGAATGTGGTGGAGCTATCATGGAGCTTCAATTAAGCTATACTGTTCTACAAAATGAACTCCTACATTATGAGTGTAGAAATTCTCAGTCCCGACTATAACTCATGTGGCTGAAACAGAATTATCATGAGACTCCAATTGAGCCACACTATTATATAAAATAAGCTCCTACATTCTTAATGTAGAAATATTTAGTCTCAGTCGACAGCTCCTATAGTTGGAATGAAATCATCATAGAATTTCAATTGAACCATATTATTCTATCGAATGAGTTGTTACATTCTGAATATGGAAATTCTCAACCCCAGTCTACACCTCTTGTGGCTCGAACGTGACCATTATAAAGTATAATATAATTGAAACATGAAAGCTTCACATTGGAAGTGCATAATCCCTAGTGTTTTTATGTATATGGGCCATATTGAAGGACTTTTGTAGAATATAGAGGATGCTCAAGCCTCTCTCTATGGGGAAAATTGAGATGTAGGTGTTATTAAAATTTGGTAAGAAATATTTATTATGTTTAATATTTTAACCATGTATTTATTGTACAGAAAATAAACATCATACTAATTTACTTTTAAGGTTAAAAATATTATATGACCCATTTTCATATGTCACGCACATAAAAAAATTATATCAAAAAGCATAGTCGACCCTAAGCTAGGACGGGTTGGACGATCGTCCTAAGCGTCCAATTCTGTGAAGTATATTCTTCTTAAAGTAGCCTAAGTATATTATCAAAAGTTAGACTATTTTTTTTAACAAAAAAGTCGAATAAAACGATCAAAAACTATAATTTTATGAAATGTAAGAGATATATAAAATCCATTTTATTAAAGATTCGTTTATTATTTTTTAATAGTTAGTTAAAGATGTATAAAAAATCATCTCTCTTCCTAGACCTCGTGGACTTTAGGATCGAAGCTCATAAAAGACTCTACATATAGAGCACCTCTAAGATTCCCTTTAATTCTAATATTTTCTACACCTTAGACAAAAATTTCCATTTGAGACATTTAATTATAACGTATGAGAATTTACAATTTATCATGATTAATATCTCTGTAGATACAAATATCATATCTCTTTGCTCTAATGGCTAGTAGGTAGAGATAGGAAAAAAAAACTTTGATACAGGAGGCTGTATCAAAGTTTGATACAGCCTTCTGTATGACAGGTGGGCCCCCCCCAATTTTTTGGTAACCGTGTAAACAAATATATATAGAGGGGTCATCTGTCATACAGAAGGCTTTATCAAATTTTGCACATCATGGTTAGGTGGATTCGATTTAACATGAAAGCATATTATTTTTTTCCACTTAATAATGAGTAAAAATAATAATAAAAAAAATATAATCAAAAAATGGACGGACCACGTGAAAAGAAAATTGGTAACTATGACGTGGCGTCTTGCAGGCCTCCCAGATACAAAATTCCACTAGCTCTCCACCACGGCTCACCGTTCCCTAAGAGCATCTCCAATCCTATTGTCTTGTTTTGTGTTGTGAATCCTATGTGGCATGAGGGACAAGACAATGTCTTGTATAGGTGGCAAGGTTATATTCACAAATGACAATGGGTTTAAAAAGTCATCTCCAATGCAAAAGTATTGAGAAGACAATACAAATAATTTTTTACAACTTCCAAGACAACTTTTACTCTTCTACTTCTTTTTTATAAATATTTTTATTCACAAATGATGATGTGGACATAAAGACATTGTGAAGTGCATTGTCTAGATCTAGACAACCAACTTCACATTGTCTTTGCCATGTCATTGCCATGTCAACTCCACACTTTATTTCACATTTGCATTGGAGAAGTACTTTTTGAAAAAATGGTTGTCATTCCTATATGGCAACCATTTTTTTCAAACTCACAATAGGGTTGGAGATGCTCTAAGCTGTGACAGTCACAACCCACAACAAAGATCCAGCCAATAGGAAAAAGACACGTGTCCTCTTCACCTTCTGATAGCAAATTCGGTGTTCCAGATCCCGACAGCGGATCCCGAGGAGCTAAACTCCGTAGTGGACAAATCCGGGACAGGCAGAGGTGCCATCCCATCGGAAGCGCACGAGCCCTCTCCCCGCGCGACACGTGTCCCACTAAAGCCCATCTAGGAAGCCTACTGTCGGCCCACTTGAGGCCCGGAAGTCCTTTAAATTGAGTAATTAACGTAGCTTCCGACATGGCGACTTCACTTCCTCACCTCCCCCTCCACTTCCGTCACTTCCTCAACGTGGTTGTGGTCACATTTCTTGTTCTATGGGTTCTCAAGATCCTGTCGAGGAGTCGTCGAGGGGGGAGGACGGCCGCGAGCTTCCCTCCGGGAAGCTGTGGTTGGCCTCTGATAGGCGAGACGCTAGCATTCATCGGTGCAAACAATAGCAATAGAGGGGTTTATGATTTCGTCCAAACACGATATGCAAGGTAGTTGCGTGTTTGTTACGTTAATGTAAATCTCTATAAGATTTTTAGATTTTAGAAACGCGACACCGACGTGTCATCTCCCATTGGCCCCATCGCACCGATCAGGCCCACACCCGTGAATTCTGCTCCACCTCCAATGGAGGGGTGACACGTGGCCCGCAGGCCAAGATCGCGGTCCACATCTGCGGACAACGTAGCACTGCTGTTAATGAAAATTGAAAAGTTGTCCAGATTTATCAGTCGAATGTATAAACAAAAAATATTTTGTGATTGCAAGATAGCAGCCCACCCCAGCCCATGTTGTATGTATCGTAAACGTAAGTCGAAATATTTATGTTTATTGTAGTAGATCTCTCTAATTTATTATATAATTCAAATATGTAATAAAGGGCGGAACATGCGCTAAGGTGGACTCCACTCCAAATTTTTTTTCTCCGACAAATTCAAGTCCTACTCCAAAACTTCTTACCCTATCTCGGTAATGGTCCGGTCTGTAACGAGAGAAAGAACATGAGGGCCTTGAGCTCTACTCTATTCCAAACTCGAACTCATCTAAAAATAAACATCACTAAATCAAGCAACCGGAGACTAGGAGGCCTTCCATTTGCTATTTGAAGCTATTACCCTCTTTCGAATCTTGTCCACCATCCCTTTCTCTGGAACTGGAACCAGCATGGCCCTAGCTACGAAATTAAGCGTCCTCCCTTGTTTCATTATGCAGGAGCTCCATCATTAGCTCCCTATCGATCACCTCAATGTCGCTCGCCTCACTACGCTTGCCTCACCTTCTTGATACAAGCCAAGCCAAGCTTTATCCTAAGTCTTATCCGCGGCCTTGAAATTCGAAAGGGGGCAGCAAAGAAGAGTTTCTACTCCGAACAAGGGGATTCATCCAAAGCGCCAGTGGAATAATCGTCAAGAGAAGGTCGAACCATCTCAAGACCACGACCTATCATCAAGGGAGCGACATGGAAAATCCTTAACCCCGGTGAGGAGAGATCGAGTGGTAGAATAGGTGAAATCAGACTCCCTTAAGCCTAAACAACCGTCGAGACGTGAAATTGACTTTCTTTCTATGGCTAGTGGTGGCATATATATTCTGTGGGGTGATAGTAGGCCAATAAAGGAGTCACAATTCTCTTCCAGCACACAAGCCTACGACATCTTCTCGTGCAGTAGCAATTGTTAATATCCAATCTTCAGTCAAAGTATCAACTTATTCCGTACTCATTCCAATCTAGCCTAACTCTTATCTTAGTCTTAGCCATACTATCCAACCCACCTACAAAAACCCATTATATTGTCATTTTTTTGATTAATTCTAACATGAGTGCGGCTATACGCATCCCATGACTTTCTAAGCACACCCCATATAACTTAAGTTAAAAAATTAGATTAATGTTAAAAGACTCATATCCATATGACCTTCCTATCACACCCCACCATCCTCCTTCTTCTTCATTCTTTCATTTTCACATTCTTCTCCAACCCAACCCCAAAATACTAGAAAAGTCCTACTTTGAAATTGTGAAGAAGGCATCATAGAGGAAGGAAGTCCACTTCAAAGATACAATCCTTCTTTCTCGGTTTGAAGCACTGTATGTGAATCGTGAAAAAAAAAATTCGCGATAAGCACGATCAACACTGGTCGAACGGAACACTGTCTGCTCGACCTGTGTCGGCCGAACATTACATGTTCTGTTCGACTGGTCGAATTGCATAAAACATGTTCGATCGAGAAAAGTCGAACATATATAGGGCAGTTCGACCTGTAATGGTCGAACAGTAGAGTTTTGTCCGACTAATTGTGGTCGAACATTGTATTTTTTTCATTTAATTTTTTGTTCGACCAGCTTTGGTCGAACGTTAGCAAAGAAGTTCGATTGTCGTGGTCGAACTCCAATCCGAGCGCTCGACAAACCAGGCTCGAACAGAACCGTGAAAACCCAATTTTTTTCGAAATTTATTTCGTTTCCACACGATTGAAGGGATTCGAAAAATCCTGGCAGCGATCATAAGCGAAAAAATTCTAGCAATAATTTTGGGATTGGTCTTGGGAGCAGAGGGGATCGGAGAGGAGAGGGGGCCGATCGGTTGGAGAGAGGAGAGAAGAGAGTAGAGATGTTAGAATGATTTGGGATGTGCTTAGGAATGATATATGGGTTTTATGTTAGAATAGAAAATAATATTTTGGTCATTTGATGGGGTGTACTTAGCATTTATGCTAATTTTAATCAATTAAAATATGATATACTTATCACTTGGGGTATGCTAAGTAAGTCATGGGGTGCGTATAGCCGCACCCTAAAATAATAAAGTCGTTCAAAATCCACTGTTTTGGGGTGTTTATAAAACCACCCAAAATTATATTACCCCGATTTTGAAGAATTTTTGAGCCAATCAAAATTAGTGCCTTAAAAAAATTAACAAGCATGAGTTTTCATAAACGGTCTGTTCAAACCATTACCAAGCAAACCCTCGTTCTTCCTTCTAGGTCTCAACAATGTTGTCATATATATATATATATATATTTACAGGTACGGAAATTGTTTCAAGACCAGCATTTTTGGCGAGACCCACGTCTTCGTCTCCTCCGCGGAGGCGGCCAAGTCGGTCCTAGGCGGCGGCGGCGGCGACTCGCCGGACTTCTCGAAGCGGTACGTGAGATCGATCGCGGAGCTCCTGGGAGAGCACAGCCTGCTCTGCGCCTCCGCCGACCACCACCACCGCCTCGTCCGCCGCCGCATCGCCGGGCTCTTCACGCTCGGCTCCGTGTCGGCGGCGGTCGAGGCGTTCGACGAGCTGACGGTCGAGGCCCTGCGCGGCTGGGCGCGGAGGGGAGAAGAAGAAGGAGCTGTGCTGGTGCTTGATGACGCTCTGAAGGTTTTTTTTAAGCATCAGCAATTTTTGAATTAAAATGTTCTATTTCTTACACTGTCCTGGAGTTTTGTGGATGGTTGCTCTCACTAACAACAACAAACACATAACAGCCATTTGTAAAGGGTAATCTCATTGTAACATTGTATTATCGTACATCAAGGTTGGCAGTATCGGATTCGGTATTGGACCTTTCTTATGAGTATCGGGATCCGTGGTATCAGCAGTATCTGTGGTTTCAGATCGGAGTATCAGATTTTTTGGTATCGAAAAACAAATAACTATTAATAAATTTAGAAAAAACATTTAAGATATTTAGCATAATTATAATTATTTTATATATTGTTCAGTAGTAGTTTTAAAATTGAATGAAATAAAAGCCACTCTTACTGATTAGTTTGCCCGCGATAAGTTTTTTTTTCCTTCTTTTCATTTACATGTTTTCACAACATTGCTATGCTTTTACATCTTTACTGGTTAGTCTTTTTTGCCCAACTTTTTTTTGGCTGAATTGATTGAGAAAGAGATCCCCTATGTCGGTATCAGTATCGGTCAGTATCGGATCGGGACATGCCAAAGTGTATCGGTATCGGCCGATACTGCAATCTATGCTTGACTTCTCCTCGTCCTTCGACGACTTATGAGGTGTCTACTGGTTGAACGAGGTTATACTGCATAGTAAATCTAGGATTTATGATGTAACCTTCCATGTTCATAGCTATTTTGATTAGAAATCGGATACTCAGCATTGAGGGTTGACATCATGTAAACAACGAATGCTGATGATTATACATTACGATTATCTTAATCTGTAGATAACCTTCAAAGCTATATGCAAGATGCTAATGAGCATAGAGGAAGAGGCTGAGCTTGACGTTCTGCAGAAGGATGTTTCCGAAGTTACCAAAGCAATGCTCGCCTTTCCTTTCAAATTGAAGGGAACCAGGTTCTACAGAGGCCTCAAGGTATTCCAGAACAAGTTACTGAATTGATCAGAATAAGGTTTATTTGCGAATAATTATAGTCATACATGTTAACATATACATGTCAAAGCCACCTGGCTCTAGTGGTCAGCAGGTAGAGACATAGCAGATCATGACTGGATGGGTTTGATCCCACGGGGATACATGTTAATATATACACTTTGGTGAAACAGGCTAGAAGAAGGATCATGGATGCTCTAGCGAAAAAGATAACATTGAGGAGAAAGGGCTTGGAGAGCCATGACGACTTCTTGCAATCCCTTCTTGTGGTGGACGACCCGTTGGCGGATTCATATATTCTTGATAACATCCTGACACTTATAATCGCTGGTATGTACAGTGAAAATTCAGTGTCGTGCTCGTGTTTGTACTGTGTCAAACACGTATAGGATGTGCCACAGATACTCCAAGTACACTAGGAAATGCCAAAATTAACATGGTGCAAATTTAGGCAAAGGGTTAGGTCGCAACATCCAAATCCAGACGCAAGCAATAAATCCTTATAATGGCCACGTGTATATTTATATTTATCTGATTTAGTGCAGTGTACATAGGCCTCGGACAGGGTATGTGGCAGCCAACCGATTAGATTGCGAGATGATTTCATTATCCCTTTAAACATCTTGCAAGGTTTTGTGAGGTCAAGATGTACGTGACCTTAACCCTATTTACGTGAAAATTGTCTCCCATTTGGACCTACATCCTCTAGGAATCCTCCTAGGATGGTCGACTCTTACCGCCGTGACAATTATCCCAACAACAGAAGGTTGATTTTATGAGTTTGAGTTTAGTTAACAGAAAAATAAGTTACCCAATTTTTTTTAAAAAATAGTCTTAAAAAAAAAAGATTTGTAACTTGCCAGCGTGACAAGAAAAAAAAATACTAACATGGAAAATATGTTTACTACCATTTTACATTTACCCTCTTTTTTTTTTTTCTCACTCGTCCTTGTTGGAGTTAATATTTTGTAGGACAAATTACCACTGCAAGTGCCATTGCATGGATGGTCAAGTATCTGGATGAGAACCCGGGGGTTCAAGATGAACTTAGAGTACGTAATGCCAATTAAGACGAAGCTATAGAAATTCAAGTTATTTGACAATGTTTTTCACTATATATGTTGTTCTTTCAAGTCGATATAAATTTATCATGGCGAACTCTTGTGGATCAGGATTTGCATTCGAAAATAGCCCTCAAGTTTCAGAGTTCATTCATAGGGCTTGAAGCTTTGAATGAAATGTCATATGCCTCCAAGGTACATATGCTCCATGAGATAAATATATTCATGATCTTGCCCTAGTGTTTGTTATAAAATTTTGTGACATATTTGTGTAGATAGTAAAGGAATCCTTGAGAATGGCAACTATAGTGTCTTGGTTCCCCAGAGTAGCACTAAAGGACTGCAAAATTGAAGGTATACATAATTTGGCATTACATTTTAAGAAATTTCCAGTCTTTAAATAAGGAAGAACCGTGGCAAGAAAGTTATTTGTGCATGCATTTGATACCTAGTTTCTTTGTCATTGTTTCGATATGTATGATATTCTACAGTTTTCTTCAATATATACAGGATTTGATCTTAAAAAAGGCTGGATTGTCAACATCGATGCAAGAGCTACACACTACGATTCATCAGTATACGAAGAACCATCAAAGTTCAGCCCATCAAGATTTGATGTAAGAGTAATGCTTTCAAACATCGGTAGCCTTTTAGAGAGATGATCTTTCGAACATCGGTATGTAAATCTAAACTTTCTGGAGTCGACCAGGACTTAAGTTTTGCCTTTGTTTCTTACCAGGAAGATCTCAAGCCAAACAGTTTCTTGGCCTTCGGAATAGGAGGAAGAACCTGCTTGGGAATGAATCTAGCCAAGGCTATGATGATAATCTTTCTTCACCGGCTAGTTACTACTTACAGGTGTATGATCTTTAACAAAGTTCATTTTTTTCCTTCTTTCTATTATGCAAAATTTGATAACATTTTTTGCCATCTTTACTAAAATGTTAATACCGTTAACATGTTTAAGCGATATATTTAAGACATAG
The DNA here is from genome assembly GCA_029216955.1 of Iris pallida. Classification (NCBI taxonomy): domain Eukaryota; kingdom Viridiplantae; phylum Streptophyta; class Magnoliopsida; order Asparagales; family Iridaceae; genus Iris; species Iris pallida. The sequence goes on along the minus strand of JANAVB010041017.1, from coordinate 1,929,560 downwards.
TTTGCAGTATCGACTGATACCGATTCGATACAGTTGATACCGATACGGTTTGGCATGTCCCGATCCGATATTGATAGTGACTATACCGACATCGGCTGTCTCTTTTTCGGTCAATTCTACAAAGAAAATTGAATGAAAAAGACCAATCAACAAGGGTGTAAAAGCATAGTTAGGTTGTAAAAACATATAAAAGAAGAAAAATTATCTATTGCAGGTAAACCAATCGGCAATGGTGACTAGTACATTTCATTTAATTTCAAAATTACTAAAAAACAACGCAGAAAATACTTAAATTATGTCTAAATATATAAAAAAAATCCTAAATTTTTAATAATGTATTAGTAATTATTTGTTTTTTGATACCAAAAAATCCTATTTCGATCCGAAACGGCTGATACTGTCGATACCGTCGATACCGATACTGATAGGAAGGGTCTGATACCGATTCCAATATCGATTACTACGAACCTTACTTTAAAACCCTTGGTACAAGTTCAAATGTGTATAGTTGAACTCTAGTTATGTAATTGGTAAATATGTATAAATTTCATCATTAGTATTACTAGTATGAGCAAGGATTACTCCATAAACATTATATTATTGTCTGAAGTTTCTACTGCTAATGTTCTAGCATGCATCTAAGATATATACTCATTCCTTGTACAAATTTCCGGTGTCTTTTCGGTCAGGTGGAAGGTGACGGATCCAGACCCGAGCCTCGAGAAATGGGCTCTCTTTCCAAGACTAAGAAGTGGGTGCCCGATCCGAGCAACTCCGATCGCTACATCGCCACAGAAATCAATTTAATATCATGATTCCATCAGGTAAATAATTACCTTACCTTTCTTTAGCTGACAACAGGTATCTTAAGTTCTCATACTTTAAACATAAGAAATAGGGTTGTTTAGTTTTAGGATCTCGTATAATATTACCTTTCCATTTTATCCAGAAGAGGGTTTGGATATTGTCATGACGGTTGGTTAGGGTTGACCGTCAAAAATGAAGACTTAAACGTAAATTTCAAATATTATACGAGACCCTAAAACTAAACACATTTGAAATATTCTTAAATATTATGGAGACCTAAAAGATATCTAATGGTCATCCAAAGTTAACCGTCAGATGAGACCCAAACCATCTTCTGGACAATATAGAAGGCTAAACTCAAATTTTGAATATTAAACGAGACCCTAAAACTAAATAACCCTAAACAAATATTGAATCTAGATCATAGAAAGATCCATTCTGCGTATCATAGGTAATATGTAATTAATTCGTGAATTTGTTTTTTTTTTGACCAACAGAAAATGAAAACAAATGTCCCCAAGAGGAGGATTCAAATATGTTGCAACCTTTTTTATATGCGAGGAGTTTGTCACTCGAAGTTGATTGAAATATAAAGTACATTGATGATGCCAGTTGTGAATACAATAAAGGTAGGTACAAAAGAGAGGTGATGGGTTTATACTTGGTATCAAACGTTGTAGCCTATATATAGGGGTATGCAATGTCGTTTTGACATTCTAAGGACCTTGTACAAATACTTAAAAAATGGTATTTTTATGACACTCTAAGGGTCTTGTTATTGTAGTTTTTATAAAATTGGGAGACCTAAATCTAAAAATGAATATTTAATATCAGTAGTATATATGGAGGTTAAAAAATTGGTATAAAGTATCGGCTGATACCGATCCGATACAGCCTATACCGATACGGTTTAGCATGTCCCGATCCGATACCCGATGTTGACCGATACCGACATTGAGGTTCTCTTTTCCGATTGATTTGGCAAAGAAAATTGAAAGGAAAAAAAAAGACAAATCAACATGGGTTTGAAGCATACTAAGGTTGTAAAAGTATATAAAAGAAGAAAAATGATCTATTGCATGTAAACCAATCGGTAAGGGTGACTACTATTTCATTTAATTTCAAAACTACTAAAAAAATAACACTGTAAACCTTGATTTCAAGCCCCAAAAACGGAAAGGCCCCATCTTAGGAATGGTCCTGGAATTCAAGCATGTAAACCGATACTCCGATCCGAAACTGCCGATACTACCGATATCACTGATACCAATACTCATAGGAATGGTCCGACACCGATACCGGGAACCTTGAATTGGAGAGTCGTAGACAATACTCATAGGAATGGGGCTTTTTGCGATGTGGGTATTGAGCTAAACCAGCAGTATATGGAGAGTAGTAGACAATAAACATAAATATATAACTGAATTTGGATGAAGTAGACAAGTATATATATTTGCATTTTCTTAGGTGCATTTTGCTTGCTTGCTTGCTTGTTTATATATATATATATATATATATGAGACGGGATTGGAATTCCTCCACTTAACTATTCCAGCACGTTGTCTAAAATAGTAGTCGTTATATTGTATTTTTGACCGTTCAGATTAGATCAAAATCTTGCGATGAATTGTATAGTTTAATGATCTAATCTGAACGGTCAAAAAATAAATTCAACAACTATTATTATGAAGAACATGTGGAGATGCTTAAGTACGAAAATTCAGATCCCTTTATGAAGTTAAGTATAGGTCAGATTGTCAAATACTTTATAAAGTTTTGCTGGACATTGAATATTTATATGCTTGGCTATGGAGTCTGTAGTCAAAATGGAAGGTCCTAGATGATGTTTTATTTACATCCAACCGACCACCTTTATTTATTTATTTTGTATCCTTTTTTTTTTTTACTTATTTATTTAGAACTAGAGACCTATTCTTTTCTTTATTTTAGGTGTTTCTAGTTAAGAACCAAGTGAATCATTTGGACATAAAATTGACACTTAAAGTTAGCTAAATCCTTGACATAAGCCATATTTTGAAAGAAGTATAGCCCACCAAAGACGCAATATTTGATTGGCCAACATGCACAACACCGTACATTTTTTTTTTTTAAATTACAACCCATACACACCTACATGTCCTTGCGGTTGGGGGACTCAAATTATGCCTGTCTCGTCTGGTGTCCGTGCTGCTTTCCACATGAGCTACAAGCGCTGGGCAACACCCTTCAATCTGTTTCGAAGGCTTTATTGTTAATATGCCCCTGCTAGCGAGGACTCTTAAGGATTAATCATAACTAATAGATTGAAGGAGAACCTGTATAAAGTATAAACAAAAACTAGATATATTTTTAATATTTAATTTGTTTTCGAAAAAGAAGTTAAACTTCTAATGAATGATAAAATTGATTTATTGTTAATATTTACTTTGTATCATTCTGACCAGGAGAAGCGCGAAATAAAGTTGATAAGCAGAAGGGTCAGGAGGAGGTTTCTGTCATTAAGCCTCTCTTTCAGATTTTTTTTTTAATTTTAAATTCTTGTACTTAATTCTCGTGTTATAAATATTTGTTACTGATTCTATTAAATTAATGTAGCCAAAAGATTTAGAAAAAGCTGTTTAGAGTTAGGTTTTCATTCTTCAACTGGAAAACATTATTGAATAGTGTGGAAAAGAGTAGCTTTATTAATTAAGATAAAAGAAAAATATTTGGTGCGAGTCATCGTGCGACTTGGTCAACACCTATAGCTAGTTATCATTCTTTGTGCGTGTTTGGACGCCGTGCCTATTCACTCGTGAATAAAAATGATATATTACTAAAATTCAGTATGAATTTGATAATAGCATATTTATGGATTTCAAATCTAATTAAATATTTAATTTAATTTGATTTGGTTGTCCATAATTAGTACTTAGATATAATAGGATTCTTTATTTATGGTTTTCTATTTAAGAGATCCTATTATATTCTAAAATAAGATGTTGATGGACTATTTTAGGTGTAGTACGATTCTTATTTGAGGGCTTCCTATTTAAGAAATCCTATTATGACCTTATATATAACGGGTGAGGGTGACTCACTCTGCTCTTAGGACAGAAGGAAGAAGAGATCTAATTGAGGGGTAGTCAACTTCAGTTAGGAAGATTGCTACGGGTGAGCGATTTCAATTGTAATCTCTTTTTTTTTCTTCTTGAGTGTGGTGAGGGAAGACATCTACCATAAAGGTGTAACTAAGAATTTATTCATGTGGAGAATTACAGCAAAAACTCTCATGATTGATCTAAGGACATCCTGTTACAACTTCTTATAAAAATAGAAAATGCTAATCAGCAGTCCTAGGTACTATTCTTCATGATTCTGGCTCTTACATGAGCAGTCTCCAACTGCTTCATCTTCTATGAACCTCGAGTCTGCATACGCTTGCATACTCCAGCTGCCTGACGCTTTCTCCTGAATTAGGCTTCAGCTTCAGATCACACCTGTATGGCGTATCGATCCCTGGAAGATTCCGATACCCATAACGAATGATCATTTTCTCAATATAATGAGACTGTGACAGCGCTAGTCCAGTGTCTGTCCGGATGATCTTGATCCCTAAGATCACATCAGCTTCCTCCAAGTCCTTCATACTGAACTTGCTCGAGATGAACCTCTTTGTCTCTGTGACACAACTAATATCCGTACCTAGGATAAGCATGTCGTCCACATACAGACAAACGATCACACTTCTTCCATCAGCGAACTTCGTGTAAACACACTTGTCCGTCTCGCTGACCATGTAGCCATTTGACCTTATAACCTTGTCAAATTTCTCATGCCACATCTTGGAAGCCTGTTTAAGACCGTACAAAGATTTTACCAACTTGCAGACTTTGTCTTCAAGACCCTTGACGACAAATCCCTCTGGTTGTTGCATATAAATCTCTTCGGTCAGCTCGCCATTTAGGAAAGCCGTTTTCACATCCATCTGATGTATCACCATCTTATGTATTGCTGCAAGAGCAACCAACATCCTGATGGTGGTCATCCGGGCAACTGGAGCATACGTGTCAAAATAGTCAATTCCCTGCTTTTGAGAAAACCCCTTGGCTACCAACCTAGCCTTGAACTTGCCAATAGTTCCGTATGCTTTCATCTTCTTCTTGAAGATCCATTTGCATCCGATAGGTTTTGCTTTTTCAGGAAGATCAACCAACACCCAAGTGTTATTTGAGGTGATGGAATCAATTTCATTGTCAATCGCCTCCTTCCAGAAAACCGCGTCTCTGGTCTTCATCGTCTCATCATAGGTAAGCGGATCTGCTTCCACATGATAGGTGACAAAGTCACTTCCGAAGTCCTTCGGCCTCCTCACACGCTTAGCTGACGGCTCAGCTTGTTCTGGTTCAATCATTGTTTCAACAAAATCTTCTTGGACCACATCTTCTTTGAAGACTTCAGTTTGCTGCGCACCCTCATTGTTCTCCGGTACATCCGCAAGAACAATATTCTTGTGCCTTGCAAATTTGTCTTCAAAATATTCTGCGTCGCGAGATTCAATGATATGATTTGACTCAATATCAAGAAATCTCCGAGCATCACTCTTCTCGGCATACCCCAAGAAGATCGTCTTAGTAGTCCTTGTCCCAAGCTTCTGAATCTTCAGATCTGGAAGCTTGACATATGCCAGACACCCCCACACTCGAATGACATTCAAGTTAGGTCTGACCTTGAACCAGAGTTCATGCGGAGTAACATCAGAAGTTGCATGAGGCACTCTATTTAGAATAAAAGTGGCCGTCAATGCAGCTTCTCCCCAGTAGCACTTAGGAAGACCCGCAGTCAACAGCATTGAGTTAATCATTTATGTTAACGTTCTGTTCTTCCTCTCTGCTACTTCCGTTTGATTGAGGAGAGTACGGAGCCGTAATCTCATTGACAATTCCATGTTCTTTGCAGAACGATGCGAATTCATGAGACCTGTACTCCCCACCTCGATCACTTCTTATTATTTTGAGTTGTTGTCCAGTCTGCCGCTCAGCTTCGGCTATGAACTCCTTGAAATTCTCGAATGCTTCGTCTTTAGCCTTCAGCAAGTAGACGAACGCATACTTAGAGAAGTCATCGATGAAGGTTATGAAATACTTCATTCCGGCCTTTGTAGAGAACTGTTTGAAGTCACAGATATCGGAGTGTACCAACTCCATAAGATCTGTACTTCGATTAACCCGAGGAAAGGGTTTCCTTGTGATCTTTGTTTGAGCACAAACTTCACATTTCTCTACCTTACCCCCACATTTGGAGATAAGTCCTAGACTAGACATTCTGTTTATTCGTTTACAATGAACATGTCCTAGCCTATTATGCCACAACTCAAGAGTATAAGCAGAAGGAGTGACTTCATTAATTACATTAATTACATTGGATTGATTTACAAGCTGAATTTTGAACATTCCTTCGGTATAAAAAGCTTTTCCGAAATATGTTCCTTTGATAGACATCACCATCTGGCCAGCATTGATGTCCATCCTGAGGCCTGCGTTGCAGAGTAGGCCTCCTGAGATCAGGTTCTTGGCGATAGCAGATACGTGCTTCACGCCTTGAAGCGTCAGAGACTTGCCAGAAATCAGCTTCAATACCACCGTCCCAATCCCGAGCACTTCAGCTTGTGCCTGGTTCGCCATCATAACCACTTCAGAAGTAGGTGTGTAGGTGGTGAACCACTCCTTACTGGAGCAGACATGGCAGGAGGCTCCAGTGTCTACCCACCAGTCAGAGTCAGTCCTTACCGCATCAACCTGCGCAATCATAGCAACAACGTCAGTGATCATAGATACCTTACTAGGCTCTCATTGCTCTGATTGCTTGGTCTTTGCTTTGCACTCATTCTTAAAGTGGCCCTTCTTGCCACACTTGAAGCAAGGCATCTGAGACTTTGGCTTCTTTTTCTTGAAAGAAGTTCCCTTGAATTTCAGATTGTCAGGGTCCTTCTTCTTGCTGTGGGAAGCCGCCTGCTTTCCCCTTGGTTCCTTGGTATGAACCAGATTGGCGTTAGCTAATTGCTTGGACAGTGTGTCCACCTTCAGTTGAGCCCGCATCTGGTCCACAACATAGATTTCCTGCAAGAGATCTTCAAGGCTGATCTCAAGCTTCTTCCTATGCATGTTTGCATAGAACTTGCTCCACCCAGCGGGGAGCTTTGAGACAATCCCTCCAACAACAAACTTGTCGGGAAGGGGCATCGTGTCACGTCCCGATTCCGTAGAATCGATAGTCGTCCCCCGGACGTGATGCCGTACGAACCTAAGTTGCGATCGCACAAGGCATAGTCATAAGGTTATCCGAAACACAATATCAAGTTAGAGTACGCAGAGAAATTGAATGACACATTTGAAATAGAAATAGACTTTTTCATTGATGATAATAAAACTTTACATAGACTCCTTTACAATCATTGCCGCGCGGGCTACAACATGACTCGACTTACAAAATGAACGCCGATGAGATAGTCGTTCCATACATTACATCCATTTTTTTACAAGCAAAAACCATTACACATTTCCACCTGCTATCGAGGCGAGTCGAGTCGTCATCTTCTTTTGGACTGAGTGCGGGTCTTCTTCAAAAGGATTCCAGAAACAAGCCTTTACACGGACGAGGCTTCAAAAGTGTCCACGCCGCCTTGAGATTTTAGGTGGCACGCCCTTCGTGGTTCGGGGTACCTGCGTGGAGAGCGAGGATCAGTACATTACACTTTGTACTGGTGCGTGGCAAGTTAAGTTCCAAGCTCTCATTTGGTTGAATGAGTTTATATGACTTAGTTCATGAATGTTTCTAACCATCCAAATGAAATTTCAAGCGAGCATTGACAAGCATAACGTAATTTACATTGGAACTTACCCCCGGCGGGCCGCGCCGCGCCTTATGAATACTTACCATGTTCTTCCCTGTCAATTGTTATCATTTCCATACCAAGTGCAATATTTCGTGTGATTGGTCACTGACACCACGCCATCTTGGACTTATAGCTTTGTTAGTCGGGGCCCTTTCAACGCAAGTAGCGAGCCCCGCTGAAAGTCTCCGTCTAACCCGTGCTATCATCCAGCACAGCTATACCGTGTTTCCTCCTAGGCCGAGTCGGTCCCGTGGCCCCGGGTTATCGCTCGAGGAAACTTTCTCCTTGTCGACAAGTTGTCCAATGACCGAGTTAAGACATTATTCAGTTATTAAGGTATAGCCTTCGTTCTCTTTGAAACTTAATCATTTTACCGTGCTCGTGCCCTTGTATCCATTCTTTCTTCCGCAACAACACTATCGATTTACTTAAGAAGGGGTCGAGAAGAGAAGGGTCAGCCACTCACCTTGAGTTCACTTCGGCGAGAGAACTTGTTGGTCGTGCTAGACGTCGCATACGCGATTACCTGAAATCGCACAAGCAACCGATTAGAACACTGCATTATTCAAGGAGTTCGATAGGAAATGCGAGTTCGAAATGCAAGCCATGAAAACCATCGAAAACATTCACGAAAATGCATTCAGAAAATAAAGCCAAAACCAACGCAAGCGGCGTGAAAAGCAGAGCAACGGGCGGTCTCTCCCGACTCAGCCGCAGAGCCAATCCTCGAGGCGCAACCCGCTGAATATGGGACTTGGTTCCGAAGAAGACATTCCATAACGAGGAATGGATCTTAATTCAACCGTTTCCGTTCGATCGACTCGGCCGATCCCGACCTATCAGTCCCGACCGAATCGATAGCGACAGTGTTCCTTTCTCGCGCACCCCGTGGACAGAGTACGGGGCACGATGTAGGGACGGGGCACTACACCATAACCAACTAAGAAAAAGTTTCGTCCTCGAAACTTAAGAATAGAACCTACCTCTACGAGAACAATGAAGGAAACTTCTCCTTCATTTCAGACTCAAGCTCCCACGTCGACTCCTCGACCGAATGGTTTCTCCAGAGGACGCGGACTAGTGGAATAGCACGGTTGCGGAGAAGTTTATCCTTGCGCTCCAAGATTTGTACCGGCTCTTCGACATATGATAAGTCCGCCTTCAGGTCCAGCTTACCCAACTCTACCACATGCCCCGGATCGTGCACGTACTTCCGCAATTGCGAGACGTGGAAGACGTCATGTACCTCTGACAATGCAGGCGGCAAGGCGAGTTGGTAAGCTACCGGGGCGACTCGTTTCAATATTTCGAACGGGCCAACAAATCTTGGGCTCAACTTTCCTTTCGCACCGAACCGGGAAACTCCACGCATAGGCATCACCTTCAGGAATACATGGTCGCCTTCCGAGAACTCGAGGGGGCGTCAGTGCGTGTCGGCATAGCTTTTCTGCCGGCTTTGTGCTATCTTCAATCTCTCTCGTATCAACTTGACCTTCTGCACAGTCTGCTCCACCAGCTCCGGACCAAGTATCTGCCGTTTCCCGACTTCATCCCAGCAAATGGGCGATCTACACTTCCGGCCGTACAAAGCTTCATACGGCGCCATTTGGATGTTGGACTGATAACTGTTGTTGTATGCAAACTCGGCCAGCGGTAGATGGACGTCCCAACTTAACTTCAAGTCGATCGCACAGAGTCGCAACATGTCTTCGAGAATTTGGTTCACCCGCTCTGTTTGGCCGTCAGTCTGAGGATGATAAGCTGAGCTGAACTTCAACTTGGTCCCCAGTGCTGAATGAAGACTACTCCAGAAGCGCGCTACGAACCGTCCATCCCGATCAGAGACGATAGAAACTGGGACCCCGTGCAGCCGAACTATTTCATCAAGGTATATCTGAGCAAGTCGGTCGACGCTCCAAGTAACTTTGATGGCGATGAAGTGCGCTGACTTGGTTAGTCGATCGACGATGACCCAGACGGCGACGATGACCCAGACGTCCTCGGCAAGCCAACAACGAAGTCCATAGTGATGTGATCCCACTTCCACTCTGGAATGGCAAGGTTCTGTATCTCTCCGCCCGGTCGCTGGTGCTCGGCTTTGACTTGCTGACAGGCCATGCATTTTGACACAAAGAGCGCTACGTCCCTCTTCATGCCGTGCCACCAAAAGACAACGCGGAGGTCCTTATACATCTTGGTGCTGCCAGGATGCAAGGAATATTTTGCATAATGCGCCTCCGACATTATCTCCTTTCTAAGTTCTGCGTCGTCCGGTACGCATAGCCGTTCCTTCACGCGCAACACTCCCGACTCGTCCTCTGCAAAGTCGGACGCTTTTCCTGTCGATATCAGCTTCCGCATCTTCTCCAGGTATGGATCGTCCTTCTGTGCAGACTTGATCCTCTCCAGTAGGCTCGGTTCCACCCGCAGTTGCGCCAGTTTCACGTCTCTGAAACGAACTCGAAGCTCGATGTCCATTCCTTCCAAGTCACGCAGCAGTCGATCGTTGATGCATAATGAAGCTAAGTACTTTCGGCTCAGCGCATCCGCTACCACATTTCCCTTGCCCGGCGTGTAGTCGATCGATAAGTCATAGTCTTTGATTAGTTCGAGCCATCGTCTCTGCCGCAAATTCAGTTCTTTCTGGGTGAAGAGATACTTGAGGCTTTTGTGGTCCGTATAAATCCTGCACGCCACGCCATAGAGATAGTGACGCCACAGCTTCAACGCGAACACAATTGCCGCTAGTTCTAGATCGTGTGTGGGGTAGTTCTTCTCGTGCGGCTTCAACTGCCGGGAAGCAAAAGATATCACCTTATCCCGCTGCATGAGCACACACCCCAAGCCCTGGCCAGAAGCATCGCTGAAGATTTGAAATCCCTCCGTCCCTTCAGGAAGAGCAAGTATCGGGGCCGAAACGAGCCGTTGTTTGAGCTCCTGGAAGGAAGCTTCACAGTCGTCTGACCACTTGAATGCGACTCCTTTCTGGGTGAGACGAGTCAACGGCGATGCGATCTTCGCGAAGTCCTTCACGAAGCGTCGGTAGTATCCCGCCAAGCCTAGGAAGCTTCGAATTTTGCTAACTGATGCGGGCCGTTTCCAATCAGCAACTGCCTCGACTTTCTTCGGATCGACTGCGATGCCCGCGGCGGAGATGATGTGTCCAAGGAATGAGACGCTGTCCAGCCAGAACTCGCACTTGCTCATCTTCGCGTACAACTGATTCTCACGAAGGGTTTGGAGTACCGTCCGCAGATGCTCTGCATGTTGCGCTCGATCCTTCGAGTAGACGAGGATGTCGTCGATGAAGACTACTACGAACTTGTCAACGAACGGACGGAACACCCGATTCATTAGATCCATGAAGACGGCAGGGGCGTTTGTCAGACCGAACGGCATTACCAAGAACTCGTAGTGGCCATAACGAGTGCGAAAGGCAGACTTCGGCATGTCATCTGGCTTGACTTTGAGTTGGTGGTAACCCGATCGTAGATCAATCTTCGAAAATACCGTTGCACCTTGGAGCTGGTCGAACAAGTCGTCGATGCGGGGCAGGGGGTACTTGTTTCGGACGGTGGCTTTATTCAATTCCTGATAGTCGATGCAGAGTCGCATCGATCCATCCTTCTTCTTCACGAACAGCACGGGCGCACCCCACGGCGAGACACTCGGACGGATAAACCCTCTGTCGAGCAATTCCTGAAGTTGTGCCTTCAATTCTTTCAATTCTGCAGGGGCCATTCTGTACGGAGCCTTCGAGATCGGCCGGGTGTCGGAGAATGTGTCGATGGTGAACTCTATTTCTCGATCGGGCGGCATGCCAGATAGCTCGTCCGGGAACACGTCTGGGAATTCTGCCACAACGTCGGTCTGACCCGCGTTTGCACCATCCTGTCGCATGTCTCGAACGGAAGCTAGATGGCCTTCGCACCCGGAATGCAGCATCCGTCGAGCAGATATCGCGGAGATCACCATGCAGGTCGGCGACGCCTCACCACACGAGTAGCAGAATTCAGGCACTCCAGGCATGCGGAATGTGACCCTCTTTTCAGCGCAGTCTATGGTTGCGTTGTACGGCCCGAGCCAATTCATTCCCAGAATGATGTCAAAGTCCTTCATATCTAGAACTATCACATCCAGACCGATTTTTTGACCGCCGATACAGATAATCCCGCCGACGCAAGCTAAGTTTGTGAGAATTGGTGTGCCCGAAGGCGTGCTTACGCTAAGGTCGAGATCTAATGATATTACAGAAAATTTGTGCTCGGCGGCAAAGTCCGCCGATATAAAACTATGTGAAGCGCCTGAATCAAATAACACACGAGCAGGCACATTATTGAATTTTAGTATACCTGACACTACTGTATCTGATGCCAGCGCTTCGTCTCGAGTCATGGCGTAGACGCGGCCCTGAGTGTTGGGGCGACGATCTTGGCCATTTTGTGGTGCAGGTCGAGTGGGCGGAGGAGGTCGAGGCGCCTGTCCTCGATTCTTTTGACGATGTTGTTGTGGTGGTGTGTTGTAATTTTGTCTCCGAGCCCAGCAATCTGCCATTTGGTGCCCCCTTTTTTCGCAAAAGAAACATCCCCCGTCTAAGACAGCACAGTCCCTTTCAGTGTGCCCGTGGCGGTTGCACTTGGCGCAGGGAGGAGATGGGTTCTGTCCTTTATAGCCGCCGTTGTTTGGACGCTTTGAAGCGTAATTGTTGCCTCCCGTATAGCTAGGACGTTTGTGATTAGAGTGACGCATAACGTCTACAGCACCGGAAGGATGCAGGCTCTCAAGACGGAGAGCGTGGTTCAGAGCCTCGCCCATGGTCTTGTACTCCGGGACCCCGACATGCGCACCGATAGAGTGTCGCAGACCCACTTCGAACCGTCGCACACGGCACTCTTCAGTAGGCAGAAACTGGCCAGCAAACTTAGACAACTTATTGAATTCTGCGGCGTACTGTTCCACTGTCCTGCTCCCTTGCTTCAACTGCATGAATTCATTCTCCTTCGCTTGAAGAACGGCTGACGGAAGGTACTGGACTTCGAAAGCTTTGCGGAACGTGGCCCAAGAGATCGGCGCGGTGGTGTTGTCCGGTCGGATCGCTCGCTTGCGCACGGCCCACCAGTCGTGCGCGTTCAACCGTAGTTGAAGTTGTGCGCAGGCGACTTGTTTCGACTCTTCAATGCCGAGAAGCTCGAAGTGATCTTCCAGCTCTTCCAACCAGTCGATCGCTATGGAAGGACCCTCGGTGCCGCTGCTTTCTTGAATTCTGACACTTCAAAGTTGTACTTTTTCAGTGTCGCTGGTTGACGCTCGGGCTCCGCCATGTCGACTTCAATGGGTTGGATCGTCGGCCCGGTGGCAGTAGGTGCGGTGACGGTAGGCGCAGTCACAGAATTTTCGTTGGCCGCCATTGTCTGGACGATCTGCTGCAGGATATCTAACTGCTTTTGTTGAAGTTTGGCTTGTGCGTCAAAGCGAGCTTCGAAGCGAGCTTCGAACTGGGCCTGTCGTTCCTCTACCTGCTGATGCCGGTTCTCGGATTGGTTTCGCTGCGCCTCCATCATGCGCAGCATCCTTTCGATGGTATCGTTAGAAGGTCCGGCCCGCGGACGATGCGAACTACTAGAGCCACTTGAAGCGCTCTGTTCTTGCTCGGCCGTGGGTTCCGTCACTTCTGCGATACGAAGGCAAACGCATCAGTCACAAATTATTACGGACTCATTGTATGGAACAACTTATCTCATCGATGCGAGGTCAAAGGTTTGGAACTCTAGACGCGAGGCCAAAGGATGTAAAGCTATGCTCTGATACCATTATGTCACGTCCCGATTCCGTAGAATCGATAGTCGTCCCCCGGGCGTGATGCCGTGCGAACCTAAGTTGCGATCGCACAAGGCATAGTCATAAGGTTATCCGAAACACAACATCAAGTTAGAGTACGCAGAGAAATTGAATGACACATTTGAAATAGAAATAGACTTTTTCATTGATGATAATAAAACTTTACATAGACTCCTTTACAATCATTGCCGCGCGGGCTACAACATGACTCGACTTACAAAATGAACGCCGATGAGATAGTCGTTCCATACATTACATCCCTTTTTTTACAAGCAAAATACTTACCATGTTCTTTCCTGTCAATTGTTATCATTTCCATACCAAGTGCAATATTTCGTGTGATTGGTCACTGACACCACAAGCCATCCTGAACTTATAGCTTTGTTAGTCGGGGCCCTTTCAACGCAAGTAGCGAGCCCCGCTGAAAGTTTCCGCCTAACCCGTGCTATCATCCAGCACAGCTATACCGTATTTCCTCCTAGGCCGAGTCGGTCCCGTGGCCCCGGGTTATCGCTCGAGGAAACTTTCTCCTTGTCGACAAGTTGTCCAATGACCGAGTTAAGACATTATTCAGTTATTAAGGTATAGCCTTCGTTCTCTTTGAAACTTAATCATTTTACCGTGCTCGTGCCCTTGTATCCATTCTTTCTTCCGCAACAACACTATCGATTTACTTAAGAAGGGGTCGAGAAGAGAAGGGTCAGCCACTCACCTTGAGTTCACTTCGGCGAGAGAACTTGTTGGTCGCGCTAGACGTCGCCTACGCGATTACCTGAAATCGCACAAGCAACCGATTAGAACACTGCATTATTCAAGGAGTTCGATAGGAAATGCGAGTTCGAAATGCAAGCCATGAAAACCATCGAAAACATTCACGAAAACGCATTCAGAAAACAAAGCCAAAACCAACGCAAGCGGCGTGAAAAGCAGAGCAACGGGCGGTCTCTCCCGACTCAGCCGCAGAGCCAATCCTCGAGGCGCAACCCGCTGAATATGGGACTTGGTTCCGAAGAAGACATTCCTTAACGAGGAATGGATCTTAATTCAACCGTTCCCGTTCGATCGACTCGGCCGATCCAGACCTATCAGTCCCGACCGAATCGATAGCGACAGTGTTCCTTTCTCGCGCACCCCGTGGACAGAGTACGGGGCACGATGTAGGGACGGGGCACTACACCATAACCAACTAAGAAAAAGTTTCGTCCTCGAAACTTAAGAATAGAACCTACCTCTACGAGAACAATGAAGGGAACTTCTCCTTCATTTCAGACTCAAGCTCCCACGTCGACTCCTCGACCGAATGGTTTCTCCAGAGGACGCGGACTAGTGGAATAGCACGGTTGCGGAGAAGTTTATCCTTGCGCTCCAAGATTTGTACCGACTCTTCGACATATGATAAGTCCGCCTTCAGGTCCAGCTTACCCAACTCTACCACATGCCCCGGATCGTGCACGTACTTCCGCAATTGCGAGACGTGGAAGACGTCATGTACCTCTGACAATGCAGGCGGCAAGGCGAGTTGGTAATCTACCGGGGCGACTCGTTTCAATATTTCGAACGGGCCAACAAATCTTGGGCTCAACATTCACGAAAACGCATTCAGAAAACAAAGCCAAAACCAACGCAAGCGGCGTGAAAAGCAGAGCAACGGGAGGTCTCTCCCGACTCAGCCGCAGAGCCAATCCTCGAGGCGCAACCCGCTGAATATGGGACTTGGTTCCGAAGAAGACATTCCATAACGAGGAATGGATCTTAATTCAACCGTTCCCGTTCGATCGACTCGGCCGATCCCGACCTATCAGTCCCGACCGAATCGATAGCGACATTGTTCCTTTCTCGCGCACCCCGTGGACAGAGTACGGGGCACGATGTAGGGATGGGGCACTACACATCGCCTCATCTTCCAGCTTCTGTCGCAGTTTCAGGAACTCCTTCACCTGCGGCAGCATAGACTTTTCGTCCTCAAAGAACCACTTGTGATATTTTTCAACCACAAAGATTTTACTGCGGTTCTTGTCTTCTTCGTAGAGTTTTTCTAGAGACCCCCATATGTCTCTAGCGATAGTTTTCTTTGAATAGGATTATGCAAGGGAATCTTCCATAGCATTCAGGATAAGCAGCCTGCAAATACTATTTTCCCTTCTCCATTTTGCTTGAAGTTTAGTAGCCGCGGTGATTGCGGCAGCAGACCCAACATCTGGAACCGTAGGTTCTTCCTCCAGAAGCACGTGATCTACATCTTTGAGTTGAAGGGTGAGATAAACCTTCCTCTTCCAGACTTGGTAATGTTCTCCATCAAACTTTTCTAACTTACAAAAGTCAGAATTGAAGAGTGAAATATTAACGTTTTCCATCGTAGCGATAAAGCTTTGAGATTGTTAGAACCGGGGAACAATTTTTCGATGGAAAATTGAAATTTCGTAAGAATTGTAAAAACAATCATTATTACGTAACACTTCACAAATGGTACGTAAGAGAAATTTCAACTAGTGCTACACTTCACAGAAGATGCACAGAACGTAACACTTCACAGAAAGTACGTAAGAGAAATTCCACTAGTGCTACACTTCACAGAAGGTGCACAGAACGTAACACTTCACCGAAGGTACGTAAGAGAAATTCTGATAAATGAAGAAGGAAGGTGACAGGCGAAAGATGTAAAAACTCCTGCTGGAGTGAATGATCACCGTTGCTCAAAGCTTTATTCGCCCCACACAAATAGCTTCCAGGAACCAGCAAGTTAGTCGGAGAACTTGGAACACTCTTGCTCTTCTGACTCCTCGGATGAACACGAACTCCCGTGCAAAACTCAACGTTGGTACAATACCTCTCTTCTCTCTTACAGCTTCTAAACACTTGTAAACTTTCTGTCTACTACCTGTATATTAGTTCTAACCTGTAAGAGAGAAGGAGGAGGCCTTATATAAGCCCCTGCAATAACTGCCCGGTTAGCACAATGTTAGGGACGTGGTAATAACCACCCCGAACATGGAGCAACCGCTCAGAACATGCAAATACACGTTCTGCCACAAGTTGTGCCACTCGCGTAACCAGCGTGATTTGCACTTTACGCACACAGCCATTTTACGCAACCTGCGCACACTACGCACTCTACGCACACTGCGTACGCTGAAGTGCAAAGTGCGCCAACAAAACGCCATATTACGTCTCATGAGCCCTTGAGCCCGAGCCCGAGCCCGAGCCCGAGTCCGAGTCCCTAAGCCCCTACGGGACTTAGCTCCTATGGAAATAAATTTTCCAAGAGCAAAAAGCATGAATGCTTTAATTGTTGATTTTAGCATTTTTCCCATTAGAAAAATAATCCCATATGGCAAACCCATGTGCACCTCCATACCACATGTGCATCTCCAATAATAGCAAAGCTAATATATAGAGATACAATCTCTTTGTTTTTTCCGATGTGGGACTAAAGTTTTCTAAAGAAAAAAACCAAAACTCCAACAGATTAACACAGTTTGTTAATACAATTCATACAAAATTGTGACAATTGCATGAGATACTTAAGCTTTGTCTTGATTGTCCCACAGAACATGAAATTTTTTTTAGAACATGAAATACTTCACTACATGAAATCTAAGCTCATAATGGTAGTATGCCTGTTATGGGAAACTAAATCCCATGACCTTTGGATTCTTAACTGACGGTTAACATTTGACCATATCAAGAAAACCATATTTTTAAGGAACAATTTTGTTTTGTTTTTTTTACTGTGCAATCATCTCTGACCCTTGTTAGCAATCACCCCAAGGTTGTGAAAAATGTTAGGCGCTAGTCGGACGGACACCCGCCGCCTAGCGCCTAGCCTGCCTAGACGGTCGCCTAGGCGGTTCAAAAAAAAATCCAAAAAATCTACTGAAAATTGCATAAAAAGACCATATAATCCCAAAACATGCATAGTCGGACGTCGGGAGGTCTAGACGGACGCCTAGTCGGATATCGGACGGGCACCAGGTGTCACGTCCCGCTCCCGTAGGAGCGATCGTCCTCGCTAAGGCGTGATGCCGCACGGGCCTAGGTTGCGCCCGTGCAAGGCCAAGTCCAGAAACGGCCGATTTGAGCTAGGCCACAGAGTCGCACAGAGTGTCCCCATTTGCAGCGGAAAGTAAATGAACACAAGTAGAAGCGAATTCAAACTCTTTATTGATATTCAAAAAGTTTACAAGCGGCGCTAGGCCGAGTTTACAAGTCTCTCAAGCTCTCTCTCTCTGAAACATAAAAGGCGTGCCAAGTGGCTTACAAGATGGAATAATTCATGGCGATGTTCCGATACATTATGTCCTGTATAGGGTGCTTCAGCTTCTTACAACGTTCTAAGGCCCCAGAGATAGCTCCGCGCCTTAGTACGTTCGAGGGAAGCTCCGCACCCGATGACGTCTCCTGCATCCTGCAAGCAGACTGTGGGGTTATCAGTACATTGTTATGCACTGGTGGGGAGGCTAGCTCGCCCACAATGCTATCATTACCAAACACGTTCCATTTACTTTTGTGCACCGTCTATCATTCATTGTCTTTCTAATCTTGCCTTAGGATCAGTTTCATGGCATATTCCATAACTTATCTCGTGTTACCGATTTCATGTGTTTGCATGGAAATACATGCACGACTTACCCATACTTACCGTCCGGCCTTCCCTGTCCAAAGTAAACCAAGTTAGTCAACAATTCACATGTAGTAACTTAACGTGATTCATGTAAACATTCAATGTTAAGGGCGTGTCCCTGCCTCAGGTTCTAGCACATCGTGGGCACGTTCTAGTACGTCGTAGGCATGTTCTAGCACGTCGTAGGCATGTTCAGGGTGTTACATTTCGATCATGTTCAGGATGTTACATTTCAAGCATGTTCAGGATATTGCATTTCAAGCATGTTCAGGATATTGCATTTCAAGCATGTTCAGGATATTGCATTTCAAGCATGTTCAGGAGGCACTTCATTTAGTTAACTCAGACTACTTGTTTCAATGCAAGGACTTGCACGTGGATTGCCACCAGCATAGTCCACTTAATCTACATGCATGGGTCGCTGGCTTTACAAGCCATTTTGGACATTCTCGTGGGCATTCTCACCTATCGAAGCGTGATGGCTGGTACACCTTGATAGTCTCTTGAAATGCCTGGTCTTACGTCTCTTTGAGCGGCCGAGCCCCCCACTCAAAGCAGCCCGTAAGCCCCATGTCTGATTCCGCCTAGGCCGGCCACGGTATTCCCCCCCATCGCCCGTGCCGCAGAATCTTTCATGACGGCCACGGTATTCTCCCCCATCGCTCGTGCCGTTTGTCCACGACCATTTCGTATTTTACTTGCCATTTAACATAGCGGCTGTCTTGAGCCATAATGCGTTATCGACCATGTTGGCGTCCGTGCAGCGCGGGTAGCGAGCCCCGTTGCACGTGCCCGTCATACCTGTCGCTAACGTCTTTCATGTCTTATCTTTTATTCACTCTTTCATTTCTTTCTTTCACTTGTTCGTTCATTCATTCATTTTTCACGTATTCATTCATTCATTTGTTGTTTCATTCATTCATACATTATGCAACTCCTCGTGTGGGAGTCGCCTTGGCGACCCATCGGTCCCGAAGTCTTTCAATGTTGCTATACTCTACTCGGAACGACTATATCGATAGTCTTCCGTTTCATTGTTGTAAACCATTCATTGTTTCATTGTTGAATGCGTAAGGGACTTGAACGTAAGCTTGTGCCTTAGCACGAGCGTAGAGCGGGGTGCGAGAGTTTCTATATTTGCCGAGTTCTTTACCATGTTCTAAACAAGCATACAAGATGGGATTATTCTCTTAGCTAGGTACGTTGAGTCATTCATTTATTAGCATACGCGGGGTTATCGCCTAGCGATTCTCGTGATAGTGTCCGTATTGTTAAGTGTCTAAGCTAAGCAAAGACGGGTTCATCGGAGCCACCCACCTTAGCGATGTTCGCATCGGCCGAGCGATACTCCGAGCGCGCCTTTGAAAGTCTAAGTCTGGATTCATCTTGACGGGCCAATGTAAGCCTTGCATCGATTCTTCATCAGGTCGATGCCAACTCTTCGGGTCGACGGCTCGTTTGAGTCGTTGCACTTGCCGTTTGAATCGGCGTTCCGCTAGGACGGAGCGGGTTGTTACACCAGGGGCCTAGCGCCTAAGCGGCCGCCTAGACCGCCTTTTAGAACAGTGAATCACCCGAATAAAACTCGTATTATATGCAAAAAATTTCATATATTTCAGAAATGTATAATATTTGTGTACTTTTGAAATATTCGAACGGTAAATATGTGAAATTTTAAACCTGTTTCGTACAAATTATTGAAATTTTTTGCACAAAAAACGTTGTAGGAACCTGTTTAATTAATCAAATTTGACAATATATTCAAGAATGTCAAGTTTCTAACCTCAATATATTTTTTTTTCCGAATATTTGACCGATTTTTTTAACGTACGATTTATACTCGTATTTTTGTTGTTCCGAATTTTTTTCGTTTATCGAATTGCTAACAAGGTCTCGGACTAAATCTAATTTTAAGTTTTAGTCACTCAGCTTTAATACCTAGTATGAAATTTGGAAAATACCGTTCATGGCCCACATGTCATACAAGATAACTAGACAGGAAGCAAATCATTCACAAAGCATCTCCAATGCAAGTGTGAGTTTAGAAAAAAAAAAGTTGTTGCCATATAGCAATAACAAGGCTTTATTGAAAAAGTCCTTCTCCAATGAAAATGTCAAAAAAGTTGTGAAGTTGACATGGCATGACATGGCAAAGACATTGTGAAGTTGGTTGTCTAGTTCTAGACAATACACTTCACAATGTCTTTACCTCCACAACATCAATTATGAATAAAAAAATTTAGAAAGAAGGGAATAAGTTGTCATCAAAATTAAAAAAAAGAGAGTAGGTTTTATAGTCTTCTCAATATTTTTTGTATTGAATAAAAATTTTCTACTTCATTTATCTTGTGTGAATATAATCTTGCTAGCTAGAAATGACATTGTCTTGCACCTCATGTCACATAAGGATTTCATCACATTACAAGACATTGTTGTGGCCCACCTCTGTGGGTCCCACGTGGGTATCATGAACTGATGAGGCCAGCCCATGGAAAGTGGGGAAGTGAACAAACTCGAGAAAAGTTAGGAAAGTAGTGGCATTCCCGGGGCGATGATGAGCTTGGCCTGTGCGACGCGGGGCATCCACAACGTCGGAGGACTGACGAAAAAAACGATCTGAGCTGGCGTGGGACAGAATGGGGCGCCCCGTGCATGAAAACTCATCGGCTAGGGTGCTGCGCGGGCGGTCGAGGACCGGCACCATTCTACCACGGGTATAAACGACGGCTGACCACGCGGCCCGTCGTACGGCGCCCTATGGGTGTCGAGAAGATATCGTAAGGACGTCGTGCGCATAGAACGGGTGGCTGGACGGCATCGGCTGTTGTAGGCGTCTTGAAGACGTCGGGGGCGCCTTCGGCGTCGTGGGCGAAGCGAGGCGTTGAGTTGCCGGCGTCGAAAGACGTCGGCCGTCCCATGAGGCTCTGGAGCGCGCGGAGTGCGTGAGGCGTACGTGTGGGACGATGATGAAAAAATCAGGGCGGACATAATCCGCACGAAGGGTCCGAAACGACATGACGACCGGCTAAAAATCGTGTGCGGGAAGACGCACGATTTAATTGAGTCCGTACGTGCTGGTATAAAACCAAAAAAAAAAAAATTGGCATTCCCGGGCTCCGGAAGCTGACAACACGAGTGCTCTATCCGCAACCCGTTAAAAGGAAAAAAAAAAACGTTGTTTGTAGACTCCGTCCGTCCGTTCACAAAGTATCAGAAAACGTAGGGGTATTTTCGTCCATTGACAGCTGAGTGCAGTCTGAGAGAGTGCTCCTGTACGGATTCTAACAATTGCAGTCTTACGCTACCACAAGGTTTTGGTTTTTAACCAACACTTTTTTTTTAATGAACATATATATATATAATAGTTAGAGTTTAGACCTTGAGTTTTATATTAATTTAGAATTTAAATTTTGACGTGTCCAATTGAAAGTTCAAATTCTGAATTTTTATTAGTTGTTTTATATTTTTTTCCTTTGTACCCTTCCTAGTCTATATACGAAGGTTTCATTGTCAAGCATGGAAAGGAGAGTATAATGGAAAACGTGAAATTAAATAATAATAATTCAGGGTCTAAAATTTATAATTGAACAAGTCAAGATTTAAACTCTAAGCTGGTATAAAATTCATGGTCTAAACTCTAATTAGCCCTCTTTTCTTTTCATATCAGTACATTTGAAGTTATTAACTGCACGTTGTGGTCAGGAGAGACATCTAAATTTTGGCTTGAAGGCGAAAGATTAATGAATCGAGTCACGAAAACGTATTATTCTTTTCATTTATAGTGGGAGCTGCACATTTCTAAAATTACTATATAGATAAAGTTTTAGATTTTACTATATGAAATTTCATAAGTACCCTTTTCCAATCTGATATATATTAAAATATACTTAAACTAGTTAGAGATAAATACGTAAATTATACATATCCAATAAACGAAATGACTAACCACTACTAATTAAACACTTGCAACTTCAATAAATATTTATCATCTCAAAAAATAAATTTACTTCAAAATATTTTATACAATATCAAAATGGATTATCATGCAAGTATTCATTTCATGTGTTTAAATGTCACAAAAAAGAGAAGTACAAAAAATCTGCTTCCCCAAAGGAAAAAAAAAAGGTTTCTCCATTCATCCAATTATTCACTTTTTCTTCTAATTTACTATATTTATACAAAAAAAAAACTAGGACTAAACTATTTATACTCAAAGATATATTCTTACTATATCAACCTTTCTAAGGTCCCGTTTGATTCACTATAATGTAATCATAATCAAATAGAAAAAATATTTAGGCCTCATTTGGATCACTGTAATGTAATAGTAATCATAATCATAATGTAATCAAATAGAAAAAATATTTAGGCCTCATTTGGATCATTGTAATGTAATCGTAATCATAATGTAATCAAATAGAACAAATATTTTTTTATTTGATTATATTACAATTACGATTACATTACAGTATACCAAACGAGGCCTAAATACAAAAGGCAAAACTAATAGAAAATGCAATGTGCACGAACATAGAAAGAGCATCTGATTAATTTCCTAACTATTTTTTAAATTATTAATTTCTCGTAATATTTTTTTTTCCAGATGAAACATACATGTTGGAAGAGAGAACTATGTTTTGATATTTCATATTAGTTAATATTATTCCTTCTTTATCCTCTTATGTTTTGACAATACACAATTATATTTTGTTATATAAATTTTTCAAAAATTTGTATAGAGTGCACTAAATGCCTTCACAGATAACTTTAAATGCGTTCAAAATATCACCAAAGTATGCTTATTACATTTGTATATTTATTTTCATATAATTAACCAAAATCTATTTCACAGATAATAAAACTTTAATGTACCAACAATATTATATATTAAAATATCTCAAATTCATACGAAGTCTTAACAAAACTTAATATTCAGACCAACAATAAAGTCTACATATTCCTACTAGTACTACCTAGCGTCCAACTCTTTCCCGCATCAAACTTTAACAAGATCCGAACTCATCAACCGATCTGCACACAAAAAGATGAGAATTAATATTTCAGACTTTCAAATTGACAATGCAAATGCTACTGCAAAATAAGCATTGAAATTAATATTTCAGCTTTCATACTGACCATACAAAATAATACATTTAAACACGGCATATCATTAATATTCAAGATAACGAGTCCGTTATATTCTAAGATAACGATTCTACTTTAGAAAACGAAATATAACGACATATCATTAATATGCACGTGATTTTAAAGAAGAAACAAAATTAGAAAAGCAAATTCTCTTTCTACATGACCTATTACATATCTACATGAATGGAAATATAGGGCAGGACACGTATTTAGATGATGTGCAAATGTAAGTTTGTAGAGTGCAAATAGATTACTGTACTGAGAACCAATAAGGGACTTTAGTCCCACATCGGAAGATGTATTATGAAGAGGGGTTGGACCCTCTATAAGTAGTGGCAGTAGCCCATCAATAAAAATCATCAATTATTCATTTCTACATGGTATCACAGCCATAACCATCCACCCCTCTCCCCCCCTCCAAAATTTTTTTTTTCCCTTCCCCTCCCCCGGCACCCCCCCTCCCCCCCCCCCCCCCCGGCTCCACCAGCCCCCCCGTGTAACTTCCCTCCCCGAAAATTTTGAATTATTTTTTATTATTTATCTGATTTAAATGAGGAATTTTAGGATTTTTATAACTAATTAAATAGTTAATTATTACGGTAGATGACTTTAGCCATAGTTGAGTTTTGAAGTACCAGATGACTAGAAATCGTGGCACTGATAGTACAGTGGCGTGCCTAGACTAGTGTATTAGCCATGCCAAGGAAGGCCGAGCCATAAGTGTGTCATAACTAGGAAAACCAGGCCAAGTTATAGCATTGCCATTATAAATAGTTTAATTATTTATTATTAAATTTATTGACTTCGTAGCGATCCGGTTGTACCGAACCAAGCCCGAACTGGACCCGAACTGAGCCCAAGCCCATGTAGTCATGCAGTACGTTTAATGACATTCGTGTTGACGTATTTTGGTATGAGTGTGTGGATTTCCGGTTTAATTATTTAATGAATATTTTCTAGTATTCATATTTATGATATTATAAATATCATTATTGTTTAATATTCAAGGATAATTGCATAAAATAGGCCCTCATGCATTTTGGGATTATTAGACTGCGCATGGTGGTGTATACACCGTTATTGATTTATTGAATTTCGTGGTTATTATTATTATTATTATTATTATTATTATTATTATTATTATTATTATTATTATTATTATTGCTATTATTATTATTATTATTGCTATTATTTTATTAATTTATTTTAATATTATTGAAGTTACTATAAAATATTACTATTTTAATATTATTGGGTATATGTGTGTGAATATATATATGTGCATGTATATATACCAGTGTGTATAAATATACGTGAGTAAAATATATAAATATACTAGTATTATATAAATAAGTCTATAATGTATAGATACATAAATGTATGTATAAATAAATATACATGTAATTGTAGATATGTGAAAATATTGTATGTGTAGATAATTAAGTAAAAAATATATATATAAATGTAGGTATAAATAAATATACATGTATTTGTATTGGTATATATATATATATATATATATATATATATATATATATATATTTTATATATATATATATATATATATATATATATATATATATGTATATATATATATATATATATATATATATATATATATATATATATATATATGATATATTTTATATATATATGATATATTTGTATGCGTGTATATAAATATATATAGTGTACATGTGTACGTATATGTAAATATATGTGCGTATGTGCATATATATAAATATAAATATTATGTATATATATATATATATATATATATATATATATATATATATATATATATATATATATATATATATACGTGTGTGTGTGTGTGTGTATATATATATATATATATAGCTAATGATATTTAGTAATAGAAAAAGGAAAACAAATACGAAGAAAACAGTAGCACCCCCGGCCATGGGCCAACAACCCGAGTCCACAAACTGCTAATTCCCCGAGCTGAACCCAAGCTCCTACCGGGCCTAACATGTCCCAACACCAATCAGTAGGAGTACCCACCCGAGACCCCCACACAGCGGATTAGCCCGAGCCCCCTGTGAAACGCGCGAGTTATATATAATCGAGAGGGGGAGTTCGAGTAAACCACCAAACCCTAAGCGCCGACCCCAACCAGGGGGGTTGCGCGCGCCCTCCCGCCGCTGGCCGGCCATCGCGGAAGGCCGTCGGCCGGCGACGGAGTCGCCGGAGAGCTTTGCGCGCGCGCGCGGATGCGAAAACGACAGCAGTGACAGCAGCCGCGGAGTCGACTTCGCGTGGAGATTTCTCCACGGTCGGCCGACGGTTCGTCGAGCCGATTGCTCAGGTACGACCACAATATAACCGACTTTAATTCCCTTCAAATACATGGTAACTAGATGTCATGCCCCAGAACCAGAATACTGGAGAGCGGGGGACAGACACAGCCAGCTACGTACATTGAAGTGAATCTCACCTCGCAATACGGTCACGGCTGTCTAGATGCATGAGGGTTTACTACAAGCCATCAGTCTCTTAAGGTCAATAACAAGCCTAGTGTCTCAATCTCAAGCAACAAGTAGATATAACAAGATGGTAGATCATCAGACATACAAGGTAAGGCGTCCCATACATTACATATTCAGATGATCATGAAGCTAGTCATACAAAATACGAAGACTAGCAAGAGTTTAAGTCATACATGATCAACCCTAGGATTTGTCAATCATGTTACAGCCCGTAGGCAGACAGTAAGTAAAGTTGTAACGAGCTAACACTTGCTCGGCGACTAAACGCCTCAAAAGAATATTTGTACAATGGAGTGGGAGAGCAAAATAAAAA
Source organism: Iris pallida (assembly GCA_029216955.1). Classification (NCBI taxonomy): domain Eukaryota; kingdom Viridiplantae; phylum Streptophyta; class Magnoliopsida; order Asparagales; family Iridaceae; genus Iris; species Iris pallida. The sequence goes on along the minus strand of JANAVB010041017.1, from coordinate 1,903,449 downwards.
CCCACTCATTGCCGGGATTCCTTCTAGTGTTCACCATCTGGCAGGAAAGTTGGGAGATCCTCGGTAGCTGCTCCGAAATCTGGCCATACAAAACCAGCTGGGTCAGACCCCAGAAAGAGCAAGTGCCACAAAGGGGGCTTCACTTAAGAACTAAAACCAGCATGTCAGCACATAAAGTCATAGGTGAAATAACATAAGACATGAGTTAAAGAAAATATGATGATAAACGATAAGATAACTAGAGGACTATTCCGGTAACCAAGTTACAACCCGTAAACCAAACAAGGACCGGGGTTGTAACCCTTCATCTGAACATAACTTAGCCTCGAACCAATTATCGATAAAGTAAAGCATAAACAAGCATGTCCGGAAATATCCATGCACCGGATCTGGGCAAGACTAGACAAGATAGGACTCCATCCATCATTCACGGCCAAGCAAAGAGTACGGCTTGATACTTAACTAACTAGGGTTATCACAAGCTTAGTTACTAGCAAGATGCAATGAGGTACGCCTACGGCCACAAGCCCTGCAGACTATCCAGGTTATCCAGACGCAAGGTTCAAGATTAGAGTTATCATGTCTTGTTAGGTGACTTGGATGCAACACATGACAGTGTGTATAGTAATCGTTTCATGTAGTGCCCCACATAGCAGTGAGCTGGAAATGTGCCCTACTCGTCGGTAGGCTACAAGTCCATCAAGGAAGGCACCCAGATAACGGGATTGCTTGTAGCCGGATTACCTCTCTATATGCTCTACTTGATCAATCTAGTCATTAACCTAGTCAGATTCAGTATGAATCCCTGACCGTGGTAACCAGGGATACATGTCCTAGACATGATGCGAGACAAGACTGGTTGCTTATACAAGCATATTCAATACAATCATCCACGGTGTCAAGAATCCACTTAGCATGTCAGGTTAGCTGTCGTAACAGCATATCAAGGTTATCATGTCAAGATTACTTATCAAGGCAAGGGTGCGTCACAACGGACCATCATCAAGAATTATCATGTCAATTTACTTGTCAAGAGTGCACCACGGCGGGTCACTATCAAGAGTTATCATGTAAGGTCATAATGCCATTTCGTGTTTATGCAAGGGCACCACAACGGGTCACTGATCATGCAATTCCATCACTAAGCCGTGTTCAGATTCACATTCATAAATAATGTCATGATCACATCGGGTTCATGCCGAGTTTACATCAAAAAGGCGTAAGGATATAAAATGGGTACAAAAATCCTAAAAAAAGAGGATATGGGGACATAATGCGCCCAAGGGGGAGGAGCAAGGGGTACTATGGCCAACAAGTGGCATTAGCCAAGTTGCGCCAGGGTAACAGGTTGCGCCAAGGCAAGTAGGGTCAAGTCCAGTTGCGCCTGAACATCAGGTTGCGCCTAGGCACTAGACTGCGCGAGGCTAGATTGCGCATACATCAGGTTGCGCATGAGTCAGACTGCGCACGAGTCAGACTGCGCACGAGTAAGACTGCGCACGAGTCAGACTGCGCACGCTAAAGAGCGCGCACACGAGGTCATACTGCGCACGAGTCAGACTGCGCACGCTAAAGAGCGCGCGCAACTCAGTGGCGCAAGCTAAAAAGCTCGCGCACACTGCTCATTGTCTTCTCCAAAATCAGCAAGAACTCCATGGTCGAACCCATAGCTTCAAAAATCCATAACTTAGTCAAAACAAGTCCAAATCCAACTTTCAAATGGTCAAAATTGGGTAGAATGAAATTCTCTTCAACATGGAACCATCAAAATTTGAAAACAAAGAAGTTTGATAGATCAAAACCACCAAAATCCGAAAATGACCAATTTCTAGATCTATAAGAATCAAAGCCTCAAAATGAAAAATGACAAGTTCTAATGTGTCTTAGAAACATGAGGAGAAGCTAATAGAACAATAAAAATGGGTTCTCTTGTGGAAGCAAGTTGCACTTGCCTAAGGGATGTTCTTGGTTGGTGGTGGGTTTAATGGAGAAGGAAGGAGTAAATGAGAAAGTGAAGGAGAGAGAAAAGTTAGGTGGGTTATAAAGGGGGATATGGATTTAACATGATGAACCAAAGAATAAACCAAGCCAACCCAAAATAAACCAAGTTAAACCATTACATGCCATGATGAACCTAATCATGATTAAACTGAAATTAGCTAGCCAGGCAGGAAAATAAAATACATGTCAGGATTCTGTATACGTATACTGAAAATACGTAGAACGGAAAACGGGGGTGACAACTCTACCCACCTTAAAAAAATTCCGTCCTCGAAATTTAATCAAGAGGCTAGAGATGTCGAGCAAGCTATATCAATTACAGGCAATATATGACTAGCAGTCAATCAAGCAATCATTCATGCAAGCAAGGAACTTAAGCATAAGGCATAAGAAAGACATTATACCTTACGAGTCAAACAGGTCGGGATATCGCGATCGGATATCATCCTCACGCTCCCACGTTGACTCACCCAAAGAGTGATGACCCCAAGCAACACGGACTAAACTAATAGTCTTGTTTTTGAGTATCTTCTCCCTCCGGTCCAATATGGATACGGGTCTCTCCTCATACGAAAGGTTGGTACCAACAACCAATTCCGAATGATCAAGGACATGACTCGGATCCGGGATATACCGTCGTAATTGGGATACATGGAAGACATCATGCACCTCACGTAACGACGGTGGAAGAGCGAGACGATAGGACACATCACCTACTCGCTCAAGGATATCAAACGGCCCTATATACCTAGAACTAAGCTTTTCCCGTACGCCGAATCGAATGACGCCATGGGTAGGCGAGATCCTAAGGAATACGTGGTCGCCGACAGAAAATTCAAGAGGGCGCCGATGGGAATCGGCCCAATGACGCTGGCGATCTTGGGCAACTCGAAGATGATCTCTGACTTGTCTAACCACCTCAATAGTCCGCGTCACCATCTCTGGTCCAAGCATTTGCCTCTCACCGATATCGTCCCAAGCTAAAGGAGATCTGCACTTCCTGCCGTACAGGGCCTCGAAAGATGCCATCTGGATACTAGTCTGGAAACTGTTGTTATAGGAGAACTCCACGAGATGCAGGTGATCTTCCTACGAACTACCGAAGTCGAGTGTACATGACCGCATCATGTCTTCAACAGTCTGGATCGTGCGTTCTGACTGACCATTTGTCTGCGGATGGTAGGCTGAACTGAACTTGAGACGAGTCCCCAAACTTTCCTGAAGACTTCGCCGAAAGTGAGATGTGAATCTCGAATCTCTGTCGGACACAATACTGACTGGCACTCCATGCAATCTGACTATCTGCCTGAGGTACATCTCTGCAAGCTGATCCGTCGACTGGCCGATTCTGAAAGGAAGAAAATGAGCTACCTTCGTGAGACGATCAACTATAACCCAGATGGCATCTCTCCCAGCTGGGGATCTAGGTAATCCAGTTACAAAATCTATGGTAATGTGCTCCCATTTCCATTCTGGGATCGGTAAAGGTTGAAAAAGTCCAGCTGGTCTCTGATGTTCGGCCTTAATTTGCTGGCAAACTAAACAACGAAAAACAAACCGGGCTATCTCCCTCTTCATGCCATTCCACCAAAAATGCTGTCGAATATCACGATACATCTTCGTACCGCCGGGGTGAATGGAATACTAAGAACTGTGGGCTTCTGCCATGATCTCCTGTCTGATATCACCACTGGGTACACAAAGACGCCTCCCATGTCGGAGTGTACCATCTTTATGAATGCATAACTCTGGTCTCTGTCCTGCCACACATTCTGCCCTAAGCCGCTGAAGCTTAGAGTCTACTGATTGAGCAAACTTGATCCTCTCAACTATACTGGACTGAACTTGCATACTGGCCATCAATGCCACACTGGAAGGAAGAACAACTTCAATACCCATCTTCTGAAGATCTGCTAACAACTCTGGCTGCGTCGTTAGAAAATAAAGTCCAGCTCTCCTGCTCAATGCATCTGCCACTACGTTGGCCTTCCCAGGATGATACTGCAAGCTGATGTCATAATCCACAAGTAGCTCTAGCCATCTCCTCTGACGCATATTAAGATCCTTCTGGGTAAACACATACTTCAGACTCTTGTGGTCGGTGAACATCTCCACCCGATCTCCATACAAATAATGCCTCCAAAGTTTCAATACAAAAACTACGGCTGCTAACTCCAGGTCATGGGTTGGATAATTCCTCTCATGGTCACGAAGTTGACGTGACGCATAAGCGACTACCTTACCATGCTGCATCAAGACACATCCTAATCCCTTGCCGGATGCGTCACAATAAACCAAAAATCCTCCCGTCCCGTCGGGAAGAGTGAGAATGGGAGCCGTCATCAATCTTCGCTTCAACTTCTCAAATGAACTCTGACACTCTGCTGTCCAAGCAAACTGTATATCCTTACGGGTTAACTGCGTCAGTGGCGCTGAAATCCGAGCAAAGTCTGACACAAACCGCCGGTAATAGCCGGCCAATCCGAGGAAACTTCGAACTTCTGCGATGGTGCTAGGTACTGGCCATGTCTCTATAGCCACTATCTTCTGGGGATCAACTTCCACTCCACCTCTGGTGATGATATGACCCAAGTACGAGATACGATCCAACCAAAACTCGCACTTACTGAACTTCGCGTACAACTGGTACTCCCTGAGAATCTGAAGAACTACACGAAGATGCTGCTCATGCTCTGCCTCGTTCTTGCTATAGACTAAGATGTCGTCTATGAACACTATCACGAACTGGTCCAAATAGGGCATGAAGATACGATTCATGAGGTCCATGAATACGGCCGGCGCATTGGTCGCTCCAAATGGCATAACAAGGAATTCCAATGTCCATATCTAGATCTGAATGCTGTCTTCGGGATGTCCTGCTCTCTGACTCTGATCTGATGGTACCCCGACCGCAAGTCAATCTTTGAGAATAATGCCGCTCCCCTGAGCTGATCAAATAAATCATCTATCCTTGGCAAAGGATATCTGTTCTTAATTGTTACAGAGTTCAAGGTACGATAATCAACACATAATCTTGACGTACCATCCTTCTTCTTCACAAGAAGCATCGGAGCTCCCCAAGGTGATCCGCTAGCACGAATGAATCCCTTGATTCTAAGTTCTTCAATCATCTTGTACAGGACCTCCAACTCTGATGGTGCCATCCTATAGACTCTCTCTGACACCGGTGTCGTCCCTGGAATCAAGTCGATAGTGAACTCTATCTCTCTCTCTGGGGGCATGCCTGGAAGCTCTTCGGGAAATACGTCAGGAAACTCTTCTACAACTCTGGGAAACTGAACTGCTGCTACTACGGCCATCCGCAATGCTGGGGAAGAAGGTTCTACTCCGCCTCGAGAAAATGAAAACTCTGGCTCACCAGGAATACTAAAAATAATCTTGCCGACATGGCAATCTATTCTAGCATACTGGTCCCTCAACCAATCCATTCCTAGGACCACATCATAATCGGCCATCGGGAACTCTATCAATCTAGCGGGAAACTCTCTACCGCTAACTACGATTCGACACGAGGAAAATACCCTATCTACACCTACAAGTCCGTTACCAGTAAGTATATTGAGCCTTACTGATAATGACTCGGGCTCCAGTCCTATCCGTGTCGTAAATCGTGCAGACATAAATGAATGCGATGCACCTGAATCAAATAATACTGATGCAGGAAAAGAGTTGACGAGAATGGTACCTGCCACCACCTCACCTGATGCCAACTCCTCTTCTACGGTCAGAGCCATCGCTTGACCGTGCCCTCTGGGTGCTGGTCCCCTCTGATGGAAACCTCCCTGGCGGTTCTGAACCTGAGCTTGGACCTGGGCATACTGTTGCGGTCGCTGCTGCTGGAATGCCTGAGCCTGAGGCGGCAATGGCCTTGGAGGCTGATACTGCTGCTGCTGCACTGGTGCTGGTCCCCTCACCGAGGGACTAGTCTGGGCTGATGAGGATGAACCGGCTCTCTGTGGGCAGGACCCTATCATGTGATCCGGTGCCCCACAAGCCAAACACAATCCTTGTGCTCGGCGACATTCTGACACTACATGCCCTGGCTTCCCACAATGAGTGCAGCCCATTGTGGAAGACTGCCTCCGCTTCTGCTGCTGAGGATACGTCGGAGTCGAATGCTGAACCGACGTAACTGATACTGCCCTCCTCGGAGCTCCAATGGTCAAGGCCCTAACTGCCGGGGCTGGGGCTCGGACTGGGTCATCTGACCATGGGACCGCTTCCGTCCTCCAGTTCTGTCTACAATTCTCTGCGAGGTATACTCATGCCTCTTAGCTGCCCGCAAAACAGCATCAAAGGTCTGATGCTCAAACTGCTCTACTGCTAGAATGATCTCTAGGTGGAGTCCCTGCTGGAACCGCTGCGCTCGATCAAACTCGTTTGCCACCAAAGTGGGAGCAAACCGACTCAGTCTTAAAAACACGGCCGCATATCCATCGATCGTCCTGCTCATCTGCCTGAGATTGGTAAACCTCGTCTGTAGGTCGTGCCGAGCCACAGCGTCGAAGTACTTGATCTGAAACTTGTCACTGAACACCGCCCACGGGACAGGCGTTGCCAAACCAACTGCTATCATCGCCCACCAGGTGCGGGCTAGGTCCAATAACTGTAGGCGCACCACAGCTACCTTCTCTCCTTCTGGAGTCTTGGCTGCATCCAAGATAATCTCAATGTCCTGGAGCCACGCATCAGCTGCAATAGCGTCTTCACTACTGTTGAAGAAGGGAGGGTTGAGACGCTTGAAACTGCTAGCCGCATTGTTCCCTTGATAACCAACACGGCCCATGGCATCCTGTACTGCCTGGTGCAGGGCATCGCCCCGACGATCTTGAGACGCAAGCAATGTCCTGATGAGACCCACCAAGGTGCCATCGTCAGGCTCTGCAGGCTGGACTGGCTGAACTGGGGGCTCGGGGTCCCCGGAATGCATGACTCGGGAGGCCGCTCCAGAGTGCTGGGCTTGGTCTCCAGGTTGCTGCTGGTCCACTGGAGGTGCTCCGCCTTGCTGATCGGTAGGACCAGGAACAATGCCGCTGAAGAAACAACATGGGGAACAATAAGAAAGGACCATGATAGATCGAGGATATAAACATGTGATCAGGTCAAGGATTCTGAAAGATCAGAAGGCACGAGTAGAGATCAAGGGCGAGTGCTGATTGAGACATCTATCCGGTAAACCCTCACACATCTTGATCTACAAGACCTGCATGGGCCACCACTTAAACCGTGTCACGCCCCAAAACCAGAATACTAGAGAGCGGGGGACAGACACAGCCAGCTACGTACATTGAAGTGAATCTCACCTCGCAATACGGTCACGGCTGTCTAGATGCATGAGGGTTTACTACAAGCTATCAGTCTCTTAAGGTCAATAACAAGCCTAGTGTCTCAATCTCAAGCAACAAGTAGATATAACAAGATGGTAGATCATCAGACATACAAGGTAAGGCGTCCCATACATTACATATTCAGATGATCGTGAAGCTAGTCATATAAAATACGAAGACTAGCAAGAGTTTAAGTCATACATGATCAACCCTAGGATTTGTCAATCATGTTACAGCCCGTAGGCAGACAGTAAGTAAAGTTGCAACGAACTAATACTTGTTCGGCGGCTAAACGCCTCAAAAGAATATTTGTACAATGGAGTGGGCGAGCAAAATAAAAACCCACTCGTTGCCGGGATTCCTTCTAGTGTTCACCATCTGGCTGAAAAGTTGGGAGATCCTCGGTAGCTGCTCCGAAATCTGGCCATACAAAACCAGCTGGGTCAGACCCCAGAAAGAGCAAGTGCCACAAAGGGGGCTTCACTTAAGAACTAAAAGCAGCATGTCAGCACATAAAGTCATAGGTGAAATAACATAAGACATGAGTTAAAGAAAACAGGATGATAAACGATAAGATAACTAGAGGACTATTCCGGTAACCAAGTTACAACCCGTAAACCAAACAAGGACCGGGGTTGTAACCCTTCACCTGAACAGAACTTAGCCTCGAACCAATTATCGATAAAGTAAAGCATAAACAAGCATGTCCGGAGATATCCATGCACCGGATCTGGGCAAGACTAGACAAGATAGGACTCCATCCATCATTCACGGCCAAGCAAAGGGTACGGCTTGATACTTAACTAACTAGGGTTATCACAAGCTTAGTTACTAGCAAGATGCAATGAGGTACGCCTACGGCCACAAGCCCTGCAGACTATCCAGGTTATCCAGACGCAAGGTTCAAGATTAGAGTTATCATGTCTTGTTAGGTGACTTGGATGCAACACATGACAGTATGCATAGTAATCGTTTCATGTAGTGCCCCACATAGCAGTGAGCTGGAAATGTGCCCTACTCGTCGGTAGGCTACAAGTCCATCAAGGAAGGCGCCCAGATAACGGGATTGCTTGTAGCCGGATTACCTCTCTATATGCTCTACTTGATCAATCTAGTCATTAACCTAGTCAGATTCAGTATGAATCCCTGACCGTGGTAACCAGGGATACATGTCCTAGACATGATGCAAGACAAGACTGGTTGCTTATACAAGCATATTCAATACAATCACCCACGATGTCAAGAATTTACTTAGCATGTCAGGTTAGCTGTCGTAACAGCGTATCAAGGTTATCATGTCAAGATTACTTATCAAGGCAAGGGTGCGTCACAACGGACCATCATCAAGAATTATCATGTCAATTTACTTGTCAAGAGTGCACCACGGCGGGTCACTATCAAGAGTTATCATGTAAGGTCATAATGCCATTTCGTGTTTATGTAAGGGCACCACAACGGGTCACTGATCATGCAATTCCATCACTAAGCCGTGTTCAGATTCACATTCATAAATAATGTCATGATCACATCGGGTTCATGCCGAGTTTACATCAAAAAGGCGTAAGGATATAAAATGGGTGCAAAAATCCTAAAAAAAGGGGATATGGGGACATAATGCGTCCAAGGGGGAGGAGCAAGGGGTACTATGGCCAACAAGTGGCATTAGCCAAGTTGCGCCAGGGTAACAGGTTGCGCCAAGGCAAGTAGGGTCAAGTCCAGTTGCGCATGAACATCAGGTTGCGCCTAGGCACTAGACTGCGCGAGGCTAGATTGCGCATACATCAGGTTGCGCATGAGTCAGACTGCGCATGAGTCAGAATGTGTACGAGTCAGACTGCGCACGAGTCAGACTGCGCACGAGTCAGACTGCGCACGCTAAAGAGCGCGCGCACGAGGTCAGACTGCGCACGAGTCAGATTGCGCACGCTAAAGAGCGCGCGCAACTCAGTGGCGCAAGCTAAAAAGCTCGCGCACACTGCTCACTGTCTTCTCCAAAATCAGCAAGAACTCCATGGTCGAACCTATAGCTTCAAAAATCCATAACTTAGTCAAAACAAGTCCAAATCCAACTTTCAAATGGTCAAAATTGGGTAGAATGTAATTCTCTTCAACATGAAACCATCAAAATTTGAAAACAAAGAAGTTTGATAGGTCAAAACCACCAAAATCCGAAAATGACCAATTTCTAGATCTACAAGAATCAAAGTCTCAAAATAAAAAATGACAAGTTCTAATGTGTCTTAGAAACATGAGGAGAAGCTAATGGAACAATAAAATGGGTTCTCTTGTGGAAGCAAGTTGCACTTGTCTAAGGGGTGTTCTTGGTTGGTGGTGGGTTTAATGGAGAAGGAAGGAGTAAATGAGAAAGTGAAGGAGAGAGAAAAGTTAGGTGGGTTATAAAGGGGGATATGGGTTTAACATGATGAACCAAAATGAAATACATGTCAGGATTCCGTATACGTATACTGAAAATACGTAGAACGAAAAATGGGGGTGACACTAGATGCCCTAGGTTGTCGGAAAAACGACGCTAAACTCGACCAAAAATCTGTTCGTAAACAGAGCGTAGGATAGTCCAAATGTCCATGTTCGGAGACCGATTACGATCGATCTAATACCATATTAGGAATTCCACTTGAACACACTTTTAGATAACATGTAGGGCCTCCTAACCTATTTTGTAGATTTAATTTTCATTAAGTATACGCAGAGAAAACAGATTTCAAAATTCAGTTTTTATCATTAAAAACCAGTTTAGAAAATTAGAAAAATCGCTCCACACGACGTGCGTCCCGCCAATCGAGACGACGTGGTCGTGAACCAAAAGCATCGAAAGCTGCGTAACGGCTTCGTGGTCGTGTGGGCTTTGACGGAATTCAAATTGGTCGCGTGTGCGCGACGAATTTGATGCGTATCCGTCAAAATTCATCGTATCGTGCACTTTACAAATTCTCCAATTACTTTATGCACGCTCGTCAGATCGAGACGAAACTTGCGCCAACAGGACCGTACCGTTTTTCTGGTCCTGTATGCCAAGTTTGGTCCAATTCTGAGACAGTTGAATCGTACGTCGTTTTGTGGGCCCCACGGTCCTACTCAACGGGTGATTTTGTGCACGGCCCGCCGAAATCTAACTTTGGACATACGGTTGAGTTCGTATCGAAAAACTGAATCCGTAGACATATAGTTTGATGACTTTAGAGACCATTAACCCTGGCACGCTTTTCGGTGCGAAACGGATCCAACGGCGGACTTCGTTTTTACCCGAAATTACCGTTTTGCCCCTGTATCCAAAATTGGACTTAAGGACAGGCAATCCTAGCTAATTTGACTATTCTGAGAATGTTGGTAACGTTTATTTCAGCTTTCGGAGACAGTTGTGATGACTTGGACTTTCTGACTTATTGATTGGCGATATATTGTTGGTTCTCCGTGCAACCCCCAGGCAAGTACACCTTGCCAAACTTTACAGTATTTACATGCATATTCTATATTGTTATCTCTTTCCATTTCTTTCTATTATCTGTCATTCATGTTTATTATACTTCATTTTTTCTTTACGTGCATGTTTCTTATTTAGTCATCTTATGCCACTATTGTTCCCTGCGAGTCTTGTGACGATTTTGACGAGTCTTCTACCTTTGCCTTTGAGCTTGACTTGACCTGTAGTCGTGATTGATTGATTCGATATTAGCCCTGATATCTCTAGGACTGGGAGCGTCCAATGGCGTTACGGTATTAGAGACTTCTTATCGACCTGTTATCCCGTCTCTAGGACCGGGAGTGTCCCATGGCATTACGGTAGTAGAGACTTATCTTTTGTCTTGAGGTCGGGAGCGTCCCATGGCGTTACGATATTGAGATTTCTTATTGATCATTGTCTATTTTACATTTCTCTACTTCATTCTGCATGTTATTTACTGTACAGTAGGCATGTATATTATGTGTCTTGCTAGTCCTCTGAGGACCTGGTGATCTCTCCAGGTATTAGTTGATGGCACGGTACAATGATGGATGATGTTTGCTACGCCGAGACTTCAGGTATACATAGTGTGTTTTTATCATATCTTCCATATTTTGATTTTGTCCTATATTTGATACTCGTTGTTATTATAGCTAGTGTTTTACAAGCTTCATTTGTATCTAACTTGTTCATGATGAATGTGTTATTGGGGATCCACTCTAACATATTTATCTAATCTAGAATCAGTGTATCATGGCTTGATCAGCCTTACTGCACTTGATTCGTCATACTTATCATTTTTATGTGGATTGAGATATAGTTAGTCTAGAATAACCAGACAGCTTATACGTATTCAAGCCGGGCTGGAGTCCTCTCGTTGCGTAGATGGCATGTATACGTATCCTAGTCCTACGTATTTTGGGACTGGAGCGTTACACCCCGAATCGTCCGCGCGTGCCGGCTCCACCAGCCCCCTCGGCTCCATCAACCCCCCGAATCGCCCGCGCGTGCCGGCTCCACCAGCCCCTCCGGCTCCACCAGCACCCGAAGGCGCAGAAGGCCGACAAGTCGAAGAATCCGATGTTTTGCTATTTGGACATTTATGTTTTTGAGATGCTACATGATCTGATGTTTGTTGCTTTGTTTTGATTAAGAAAATGTAGTTTTTTGTAAAAAAAATAGTGTATTCCGAAGACAGAAGGAAATCAAATGCTTTATTTGCACCCTCACTGTTCCTAGATTACACCGTCTGGAATGAACAAATGTTTTATTTGTTTTTCCTTCCCCGATCTTCACATCGGGATCTACACGGAGAATGATCGTGTTTTCTCCTGTGTCCTGACGTGTTCACTTTATATGCGCGTGCCGGTGTTGGCCACGTTTATAGCGCATTCGTAAAGTAGAAGACGACGAAGATGCCGACGAAGACGACGACTAGCAGTTAGCAGCCGACGACGAAGACGATGACTAGAGATACAGTTAAAGAAGCCATGGATTCAATCGCTGGAATACTGACAGTACAAGAGATGAAGGCCTTGGTTGATGATATCTTGTCGAAGAGATTGACCGAGGCGACCCCTCGTGTGACCCATACTGATGTGGATCGATCCGTCACCCTACAAAATGGAGAAGTTGGAAAAGCTGGAGACGAAGTTGGAAGGAACGTCGACCAACTACTTGAAATGGTCGCGACAGGCGATGCGGATGTTGAAGGGACGTAGCTTGGTTGGCTATGTCAATGGCCAAACCAAGGCGCCCGCTGATCCCTCCTCAAAGGAGTTTGCTATTTGGGAGATTGTCAACAACGTAGTGGCTTCCCATGATTTGATCTTGTGTCCTTCAACTTTCAAGGGCACTGTTCTTGATCCCTCTGATTATCTTGTTCGTGTTTTGCCGAGGGCAGCTCAGCATTCTTTAGCCAGGCCAGTTATGGAGGATCAGTCTCAGCATGCAGGCAGAGATGTCAGTACATTCCGATCAGCCAGTCGTTTCTGTCTTCGTATCTTGAGACAGGTGATAAAGTTCATGCATCTGTTTCAACTACGGTGATACGTCCTGGGTAGAGTCATGTCTTGAACTAAGTCATTGGTACCGACTTACCTTGAGGCTTGACTTTTATTCATTTTTTGGAGTCAGCTTAGGCCAGCAAGGACGTTGGTTCTACACAACTGTCTCAGGAGACATATTGATCCATATGCCTCCAGCCCTTCTTGATCATGATTGTATTTGTTCTTGTGCATTTATTTACCGCTTATGCATTTAATTACATTACTGATTGTTTTACTTTACTTATATGCCGTGCTTGATTTATTGAGATTGTTGAGTTCCTGGAGCTTTTATTTTGTTATCTTGCTCGACTAGCCTCAGGAAATTCCGAGGACGGAATTTTTCTAAGGGGTGGAGAGTTGTGAGGCCCGCCTCACTGTATCAGTATTTTATACGAATACATATTTATTTGAGCTGTATTTCGTATTTTCTGAAATTTGAGAATATTTAAAGTTGCTGAATTGTCATTGTACGGATTTCTGATAATTGTCGGGTGACCCGTATACTGGCTTGTTTCATTTATTTTGGTATGAATCATGACTTGGTTTTAATTTGATTTGACTTGGTTTTATTGGTTTGGTTTAACATGGTTTGGTTTGGCATGGACTTGGTTTGGTTTAGTTGGTTTTTTATGAGAGAGGTGTATGGTTTAGATTGAGTGGAGAGGAATGAATGGTGGAGATTGCTTGGGCTTGTTATATAAGCCACCTACCACTCTCTCTCCTCCATTATTCATTTCATTTTCCATCTTCATCTTCTTCTTCTTCTTTCCTTCTTCACCAAGGAGGAGAGGCAAGTATACCTTGCCGAACCTTGAACAAATTTACTTTTGATTGTTCCATCTTCTTCCTTGCATGATTCTAAGCATGTTTAGAACTTGGAGTTTTTGATTTTACCGGGTGGATTCTTGTAGATCTAAGTTTATATTATTTTCGGTTTTCTTAGGTTTTGATCTACCAAACTTACTTGTTTACGAAAACTAATAGTTCCATGTTGTAGAGAATTTAATTTCATGCAGTTTTGGCTTTTGTTTCGCTTGATTTCGACTTCGGATGAGGAAGTTATGGCCAAAACAATTTCTGGTCATTTCTAGGTTCATCTGCAGCATAATCAGCATGTCGCAGAAGGCGCATGTCGCAGAAGGCACATGTTGCAATGAAGCGCATGTCGCGGTAGCCGCATATCATGTCGCAGAAGGTGCATGTCGCAGAAGGCGCATGTTGCAATGAAGCGCATGTCGCGGTAGCCGCATATCATGTTGCAGAAGGCGCATGTCGCAGAAGGCGCATGTTGCAATGAAGCGCATGTCGCGGTAGCCGCATATCATGTCGCAGAAGGCGCATGTCGCAGAAGGCGCATGTTGCAATGAAGCGCATGTCGCGGTAGCCGCATATCATGTCGCAGAAGGCGCATGTCGCAGAAGGCGCATGTTGCAATGAAGCGCATGTCGCGGTAGCCGCATATCATGTCACAGAAGGCGCATGTCGCAGTAGGCGCATGTTGCAATGAGGCGCATGTCGCAGTAGGCGCATATCATGTCGCAGTAGGCGCATATCATGTCGCAGTTGAGCTGCATATGGTGTCGCGGTTGCATGCATGTCGCAGAATAGGCCGCATAATGCATATTTTGACTATTTCTAACTGTTATATGTTCTAAATGACTGAATTATGGCTCGAATTTCTTCCAACTCCCAACATGAAAGTTGTAGAGTTTTTCCTTGGCTTCAAGAATATATATATATATAATATTAACTAACTGTGCAAGTTTCTTTTATTTTAATATGGAGCTCATGATTGTACTGTACATTTCTATTCTTGGCCTATATTGCGACGACCCACTTGATAGCTTGTTATTTCTTAAATGAATGAAATTGCTTGACACGACAGTGACCCGTGGTGGTGCACTCTTGACCATGAACTTGACATGATATCTTGACCTGATAACTTGAAATGATAAATAAGAATGACTTGATAGTGACCCGCCGTGGTGCACTCCTGACATGATAACTTAACCTGACAAATTTGACATGATAACTTGACATGATAATTCTTGATAGTGGCCCGCCGTGGCGCACTCTTGACATGATAAACTTGACATGATAATTCTTGATAGTGGCCCGCCGTGGCGCACTCTTGACATGATAAACCTGACATGATACTCCTTGAAATGCTGTTGCGACGGCTAACCTGACATGACCAGTATGAATGGCTTGGACACCGTGGGTGATTGTGTTTGTACAAATGAACCCGTCTTGTCTTGCATCATGTCTAGGACATGAATCCCTGGTTTCCCACGGTCAGGGATTCATACTGAATATGGCTAGGATTAATGACTAGATTGATCAAGTAGTTCATGGAGAGACTTTCCCAGTTACCTGTTGCCCCTTTGATCCCGGCCTTATATATATATATACATGGGATTTGTTGCTATCCGTCGAGATGAGCGCACTTCCAGCCCGCCGTCGAGCGTGGTACCTTAGGACACATGTATCTTACTACAGTGTGTCTGCTATATCATGCTATCTTTTCCTTTTCTTTGCTGGGGTCATTCAGGTAGTAACAAATGGTTAACCGGACTTGGAAGAATCTTATTGCATCTTGCTAGTAACTAGGCCTGTGATAACCCTAGTTAGTTAAAGTATCAAGCCGTACTTATTGCTTGGCCGTGATTGATTGAATGGAGTCTAACTCAGTCTAGTCTTGACTTGATCCTGCACAAGATTGTCTCATGACCTGATTGTTCATATTCGTCCTGTCTTGTACATGATTGTTACATGTCCTGATTTCTTATTTTATCTTGCCGATAAATGGTGGGAAAAACCAAGTTCTGTTCAGACGAAGGGTTACAACCCCGGTCCTTGTTTGGTTTACGGGTTGTAACCTGGTTATCTGAATAGTTCCATGGCTATCTCATCGTATATCACCTTTCCAGTCTAAGTCTTGTCCAGATCCAGTTCCTAACTGTTCCAGTTTATTTATTTTACATGTTCTCCAGTTTACTTTATGCTCAATGATGATTTACTTACAGTCTCTTTATGGTCGGGACAAGTGCATTGGTACTGCATAAATCCCGATCCTCCTTTACTTATTTGCTTGTTGATTGCTAATGATTGCTGGTTTTAAGTTCATAGTTCGGCCTCCTTTGTGGTACTTGCTATTTGGGGTCTGACCCCACTGGTTTTGTATGGCCAGGTTCTGATAGAAGAGCCCGAAGGATCTACCGCACCATTCACTCGACGGTGACCAGCCGGAGCACCAGAGTGCCTCAGTGGGTCCTTCTTCATTCTCCCACTGATATGTAAATTCTCTTCTTGTAACGTTTAGCCCCGAGCACGTGTTTAGCTCGTATTTGGTATTTTTCTTGATATTGTAGCCTACGGGCATAAACATGATATGTGTATTCTAGACTATAGCTAGTCCTTATCATGTACGACTAATATTCTAGCTAGTCATCAGTTCTGTGGTACTGGCTTCATGATCAGTCATGTATATATGGTTCGGGACGCCTTACTATTGTATGTATGATGATCGTACTCTTGCTCTTGTATAATTGCCTGTGATTGAGATACCTAGGATTGTTAAACCATAGGATTGACTGATGGCATGTAGAGTAACCCCCATGTCTTGACAGCTTATACGTGATTTCAGAGTATTAACGTACTTTGGAATTGCGTAGCTGGCTATGTCTGCCCCCGCTCTCCGGTATTCTGGTTCTGGGGCGTGACAGTGGTTGACAACCTTCTTGACCGACCAGGTATCGGACAATGTAGAGGCGATGGAGGGTGCTGCTGATATATGGCGGACTTTGAAGGATATGTACTCAGGCTCGGGCAACCCAATGCGGGTCTTCCAACTACAGGATGAACTCGATAGGGCGGCCCAAGACGAACATACCCTCTCTGAGTACGCGGCCCTGTTGAAGAAGTACTGGTCTGATCTGGATCACTATAATCCTCTTGGGATGGAAGATGCACAAGTCGAACCGGTGTTTGCAAAGCATTTTCAGACGTTCCTGGCGTATATTTCGCGACAGCGGATGATGAAGTTCTTGAAGGGGCTCAACCCTGTGTCTGAGCAGAGAAGGAATGTACTACTCGCACAACCCACGCTTCCAACCTTAGAAGAAGCCATAGCTGCCATGGCACAAAAAGAAGCTCGATTGAAGTTGATGCCCAACAAAGGCTACTTTCAGGGGGAGCAAGCTGCTGTTGAAAAGTCTGCCCTTGCCGCCTTCAATCAGCCTCCCTCTGCGGGCGGTGTTTGCCACAACTGTGGTGAATCGGGATATTACATTTGATTTTATCCAAAACCCCTGCGAGGTCAGTCGAATGATCGCGGACGGGGCCGTGAAGGACGTCGTGGTGGTCGAAGAGGATATGCTGGTAGAAGGGGAAATTATTTTGGAGGACTCAAAGCAAATCTGGCGGAAGAAGGGGGAGACAATCAATTGGCTGAAATAACCCCTCTTGAGAGGGAGTTCATCGCGAGGTTACGAGGCACGAAGCTGGGTTCGGACGACAGTCAAGTTACTCCTGGGGGGTCATCTATCTCGGGGGATCACATCACTTGCTTTGCCCAAACCAGCACAGGTATACCTGCGCGTGCTCTTGCATCTGTTCATCAGCCAGGTTTGATTATGGACTCTGGGGCATCTCACCATGTCACGGGGTCCCGCGGTGAGTTCCGGGACTATACTCACCTACCAACGTCGGAGAGCATTCAGACTGCTGATGGTACCTCCAGACCTGTAATGGGTAAAGGCACTGTCGCATGCACCCCTTCCCTTACTCTCACCAATGTCTTACATGCTCCATCTTTTCCTGTCAATCTTATATCTATTAGTGCCATTATCCTTGACCTAAACTGTATTGTTTTCTTTGACATTTCTACGGTGACTTTTCAGGAGAAGGGGACAGGACGACGACTAGGGACTGGCACATGGCATAAGGGGCTGTGGTACTTGGACAGGACCGGACTGGACACAGTATTGGCATCTCTAGTAGCAAACGCACAACTGGACGCTTCACGTCGCAGTGTAGAAGACGAATTACTACTCCACCACCAGCGTGTCGGGCATTCTTTCTTTAAATTTATTAGTCGAATGTATCCGTCCTTATATCAAAGGGCTAATAAAGAGAAGTTATTTTGTAATGCATGTGAGTTGGGAAAACATACCAGGAGCTCGTATGTGAGCTCAGGGAATAGAAGTTCCGCTGCATTTGATATGATACATTCGGACGTATGGGGCCCTTGTCCTACAACCGGTATTAACGGTTTTAGATGGTTCGTCACTTTTATTGACTGTTATATCCGCGTGACCTGGGTCTACCTTATGAAGAATAAAAGTGACGTCCTTGAGACTTTTCAGGATTTTTATCGCCGGATGGAAACATAATATAACGTAAAAATTAAGTGTTTTCGGTCTGACAATGGGACGGAGTATACTAATAAGGGGGTTGCTGAGTATTTATCCACTCATGGAATACTACGTCAAACTTCATGTACCAATACACCGGCACAAAATGGTGTGGCCGAACGGAAGAACAGGCACCTGCTGGAGGTCGCACGGACGATGATGCTGGCCATGAATGTCCCGAAACACTTATGGGGGCAGGCTGTATTGACGGCCTCTTATCTCATCAACAGAATGCCATCTCAGGTATTGGACTGGAAGATACCGTTAGAGATGCTTACTGGTGCAACCACGTACACTGTTCCACCGAAAGTATTTGGGTGTGTGTGTTTTGTCCAAGATAATAGGCCAGGAGTTGGCAAACTGGATCCTAGAGCGGTTAAGTGTGTATTCGTCGGGTACACAATGACTCAGAAAAGATACGCATGTTGGAGCCCAATCGAGAGGAAGCTGTTTGTAAGCATGGACGTTACATTCAGAGAACTGGAACCATACTTTGGGTTTAGATAAAGGTTCAGCGTTTGGTGACACACCTAACACAGAGGGTGTTAGACGTGAGGGAGAGATAATAAGTCCAAAAATGGTAGTCGGATCGGTCCCGTGCCCGTTCGTGAAAAATTGGACGAAAGGGGGAGAAAGCAGTGACTCCGATACAGAGAATGAAAAAGAAGATACATATGTTACGCAGGGGGAGAAGCAGACAAGGAAAAAAGAACTCCAAGTCTACAGAGGGATACAGAAGTCCAGTACTGTGTCGTGTCCAGCGCCTACTGTACCAAGCCCATTGCTTACTGTACCAAGTCCCTCGTCTACTCCTGCCCCAACTCTTGAAGATGTTACCCCCGCACCGAATCACTCTGATTCTGATGCGGATCTCTCCGACTTGGATGGTATGATCTCTCCACCACCTATTGCTCCCTTAAGGAGATCTTCTCGCATCAATGCGGGTAAGACTCCTAGTCCTTATGATGATTATGAACATGATATTGCCAACTTCTTGTCTTATTCTAACATTTCTTCGAATTATCGAGCCTTCATTGCATCGTTAGACTCTACTTCTTTAGCTAAGTGTTGGCAGGAAGCAAAGAAAGATCCAAGGTGGAAAGCTGTAATGATGGAAGAACTTGGGGCACTAGAGAAAAATAAGACATGGGAGCTGGTTCCATTACCCAAAGGAAAGAAAGCTGTGGGATGCAAATAGATGTACACAGTGAAGGAGACGCCATAAGGAAAAGTAGAACGGTACAAGGCGAGGTTGGTTGTAAAAGGATACACACAACCATATGGTATCGACTATGATGAGACGTTTGCCCCAGTAGCGAAAATGAGCACGGTAAGAACTCTGGTCTCCATTGCAGCAAACTATGGGTGGAAGCTACACCAGTTAGATGTGAAGAATGCCTTTCTCTATGGGGACCTGCAAGAAGAAGTGTACATGGAACCCCCGCCAGGGTGCTATGCGACAGAATCTGAAGGAAGGACGTCGCATGGTAAAGTGTGTAAACTAAAGAAGTCGCTATACGGGCTCAAGCAATTTTCTCAAGCCTGGTTTGACAGATTCAGAAAGGCTGTTATAGGCATGGGATACCATCAAACAAATACAGATCATACGGTCTTTTTTAGCATGCAAGAGGCCACATCACTATAGTTGTTGTATATATGGATGATATAGTAATCACAGGTGATGATGAAGTCGAGATCACTAAGCTAAAGTCAAAACTCGCGAAGGAGTTTGAGGTGAAGGATTTAGGAGCGATGAGGTACTTTCTGGGTATCGAGGTGTGTGACGACGAACAAGAAATTGTTCTCTCACAAAGAAAATACGTACTAGATCTGCTAAAGGAGACATAGATGCTGGGATGCAAGCAGCAGTCACTCTAATTGACCAGAAGTGCAAGTTAGGAGCAGAAGCAAGAGAGCTTGTTGATCGTGAAAGGTATCAAAGACTTGTAGGAAGATTGATTTATCCGGGGCACACTCGTCCTGATATCTCATTTGCGGTGAGTGTAGTGAGTCGCTACATGCATGATCCAAGAACGGGTCATATGGAAGCAGTGTTTCAGATCTTGAGATATCTTAAAGGGACGCCGAAAAAAGGGCTATGGTTCAAGAATAATGGACGCATAGAAGTTGAGGAATACTATGATGCAGACTGGGCGAGCTGCATAGACGAGAGAAGGTCTACCACGGTACTGTGTTTTTGTAGATGGAAACCTGGTCTCATGGAGAAGCAAGAAACAGTCAGTGGTAGCACGGTCGTCAACTGAAGCAGAATACAGAGCAATGGCTCTGGTAGTGTCAGAGTTGCTGTGGTGGGAGCACTGCTGACAGAGTTGAAGCTGGACAAGGGAGCACTGTTACATCTTCTGAGCGATAGTCAAGCTGCAATAAGTATAGCTAACAATCCAGTTCAGCACGACAGAATGAAGCACATCGAGATCGATCGATTCTTCATCAAGGAGAAGCTGGAACAAGGGATACTGAAGATTGACCATGTTCGCTCAGAAGAACAAGTTGCAGACTGTCTGACTAAAGGTCTTAGTTCATTGAGTCTGTCAAAGCTATGTAACAAGATGTGGATGATTAATATCTATCGTCCATCTTGAGGGGGAGTGTTGAGAACCAATAAGGGACTTTAGTCCCACATCGAAAGATGTATTATGAAGAGGGGTTGGACCCTCTATAAGTAGTGGCAGTAGCCCATCAATAAAAATCATCAATTATTCATTTCTACAATTACAAAAGTGAATTCTCCTTTCTCATATTTACTTTTTAGCACTAGGAATGACCTTTTATTGCAATATTATACACATGTATGTTTGTGTGTTTGCATCTAGTAAAGGCAATGTTCTATTAGTGTAATGCCTGTTGTTCGTATTACGTATTTAAGAATAAGTGTACGTATTTTATCTTGTATTGGCCATGGTTCATCTTGGTTTGGGTTGGCTTGGGTTGGTTCGGCTAGGCTTGATTAGCCTTGGTTCATCATGAACCAAGGGTGAACCTCCTACCTACCACAACCAACCCCATTTATTAACCTCTTCCCATTCTCTCTCCTCATTATTTTCCTTTCTTCTTCATTACTCTCCACCACCAACCAATAAAACCCTAGCCTAGGCAAGTGCAATCTTGCTTCATGAAGAAACCCACCATTTTTATTGTTCTAACCTCTTCTTTGCAACTTTCTAATCCACATTAGAACTTGTCATTTTCTATTTTGAAGCTTGGATTTTTGTAGATCTAGAATTTAGTTATTTTCGGATTTTCATGGTTTTGATCTATTAAATTCCCTTGTTTTCAAGTTTTGATGGTTCCATGTGGTAGAGAATTTCCTTCTACCCAATTTTGACATTTGGAAAGTTGGATTTGGACTTGTTTTGACCAATTTATGGACTTTGGAAGCTTAGGGTTCAACCATGGAGTTCCTGCTATTTGGAGAAGACAGTGAGCAGTGCGCGAGCTTTTTAGCTTGCGTCACTGAGCTGTGCGCGCTCTTTAGCGCAGCGCAGTAGAGTCCATACGCTGTCTTTTTGGAGCGTATGACTTGCATACGCTCACTTGGATAGCCATGAGTCGTATGGAGTCCATACGCTGCCTTTTTGGAGCGTATGACTTGCATACGCTCACTTGGATAGCCATGAGTCGTATGGAGTCCATACGCTGCCTTTTTGGAGCGTATGACTTGCATACGCTCACTTGGATAGCCATGAGTCGTATGGAGTCCATACGCTGCCTTTTTGGAGCGTATGACTTGCATACGCTCACTTGGATAGCCATGAGTCGTATGAAGTTCATACGCTGCCTTTTTGGAGCGTATGTCTTGCATACGCTCACTTGTGTGACAAGGGGTCGTATGGACCTCATATGCTTACCTGAGCGTAGGCTTACCTGAGCGTAGGCTTACCTGAGCGTAGCTTGACTTGAGCGTAGCCTGACCTGAGCGTATGACTTTTGCACTGAGCGTATGGCCTTGGCTGACTTGGTCTTATGTCAGCATGTCATTTTGGTTTTATTTTCCTTAAGCTTGGCTCTTCTATAGCCCTGTATATTAATATTTTATTAGATATTTTACGCCCATTTTATATCCTTACGCCTTTTGTCATGAACTTGATAATCATGAATTTATTTAATAGGTTTGTTAATAATAATTGAACACGGCATGGCAGGACAAGCATACCTGACATGATTATCTCGAATTGCTGTTGCGACGGCTAACGTGACCTGACCTGACAAGAATGACTAACCTGGACACCGTGGATGATTGCGTTTGTACAATAAACCAGTATTGTCTTGCATCATGTCTAGGATAGGATCCCTGAGTACCACGGTCAGGGATACCTACTGTAATTAACTAAGAGTAATAAACTAGAATAATTCAGTAGACATGAAGAGATTCCCAGCTACAGGCAATCCCGTTATCTGGGCGCATTAAGTGGACTTGTAGCCTACCGACGAGTAGGGCACACTTCCAGCACACAGTCATGTGGTGCATCCTTCATAAATAGACATTCGACCTGGATAACTTGGATGGTCTGCAGGGCTTGTGGCTGTTGAAATAATCTCATTGCCTCTTGCTAGTAACTAGGCCTGTGATAACCCTAGCTAGTTAAAGTATCAAGCCGTACTTTTGATTGGCCGTGATTGATTGGATGAAGTTATTCCAGCTTAGTCTTATCCTGATCCTGTGCAAGATCGTGACAAGACACGATTATTGATGCTTGTCTTAACAATAACGATCGAGAGACCAGTTCTGTTCAGGCGAAGGGTTACAACCCCGGTCCTTGTTTGGTTTAAGGGTTGTAACCTGGCTCCCGGAGCAGTTCTGTGTCTTCCCTTCGGTTATTGTCTTATTTGTACCCCGTGCCATGCTTGTCATGTTCTATCTTACTTCAGCAACATGATTATCTATAATGGCCTTAACAATAAAGATCAGGAGTCCAGTTCTGTTCAGGCGAAGGGTTACAACCCCGGTCCTTGTTTGGTTTAAGGGTTGTAACCTGGCTCCCGGAGCAGTTCTGTGTCTTCTCTTCGTTTATTGTCTTATTACCTTATCCATAGTATTTGAGACGGATTTCCATTCAGGTGAAGGACTGCAACCCCGGTCCTTGTTTGGTTTAAGGGTTGTAGTCTGGCTACTTGAATGGTTTTCTCGTACTCAATTATTGTTGTTATTTCCGATAATTTAACTTTAATGTTCCTTACTATATGCTGGTTTTAGTTTCTAAGTGAAGCCTCCTTTGTGGCACTTGCACTTTCTGGGGTCTGACCCAGCTGGTTTTGTGTGGCCAGATATCGGAGCAGCTCCAGAGGATCCACCGATCTTCCAGCCAGATGGTGACCACTAGACGGAACCCTGGCAACGAGTGGGTTTCTTTTTGTCCTCCCATTTATTTGTAAAAATTATTCTTTTGAGGCGTTTAGCCGGCGAGCACGTGTTAGCTCGATTGCATCTTTATTTACTGTCTGCCTACGGGTTGTAACATGATTGACAGATCCTAGGGTTGATCATGTATGACTGAACTCTTGCTAGTCCTGGCATTTTGTACGACTAGCTTCATGATCATCTAATATGTAATGTATGGGACGCCTTGCTATTATATATTTGGTGCTCTGACATCTTGTAATTACTATTGCTTGCTTGTGATTGAGACAATAGGCTTGTTCATGACCTTAGGAGACTGTTGGCTTGTAGTTAAACCCTCATGTATCTAGACAGCCGTGACCGTATAGTGATAGATTCCATTTCATATACGTAGCTGGCTATGTCTGCCCCCGCTCTCCAGTATTCTGGTTCTGGGGCGTGACAATTAGTATGTATTGAGACAGGACCCTGTAAAATCCAGACATGTGAGTATGTGTGCAATATAGAAGACGTAGATCGATGGACATTCAAGAATTAAAAGAAGTAACAAAACATAAAAACTATATATACAGAACATGAAAAAAAACAATTAAGTTTGAGTTATAACTTACATATAGATGTCATTCTCAAAAGTAGTTCATGTATACAAGAACTGAAATGCTAACCAGAGGACATGATGCCTCTGCTGAAGCAGCCTCCTCCCTTCTCGGATAAAATTACCACGGTCGACCACAGCCATCATTCCAGCGAACCTTCTCCTTCCTATGGTCAGGTATTGTTCGTCATGAAAGCTAAAGGTGGATAACAACAGATCATCCCTACTGGGAGGCTTCGCGGCAACCCAGTTAAAGATTTGACTCTGCACGTAAGTCAATTTAATTTTGTTAGCATCAATTTATATAAGATATCAAAAAACAACAATTAAACAACTAAACGTACCACAGCAATGCGCCAAGGGCATTTGAACCTAGCTGCATATGCAATAAATCTCATGAAAGTAACTTCCGCCCTATCGAACACGGTTCCATAACAGGCATACAAGAACTGAAATGCTAACCAGAGGACATGATGCCTCTGCTGAAGCAGCCTCCTCCCTTCTCGGATAAAATCACCACGGTCGACCACAGCCATCAGTCCAGCGAACCTTCTCCTTCCTATGGTCAGGTATAGTTCGTCATGAAAGCTGAAGGTGGATAACAACAGATCATCCCTGCTGGGAGGCTTCGTAGCAACCCAGTTAAAGATTTGACTCTGCACGTAAGTCAATTCAATTTTGTTAGCATCAATTTATATAAGATATCAAAAAACAACAATTAAACAATTAAACAACTAAACGTACCACAGCAACATGCCAAGGGCATTTGAGCCTAGCTGCATATGCGATAAATCTCATGAAAGTAACTTCCGTCCTGAGGGTTCCTCCAAACATAAGTCGAACACGGTTCCATAACATGCATACAAGAACTGAAATGCTAACCAGAGGACATGATGCCTCTGCTGAAGCAGCCTCCTCCCTTCTCGGATAAAATCACCACGGTCGACCACAGCCATCAGTCCAGCGAACCTTCTCCTTCCTATGGTCAGCTATAGTTCGTCATGAAAGCTGAAGGTGGATAACAACAGATCATCCCTGCTAGGAGGCTTCGCAGCAACCCAGTTAAAGATTTGACTCTGCACGTGAGTTAATTCAATTTTGTTAGCATCAATTTATATAAGATATCAAAAAACAACAATTAAACAACTAAACGTACCACAATAATGCGCTAAGGGCATTTGAGCCTAGCTGCATATGCGATAAATCTCATGAAAGTAACTTCTGCCCTAAGGGTTCCTCAAAACATAAGTCGGACACGGTTCCATAACAGGCTTACAAGAACTGAAATGCTAACCAGAGGACATGATGCCTCTGCTGAAGCAGCCTCCTCCCTTCTCGGATAAAATCACCACGGTCGACCACAACCATCAGTCCAGCGAACCTTCTCCTTCCTATGGTTAGGTATAGTTCGTCATGAAAACTGAAGGTGGATAACAATAGATCATCCCTGCTGGGAGGCTTCGCGGCAACACAGTTAAAGATTTGACTCTGCACGTAAGCCAATTCAATTTTGTTCGCATCAATTTATATAAGATATCAAAAAACAACAATTAAACAACTAAACGTACCACAGCAATGCGCCAAGGGCATTTGAGCCTAGCTGCATATGCGATAAATCTCATGAAAGTAACTTTAGCCCCGAGGGTTCCTCCAAACATAAGTCGAACACGGTTCCATAACAGGTATACAAGAACTGAAATGCTAACCAGAGGACATGATGCCTTAGCTGAAGTAGCCTCCTCCCTTCTCGGATAAAATCACCACGGTCCACCACAGCCATCAGTCCAGCGAACCTTCTCCTTCCTATGGCCAGGTATAGTTCGTCATGAAAGCTGAAGGTGGATAACAACATATCATCCCTGCTGGGAGGCTTCGCGGCAACCCAGTTAAAGATTTGACTCTGCACGTAAGTCAATTCAATTTTGTTAGCATCAATTTATATAAGATATCAAAAAATAACAATTAAATAACCAAACGACCACAGCAATGCGCCAAGGACATTTGAGCCTAGCTGCATATGCGATAAATCTCATGAAAGTAACTTCCGCCCTGAGGGTTCCTCCAAACATAAGTCGAACACGGTTCCATAACAGGCATACAAGAACTGAAATGCTAACCAGAGGACATGATGCCTCTGCTGAAGCAGCCTCCTCCCTTCTCGGATAAAATCACCACGGTCGACCACAGCCATCAGTCCAGCGAACCTTCTCCTTCCTATGGTCAGGTATAGTTCGTCATGAAAGCTGAAGGTGGATAACAACAGATCATCCATGCTGGGAGGCTTCGCGGCAACCCAGTTAAAGATTTGACTCTGCACGTAAGTCAATTCTATTTTGTTAGCATCAATTTATATAAGATATCAAAAAACAACAATTAAACAACTAAACGTACCACAGCAATGCGCCAAGGGCATTTGAGCCTAGCTGCATATGCGATAAATCTCATGAAAGTAACTTCCGCCCTGAGGGTTCCTCTAAACATAAGTCGAACACGGTTCCATAACGCGCTCCTACTGCCGAGTTTGTAGGTAAAAAAATAATTAAAAAATAAATAAAAACATCTTATATATAAATTAAGTAATTAATGAGTAATTTTTGTTTACTCTATCAATCCAGTTGCAAAATCGAAGTGAGCCTCCACTAATCTCCAGAAGCGTGCATACTGAAGATATGTCAAATTGCCACGTGCCCATCTAATATACTCCAAAACAAACCGGACCCTTCGAACGCCAGCCATCCCTACAGGAATTATATCCAAATTTACACTGTTAAATACTAAATGAGGGCTGTGGCAAAACAAGATCTAGGTCTTAACTCCCCTCGGCAAGCAGTTGACAGTGACTATGAAGATTTTTAATAAGCTTATAATTTTCTGGTTCTTTCCTAAATTTATTAATGAAAATTATATCACAAATGTGTGAATAAAAATTATAATTTTTATTATAATTAACTATAATCCCAACTTTTGACCCGACCAGTAACAACAGAAATAACTCAATAGAACAAATTGAATAGTTTATTCTATTCGGTTTTGACTAATTTTGTTTTGGTTTCGATATTAAATTTTTAGAATTTTGGTTTATTTAATTTTAACTATTCGATTCGGTTGAAACCAAATGCTCACACTAGCTAGTGGTATGTGTTGAGTGGAAATTGACTAGGGGTGAGTGTTCCATTTGTTTGGTTTATTCAGCTTCAATTCAATCGAAACAGTAAAAATTGGATAAAATAACATTTTTAAATCTAAATCGAAACTAAATAAGTGAATTCGAACCGATAATAGATTCAGTTTTTTTTGGACTATCTTAATTCATTGTTTAGTGAGCCATAATAAAATTGAGATTGTAGTTAATTTATATTAAACTTTTGTAATTCTCATACATATCTTTATTTTATTTCAAAGTTGGATCCAAAATTTGACTATTTGTTTAATTATCGAAATTAGAATTTTAAAACACATACATCAAATTGTTCTTTTTAAAATATGAACTTTTTTAATCATGAGATATGTATATTTTAAAGATATAATTGCATGTCTTTTTTATTTTTATTTTTATTTATTTTTATTTAATATTATTATTATTATTATTATTATTATTATTATTATTATTATTATTATTATTATTATTATTATTTTATTTTATTTTATTTTATTTTTATTTTTATTTTATTTTTATTTTTATTTTTATTTTTATTTTTATTTTTATTTTTATTTTTATTTTTATTATTTTTATTATTTTTATTATTTTTATTATTTTATTATTTTTATTATTTTTATTTTTATTTTATTTTTATTTTTATTATTATTTTTATTTTATTATCATTATTATTATTATTATTATTATTATTCTTATTATCATTATTATTATTATTATTATTATTATTATTATTATTATTATTATTTATTTTTATTATTTATTTTTATTATTTTATTATTATTATTTTTTTTTTTATTATTTTTATTATTATCATTAATAATAATAATAATAATAATAATAATAATAATAATAATAATATATTATTATTATTATTATTATTATTATTATTATTATTATTATTATTATTATGTTTGAGGTGAATTGAATTGAAATTCAATTCAATTCATTTCAATATATATTAGTTGCAAGTTGCTGTAACAACAACATACATGAATGCATCCGTACATGAATTCATTAAAATGATGGCCTCCAGTGCGACCCGGCTCCGGCCCAGCCCGGCCCGGCCCGACCCAGCCCGGCCCGAAATCCACCGTACCGTGGGTCATGTGCCGGGCTGGGCTTAAAATTTCCATCAATAGCCCGGCCCGCTACAGTTCATGGGCTCAGGAGGCCCGGCCCGGCCCACTTAACAGCTCTAAATTTGTATGAAAATAGTAGAAAATAATAAAATAAAATTTAGTCCCAAAGTTTGTGTAGTCAAATTAATATGAAAAATAATAATATAAATCTAGAATTGGGTTACAATTTGGGTCTTACTATTCTACAAAATAATTTTCTTCATTCTGAATCTAGAAATTCTCAGGCCCCAGCTCTTGTAAATGGGTTGGACCTGAAAAGTTATAAATCGAAACCTATGACGAGTCTTACTATTCTGCAAATTGAGCTCATACATTCTAAAACTAGAATCAAGAAAATAGTTTGGGCCTTACTAATGATGCTCTTAGAACATCATTAGCAGATAGTGCTCCAAAATTTTATCTTGAGGTCCATTTTTTTTAAAACCCCAAGAATAGTAGAAAATGATAAAATGAGCTTTGGTACCAAAGATTGTGTGTTAAAAAATTAGCGTAAAAAAAACTAATATAAATCTAGAATTGGAACTTACTATTTTACAAAATAATTTTCTATATTCTTAATCTGTAAATTCGCTGGCCCAACCTATAGCTCCTATGGGTGAGTTGGACTTGAAAATCTAGAGCTTAAAACATAGGATGGATCTTACTATTATACAAAATGAGCTTCTACATTCTAAATCTAGATACTAGAAAATCGGCTGGGTCTTACTAGTGATGCTGGTGGTTCTCAAAATTTCATCTTGAGGTTTTTAAAAAAAAAATGTAGAATGGGTTATACAAGAATAGTAAAAAATAATAAAATGAGCATTGGTCTCAAATATTATATGGTCAAAAATTAATGTGAAAAAAAGATTAATGTAGCTCCAAATTTGGACTTACTATTCTACAAAATGATTTCGTAGGTTCCGAATCTAGAAATTTTCATGCCAAACCTATAGCTCATACGAGTGGACTGGGTTTGAAATTTTAGAAATTAAAACCTACGATAGATCTTACTATTCTACAAAATGAACTCCTACATTTTTTAAAATCTAGAATCTATAAAATGGGTTGTGTCTTACTAATGACACTCTTACAACTAGTTTCTCAAGGACTTCTTTATAAGTTGATGAGGAAGAAGAAGAGCAGTCCATTGGGAATGGGAGATAAAGGTTTATCGGAAATTTTCATACAGAGCATTAATTGTTTATAAAATCATAAACAAAGCACAAAGTTTGTGAAAATTGCATAGGGAGCACCAGAACGCCCTTAAAAATGGCGTTTTGCTCTTTATGCTATTTTTAAATTTTTTTTACCTTTTCCGTTATATGTTCCGTTAAGCCGTTAACGAAAGAAAAAATATATATATATAAAAAAATGGAAACGCCCATAGGAAGGACGTTTTCCTTATTGTATTTTTTTTCTATAACGATAGGATGTGATTGTTTTTTGAGTGTTTTTTGATTGTTTTTTGAGTGATTGTTTTTTGAGGCTCTGTTTGGTAGAAATGATGGAATAGTGAAAAAAAGAAAAAATCAAAGAGATACAATTTTCATCCATATAGAAAGAAAATATATATAAAATCAAAGAGATACAATCAAAGAGATACAATATATATAAAAAGAAATATATATAAAATCAAAGAGATACAATTTGCATCCATAAATAAAATCAAAGAGATACAATAGATGGTTCAGATCTATTGCGGGATTGAGGGGGATTATATTAGGGTTTTTTTAATCCAAATTTTCATGCAATAGAGAAGAAAAATGTGGCAAGAATACTTTGCAACAATGGGAGGAGAAATGATATCTACGACATCTTTTCGAAGAGATGATTGTTTCGGACAATTCTATTTCTCGTCATCTTCGTTATTCGTGTGTCCGTAATTATTTTTCTATTCCAAAGAGTTGTGGTGATCCGTGTTGGATCAGACGAACTTATAGAGGTTGTGATCTTCTATCCATTAGTGGAGGCTTTTTAGGGTGGACTCTAATTTTTTATGCAAGAATTTTTCACGCAAGATTTTTTATCCTTCCTAACAGTGCCTCCGCCAATCTATATAACTAACTGATAACTAGAGAGAGACCCGGTGCTGTGCTCTCTTCTTCTTCTTCTTCTTCCTCCTATACTAATGTCATCCTCCAAGGAGAGAGCCGAGGTGGTCCGGAGAAGAAGATGCCGAACCCGCCTCTCTTCCGATATCATCATGTGGGAGATCCTCCCGTGTCTCCCTGTGAGGACACTCTGCAAGTTCCGCTGCGTCTCCAAGTCATGGTACCATCTCCTCTCTTTCGATCCCGACTTCCTTCGACTCCACTGGCGGAGGTCCGAACGAAAGCCTCCTACGCTCCTCGTAATAACTCCCGACTACAGCGCGAACTGTACCCCTTTCTTCAACGTGAAGATGAACGAGCGCGGCCAAAGAAGGGTGGCCAACTCGGCCGCCGACCTGGGGTTCGACATGAGGCCCTTCCACGGGAAGGTATCCGCGTGCCGCGGCCTCGTGCTGGTGTACAACCGGCACACGGTCCGCGTCTGGAACCCCGCAACGGGAGAGCGGATCGACGTCGAGGTTCGGCGGCCTGCACGCAGAGACAGCAGCAACATCCTCGAAGAAGTACGCGACATGTTTTCCGGCGGCGGTCGGGATATCTTTGCGGCAGCAATAGGTTACGTCGAGTCCACCGGAGAGTACAAGGTGCTGGTCTTCCGCAGGCGTCGCAAGGCGTCTTGCGAGGTCCTGACGGTAGGCGGCTCCGGCAGGGGGTGGAGGGCGACGAAGAGCCCCCCGCCGTTCCGCCTCTTATTTTCCGCGTACGGTACGTGCAACATCGCCGTCGTCAACGGGTTCCTCCACGTGTTGCCAATATCCTCTTCCGATCTCGGCATAGCTCGATTCGATCTCGCGAAGGAGGATTGGTCGGTGATCCCGGGCGTAGACCCGCGCCATCTCGCTCCTCGGTACGAACGCAACGATTTGTTGCTCAAGGAAGTGAATGGGGCCTTGTGTTTCGTGCAGTTCAGCGAACGCAGGTGTCGTGCAGACATTTGGCTACTCAAGGACTACGACAAGGGTATCTGGGTGAAAGAATACACAATCGACGTCTCCTACGACTCCTATCTGTGGGAGAGGGGAGGTGATATAGTTGAACCCTTGATGATTGAGGAGGATGGAAGAATCGTATTTACAAGTGAGGACTTAAACTTACTCTTTTATTATGATCCTAAAAGCGATAGTTTCCAAGAAATTTACAAGGATGATAAGGGAAAATTTCCCTTTTTGTTGTCAACTTTGTATTCAGAGAGCTTGGCATCATTGAAGAGAGGTAAAATTGGTCGCATAGGAAGATGCCCATCTATTTGAGAGTGTTTTTTTCTTTTTCTTTTCCAAATTATCCTTGTATCTAGTTGAAAATTGGCATCAGATTTGCTGTCCCCAAATATCTTTTCCAATCATGTCTCCTCTCTATGACCAACATATTCAATAATTTGAGAAAATTATTAAAAAGGTAATTTTGATCATCATTACTTGAGATCAAGCCACTGTGTCGTCATGGTTATTGACGAACGAGTAGAGTCCGATCCGAATCTATCAAATTTGGGCCCAGTCCGACTCGTGTCCAGTCCTAGAAAATTTAGTCCTCCCTACCCCTCTCTTCCTCTCTCTCAACAAGTACGCAAGTGCTTCCCAGACATTACTTTTATTTCCAGGTTCTATTGTTCCTTTTATACTCTTTATTAATTTGATTGTTTGAATATTCAAATTAAAGATTAATCATATTTTTGTGACTACATTTCTAGTTTAGTAATATATTTTATTAATTAGGCACATACAAATGATTACAAGAAAATATAGAAGTGGGCATCCAAAGCGTAGGAAGAAAAAAAAAAAGGGTTTTTTTGAGCAAATAACCCTGTCAATAACTTGTATTTGAGTGGTAACCCCACTTTATTTATAATTTAGGAAATAATTCTATTTTGGACGGATGTTAACATTCTGTTAACAAAATATTTGTTAATATATGTATTAACTTTAACGGATGTTATCATTCCGTCCAAAACATTGTTATTTCCTAAATTATAAAAAAAGTGGGGTTACCACTCAAATACAAGTTATTGACAGGGTTATTTGCTCAAAAAACCCACAAAAAAAAAGTAAATGTGTTTATTCAAACTCAAAAAGGTGCTACGAAAATATTATCGTAGGAAACAAAAAGAATGAGACAAGTAATCTTGAATATAAAAAAATAATTCATGAATTAGCAACTCAAATGGCAACAAAAATAAAGTTTATTTAAAAATTCTTTATAAGAATAAAATAAAAACACAACTCTCCTAAAATAATATATTAAAATTTGTTAGGGAGTGTCGGCTTGGAGGGAGAGATCCAGCTTATGGAAGGTGACACCGGTGGTTGGGTTGCCAAGCGGTGGTCGATGGAGGTGAATGGGGTCTCGCGTGAGGGAGGCAATGGAGCAGTGGAGGATGAAGGAATGGGGGGTGTAGTCCCCTGATTTTTTTTCTTCATAACCTAGATAATTATTTAGCATACATACATATATATATATATATTTTTTGGAATCAGATAAGTATATTAATTGTCAAAAAATGATAAGTACAAGCATCAAATGTTTCACCGAAGCAAACCCATCCCCTTTGCATCTTGTGCAATGTTGTGAACTCTATATATACTTTAATGATCAAAATGTACGTAGGGTTTTATATATATATATACTTTAATGATCAAAATGATAAGTACAGTGGATTTTTGGTCCGACCCATGTGCTTTGGTTCAACGATGATGAAAGGACTAAATTATCCCTCTCTAAAACTCATTTTTGTATTTAGATTATAGACAACCCAGTGTGTTTGTTTCTACCACATAAATAAAAAGACAAGTTGCTCAAACTTTTCCCTCACGTTCATCCCAGCATCCCAACTTCTCCCTCACGTCCCTCCGAACGGCGGCGGAGGCGGCGGCAGCAGAGCCTCGCCTCCGTCGCGGAGAACCGGAACTCCAGCTTCGCCGTGAGCCTCGACCCCCAGCACGAACCGGAGCAGCCGACGGCAGTGAGGTTACCACGGAGGATCTCCGGGAGGCATTCTTCGACAGGAGAGAAGTCACTCGACCCTTCTCCAGGTGGTGGTCCAGTCGGATCAGTCTCCGAGAAGAAGAAACAGCACAGGTGGAGCGACCTTCGGCCGTCGGATCTGTTGTTCGTGTCCGTGCCATTATGGCACGGGTTATCCACTAGTATATATATATATATATATATATATATATATATATATATATATATATATATATATATATATATATATATATATATATATATATATATGGAGAGGTTATTTTCGTAACTTGAAATAATATCACCAAGGATGCAAACAACAAATCTTAAGATCACACAAGACAACACCCTCTTTAATAAAATAAATTTGATCATTTTAACCCTTTTCTTATTAACAATTTTCAAAAATCTTCCTCTTATGATTATTAATGAAGTTCTAAATACTAAAAGCAATGATGTGCAAATTTGGTGATAATATTGAAAGGATCCAAATGCAAGTATAGTTTCACATAAATGTACCATATATGTGATTGATGGTAGACCTTTCAATATTATGTAGTCGACTCCTTCAATATTTTCTCACGTTGAGGCACACATAACCTTCTATAATTTGACAAGTTATGCCGCACGAAAAATTAGTAGGACACGGATCAGACACGGAGATCACACCTTTTCGGCACCCGATTTTATTACAAATTATATTAAAAATTGACAAAGCGCAGTATGGTTGATAAATTTTGAATTTTTACATTCTAATTGGATTAGGAAAAAAAAAAGGAAAATCGGATCATAAGTTTTTAATGAACACTATCAATCATGAGTTAGGACGTCAAACTAATCATATATTTCAGACTTAATTGCAACTTGATACAGTCAACTATGTTATTTTTTAACTTAATATTCTAATTTTTTTTGGTAATAATTTGATACCTAAAAAAATTTATGACCAAAATACTCCTATGTAAAACTTGAAACTCCTCCTCTTCCTCCACAGCCCTGGCTCCGCTCCCCACCTCCGACTACACCACCACCCGCCTCCTCGTCCTCTCCATGGTGCCGCCGCCACCGGCTACGCATGTCGATCGATCGAGAGAGAGAGAGAGAGAGAGAGAGAGAGAAGGGGGGGGGGGAGGTTTGCAAGGTTCGGCCAGTATAAAAAAGTTATCAGAAATTTTCATATGGGGTAAAAAAGTTTACCCAAATTTTAAAAAAAGTAATAAGTTTGGAGAAATTGTGGATTGGGTAACGAAGCTCCATCATCGATGGCGCACCCTGGCCGGGAAGCAATTCCTCAAAGAACGCGCCATCATTGATGGCGCGCTATGGTTGCTGCGAGCGTGACGAGGCAGGACGCGACGTGACGACGAGGCTTGTCAGGTCCCCGAAGGACGCGCCATCATTGATGGCGCGTTGACGCATGGAAAGACGCGAAAGACGCTGACGCACGCATGGAAAGACGCGAAAGACGCTGACGCTGACGCTCGCTTTTGGCAGGACGCGCCATCATTGATGGCGCGTTGTCTTGACGTCGTATACGACGCGCCATCTATGGTGGCGCGCTCTGGCTGCGTTGACACTTTGCAGTGATTCAGTGAGGGGGAAGAGTGATTCAGTGAGTGGGTTGCAGTGATTCAGTGAGTGGGAAGCGTCCCCATGAATAATGGCGCGCCATCAGAAGGGGTGGCAGGGTGAAGTTTTGGAGGGAAGCATGCCCATGAATAATTTGGCAGCATCTCTTTCTCTCTTCGTTTCTCCTCTATAAATTTCTTCTCCTTCTTTCTTCTTCCTCACACAAGTTAGACAGCACCTTCCTCACATAATTTAGACAGCACCAGAGCCTCTTTCTCCTATTCTTCATCTTCATCTTCATCCTATTTTTCTAAATGTAAGTAACTCTTGTACAAGATTAAATTTTGAATTTATTTCAACATTTGTATTACTAATTGTATTTTCGAATATATTTGTAACAGATGAATCCACCGAATGACGGATTTATTCCCGGGGGACCGACTACAGAAATCGTGAAACAGGAAAGAGAAACTCATATATCTAAGTTAGTTTTTGAGGGAAAGGTAAATTTTAAAATCGTAACTCTCGGTATTCTGTATTATTTATTTATTTTACATAAATGTAACAAATAAAATTCGCTTGTAGTTATATGATTATCCTCCCGAGGCTCGAACACGGGAGCATGGAAGTTGGAGGAATCAGAGAAGGTATCACACATGGGAGTTAATTGATGATCAAAAGCAGTTGGTGCGTTCATTTGGATTTCATTATCTGGATGAAATTCAAATTTTAGTCCACGATGTTCACCTCATATTTAGTCTTGCTGAGCGTTGGTGGCCTCAACGCAACGCATTTCAGTTGCCTGTTGGTGAAATGACAATCACACTCTGGGATGTCGCAAATATTCTAGGATTACCTATTACAGGCGAACCAATATATTTTGATACAAATTTAAATCCGTGTGAAATAGTCAGGAGATATCTAGGCATTACGCCCCCTGCGGACCTAGGAGCAAGGAGTTTTGTCACGATAACTTGGCTTCGGGGTAATTTTATGGATTTAGATAGGACTATCGACGGTCCAGTCGCGGTCAATGATTACAGGGTATGTCCCTCTTTGGTATTTTTGGCAAATATTTATTAATTTTAATAGCGAGTTAATTTTAATATGTTAGTTTCATAATTTGCAGATACTTTGCTGTACAAGAGCATATTTGCTCTGTTTGTCCTGGGCAATGTTATTTCCCGATGGACAGGGAAATTGAATAAACGTCCGACTGCTACCATTCTTAGATGATCTTAAAGTACCTACTCGTCATGCATGGGGAGCTGCTACATTAGCGTATCTATATGCCAGCTTGACGGAATTTGCAAGATCGAATGGTTCGAAAAATTTGTGTGGGTGCGCGACGCTGGTTCAGGTAATGGAAAATCGATATCTAAATTGATTTCAATTATATACATTTTCTTGAATATCGAATTATTTCTGTCGTAGGTATGGTGTTACGAACATTTTTTTATTGGTCGACCTGTAACCAGCATTCCAAGTGATATTGGAATTTTTTCGCTTGCTACGCGATGGGCCACAAATGTAGTGGACCCACATCATAATTTACACAGAGATGTTTCACTGTATCGGAGAGAATTTGATACGTTGCAGTGGAATGAGGTAACTAATAAATTTAGTATAGTCAATCCAGTTAATAATTTGGTACAAATTTATCATGAATAATTGGCTTTCAATAGGTTATATGGATACCCTACTCGGATGATGAAAATGGTCCAGAAATAAGAAGGACAGCGTTCCAGCTAAGCCTGCACAAAACTTTTATTATATATGATCGCTATACTATGTATCATCCAGCAGACCGCGTTCTACGACAATTCGGTTATTGCCAGATAATTCCGCCTGACCCGCCATGCATGAGTTATGATATAGCTAATGCAAGAAACAGAATTGATTCTGCTAGAGCTTCCTGGTTTAGGCGGTTCCAGGATTATAGTGTGGCAAATCTTCCCCGAATAACGCACGCAGATGAATGTAAGTTCCAACTTAGTAGTATACTTATCCAGATAGCGTACACAAATATATTTGTCTTACTATTGTTCCAACGTAATGCAGATGAAGGCAACATTGCTTATAGGCACTGGTGGGGAGCGCCTCGTATAACTAACAGAGCGTACATATTCGAGGAGCCACGGTTCAAGCCTAAAGCCGTAGATGAACCTACTCTGCGAGCTTTTGTGGCCGCATGGACGGGAGTGGATGGGCGATATTTTAAATCGTGTCGATTCACTTAGTCTTGGTCGGGATCCTGATATGCCTCCATTGCATACCCGTATCCCGGCCGATTATCCGAGTGCCACTGTGCCCCTGAGACGTTCACGACGTCGCAGGACGGTTGAGCCAGAGGACGAGGCGGATGAGGAAGCTGCTGAAGAGGGCGCTGCTGGAGAGGGTGCTGCTGGAGAGGGCAGCAACACGCAGTACGCTCCGGAGTACCCTAGCCAGCAGTACCATGGAGAGGGCAACAGCCAGCAGTACCCTCCAGCGTACCCTAGCCAGCAGTACCATGGAGAGGGCAGCAGCCAGCAGTACCCTCCAGCGTACACTAGCCAGCAGTACCCTCCGGAGTTCCCTAGCCAGCCTTACGCTGCAGAGTACACTACCCCACACTATGCTGGAGAAGGGCTCAGTCAACAGTATGTGGGCATGGGCTCTTCCTCAGCCTTTCAGCCCTATAATCAACGCATCACGACTGAGGAAATCAACACTACCGCAGCGTATTCCTTTGAAGGCATGTCGTATTACTCACAATTGTTTACGTCTCCGTCAGCCCCGGTGCCTACTCAGGAGGCCGAGGAAGTGGATGAAAGAAGAGCGGAGGAGACCACAGATGAAAGAAGAGCCCGACTTGGCCTTAGACAGGTAGAACGAAGGCGTTACAAACGCATGGCCCGCAGAGGAGTTTGAAATAAAATTTTATTATGTAATGTTTAAAAGTTGACATGAATGTTGGTACTACAATGAAAAATACAAGTTCTATTGTCATCATTCTCTTGGTTGACTTGTACATTTTCTTCTGTTGTGTCCCATCAAACCACAGTTGCCGCAACGAAGTTCCCTTGTCGATAATTCTCGTGGTTTGATGCGGTTTTTCTTCGGCCTTCCAGCTTTGCGTCTGACATCTGGAACTCCAATTTCGCCCCTTACCAAAGCCGCTTGAATGTTGTAAGGAACTGGAATTGGTTCCATCTGTGGCTCGTACACACTTCTCAACCTGTCAGTAGAAAATATTATAGGATAGTAATGTTCAACCTCATCACTGCAATATTGACAAGCAAAACATGCATGTATACATGGCATGTAAGTATGATACCACCTTAAACATGTACAAGATCTTTCATCTAATCGTACAACATATGTTCTACTCGATGCACGGTCTAATATTTCAAACAAATAACTATCAATTCGTAATATCTGAAGTTGATGTCTCTCATTGGTAATAGATGTCATAGTCTTTAACATCTTAGGACAATAACTTGTGTCTAAATTTTGAGCATGATTCCTGTTTTTGTCATGAAGTGTTATAATCTTTGCTCTAATACCATCAAGAAGTGTCGTTATGGGTTTATCACGCAAACTCTTAATCCAATTGTTAAAACATTCAGCAAGATTAGAAGTGTTAATATCTAATCTAGGACAAGGAGCATATGCTGTAATCCAATGTGCAAAATGACGATTTTCATCATTTGTACCAATAAGCCAATTGTACATCGTCATGTTCTCTGCTTTAATTATCTCGAACAAGTACTGTGCATCTGTTTCATTATACGATCTAGCAAGAGAGTCTAACAACCGATGAAATTTTTTCTCTCTCACAATAGACTTCATATTCTGCTTAAAATGTTGAATGCAAAAGAAATGAGGCGATTCTGGAAATATATTTCGCATAGCATGTATTAATCCTTTTTGCTTGTCAGAAATAAATGAGATACTACTCCAATCATTAAAATAACTTTCAAATGATAGTCTAAGACCATTTAAAAACCAAGACCAAGAATCAGTATTCTCACCTTCGGCAACAGCATAAGCAATAGGATACAATTGATAATTAGGATCATGAGCACAAGCAATAAATAAAATACCTTGATATTTAGATGAAAGAAAAGTGGCATCAGT
This sequence comes from Iris pallida, assembly GCA_029216955.1. Taxonomy (NCBI): domain Eukaryota; kingdom Viridiplantae; phylum Streptophyta; class Magnoliopsida; order Asparagales; family Iridaceae; genus Iris; species Iris pallida. Next base: position 1,864,183 of record JANAVB010041017.1, on the reverse strand, counting down.
GCTAATAACAGGTAAACAATCCCTTAAAAATCCATCAATACATGCCTTAAAGCAAATAAATATTCTCTCAAACTTGTTGCTTTCGGAAGTCTTAATAAAACATCTACTACCTGGATTCGACTCCATAATTCTAAAACCATACTCCTCAAGGCCAGCATATGCCTCAACATAACTACCATTTATTTCACGTAATGCCATTTCTCGGGCTCGCCATGCTTTAGAGTATGTAATATGTATACGATGTTCTCTAAATATATCCTTCACAATTTGTGATGCACTATATGACGGATTATCTCTAATTAAATCAACTATTTTTGTCTTAACCCATGCACCGGTAGCTAGTCGATGACGTCCTGTCGTAAGTCCACTTAAACAAGAATGACGACTTTCTAGTGTACTAACTTTAACTATTTGTCATTTTCCTATGGATTTGGCATATACTCTCCAATGACAATTCTGTTTATCACAATTATATATAATTCCATGGGAATTATTCATAGCACTGGCTGAACAACTAAAATTATGCTGAATTGCTAAATTACTTATAAAACTTCTAAATTTTGTACGAGTGTCGAATGTTTGTCCTACAAATAATTCAGGAGTGCTAGAATTATCAGTACTATCATCATCTATCTCATAACCAGTATTTTCAATTAAATCATCACTATTTTCATTGTCATCATCATTATCATCATTATCATCATCATCATCATCAACATAATCATCATCATTATGTTCATCTTGTAAGGGAGAAATTGTTTGAGAAGAACTAGCACCTGCGTTAACATGTGGGTAATTAGAAACAAATTCATCATTAGTTCTATTAGCAAATGATGAAACTTGAGTAACATATAAACTAATATAAGGTGATTGTGAATTAATCTCAAGAATAAAATTCCATGCTTCTTCACCATCTATCAATAAACATGTGGAACCAAAAACAGACTTTAAAATAAATTGATAATTAATAGAAAAACGCGTTGAAATTAAATTGCGTAAATTTTCTAAGGTAATATGGCGATAAGTTGTAAAAAATTGGGTGTCACCTCCTTCGTAAGTTAACCCATTTACTCTACCACCATGTGAGCAGACTATTTTAATATTAGGATCCATGGATAAAATAAGATGGTTGACAATGTTTAGCTAATAGAGAAGAAGAACTTGTAAGAGGGAGAGAAACTTCAGAGGGAGATACTGGCTTCCGTCAGGAGTTGGAAGCTTGTAAGAGGGAGATACTAGCTTCTGAAGACTTGCGCTTCCAAGCTTCAGAGGAGTGCTTCTGTGAGAGACAAGAGAAAGAGTTGTGTGCTTCTGTAAGAGATAGGAGATGTGTTTGCGTAGAGAGAGAGAGTTAACATTGAAATATATAGACGATGAGAATAGAGACGTTAAAATGTAGACGTTGGAAAAAGCGCGCCAGGATTGTTGGCGCACTCTACTTTACATATAGCCGTTGAAGGTGCAGGGGAGAAGTACATGTAGCCGTTGGGAGTGGGAGAGAGTGGGAGCGCGCCATCATTGATGGAGCTCTCTGACAGTCCATCCCCTTTTTCCCTCCCATTTCTAGCCTGCCAGTCCCATTTCTAGTCCTAGCCACGTGGACAACGCGCCATGGTCCATGGCTCCCCATGGAGCGCGCCATGGTCCATGGCGCTCCTCTGGCCATGTTCACGTGACGCTGTTCCCCCCCCCCCCCCCCCAACCGCACGTGGATCGAATCGAAAAAATTGCAGCAAGTTACAGCGCGCCAAGGGCCATGGCTCCTCCTGGAACGCGCCATCGCCCATGGCTCGCCCAAAGGAAGGCAGTGGCCGCTTTGCCAGCGCGCCATCGGGGTTGTCGTCTCATTACGCTATGCACAATTTTCATAAACTTATTACTTTTTTCGAAATTTCTGTAAATTTCTTTACTTTGTATGAAAATTTCTGAAAAGTTATATACTATCGTCCCAAGCAATAATTGACTCGTTGTCAGCGATGTGTGTATACTTTATGTCCAATAGCTATCACCTACTAAATGCCAATTTCTAGTTCCATTATTTAATGCTTGACTGACATAATTATTTTTTTATCAAAATATCTCTAAAGGGTATGTCAAGTGATAACGAAGAGAGAGCATCCACAGTTGGACTCTTTTCAAGTGCTATATTTGATCTTTGGCCAAATTTTGTAGCACTTGAAGGCTACAATGGACTCTTGTCCACAGACTCCACACTTGAAAAAGAGTATAAAGCCAAAGGACTCTCCAAATTTGGAGAGTCCACTAGTGGAGCTATAGTTACTTGGGGTCCACCATATTTACTTTTCTCCTTCATTCTTTTTGTTGGAGTGTTGCCATTTGTCAATTATGAAGGAAAAATAAGGAGGAAAAAGATGGAATGTTGCCACTTGTCAAATTGGAGTGTTTATTTGGAGTATACCATTGTATACCAACATGAAGGAAATACTTCAAAATTATTTTTTGAAGTTTGGTTTGAAGTAATTTGGAATATGATTTGGAGTGTTGCCACTGTGGATGCTCTTAGAGTACTCTATGTATGGAGCGTCTCCCCTAGCTAAATTTAGCTTAGCCATAATAGTTTAATATTAAAAATTGCTACTTAAATTATCTAAATGGTGTTCCAATTATAGGAATTGAGCATTTTTTTTTATATTCGATTTTGATTGGAACACATTTTGTCAATTTTGAACAAACATTTATGGAACTAAATCTTATTTTGGTACATATGTTTGGATGATACTTGTAATAGCAACTTATGCATGGTTATGAATTGTTTGAAATTTTATAGTTCTGAATTGTTCAAAATTGACGGAATATGTTTCGAAAGCTCAATTTATAAAAATTAGAGTTCCAAAATCAAGCATTAGAAAGTTAAGATGTAAAAAATTCAAACGCTATAGTTGGGATGTCATTTTGATAATTTAACATACCTATTAATAAATAAGGGTGCACATCTCTATTAATACAAAGAGACTTCAAAACGGCTCAAGATTGAGCCGTCTAAGCTGTTTATATCATCAACCATTTTAGTTTCAAAAAATTAAAATTAACTACCTTTCTTATCTTCTGTGTGGATAACCGAACCATCTCTTCTCACGTAAAAAATTAAAAACCACCCGATACTAGAATATATTTAAAATTATATTATATTATGTTTAAACTAACTACATAATATTATCTAATTAAACACATATTTAGAATTTTAAAAATATTCATAAAAAATCATATTAAAAATATTCTAATATAATTTAAATTTTTATATACTTTATTAATACTATCATTGATTTTTTTATACGTGCAACGTACGTGACTAGTTGGAATAAACTAATAGTAAGAGTTGTAGTAATGCTGGGAATAGAAGTGGAAATTATTTTTCAAGATTAACTTTCGCAACAAATTGGAACCATCCACACCAAACATGATGGTTGACTTATCCAAAAAAAAATAAAGATCATAAAAATTAAAGACAAAGACACAAGAATTAAATAAAAAATTATAACCCAGAAGATCAGATCACTAAATAATGTTACAATACTTGACAAAATCGCTACAACTTCGTAATCCTCACTACCAGATAAACTATACAAAGTGAATCCAAGAAATTGTGAGAGATTACACCTAAGATGATAGGAGAAACATAAATTCTCATAAATTCTCTCTTCTTCGATCTCTCTATTTCTTCTTTCTTTCTTCCGATCAAACTATTGTTGGCTGGCTACCCAACTGCTTTATTTTGAGCACAATTATCTCTCACAAATAAACATTAGGCTCCTATACATAGCATGTCATTTGTCTATACACAGAAATTTAATCCTAAGTAGACATGACTTAAAAAAATATTGATTAGATAGGACTAGAACTTTGTTCCAATCGTATTACTACCAGGATTATTAATATTAGTAATGTGCACATGCATTGCACGTACATAAGAAAATAAAAAAAATTTAATATGAATTTATTATAAAAGCTGTCAATTGTAAGAATTGAACTTAAGCAATCAAGGAAAATGTTTCACTCCTTAACAACTTGAGTTAATGTTATTTAATTATAAATATATCATATTAAGTAATTAAATACTTGATTAATTTTTTTAATAATTAGTGGAGTATTTAGGTAGTTATTTAATTTTTTTATTAATTTTTTTAATTTATTTAAATGATGATATTTATACAGTTTGAACGACTTATTTTTGATCCGTTTTCAAGCCGAGTTATATAAGTAGAAGATGAGCCCAATTCTAACAAAAATCCTAAGACGTTTGATGCCAATAACAAGATAGAACTTGGAAAGTGTTCTTCTTCTTCTTCTTCTATGAGCTCTCCATATGAATTCTTCTATTTGGAAGAATAGAGAAGTGAGTTTTGGATCCTAGGAAAAGTGAAGTTACATGGTGGTGGATCCCGGGATATTTGATAAAATTCACCTGTTCATCAACTCCTTGTCATATGTGATGGGATCACTCTCATGCAAAAGGGATAAAAAAAAAAATGGAACCTAACAAATACAACATAAAAACAAAAAGGAAAATCAGCCCTTGAAAAAAAAAATTTGCTGGTATTTTATCCTCTACATTGATGGAACCAAACAAAAAGCCCAAGGAAGTATGATATATATATTTTTTTTTTACTTTTTCTTCTAAAAGGCGAAAGAGTAAAAAAATAATAACAACAAAAATTTTATACCAAATTTATGGCGTTGGATGTTTGAATCTTCGTTCCATTGGGTTGGCTCTGTTAAGGATCATGTCTTTTATAAGACTAACAAGATCTATGTTCTTTTTAGGTCAACGTCTAGTCATAGCAGTTGAATTAACTAGTCCGAGCTCTCTAGCCTAGTGGTATTAGAGCGGACATCCGGAGGGGCCGGCAAGGTTCGAGCCCCCCAATTGTGTGTGTGATTTCAAAAAAAAAAAAAAACAGTTGAATTAACTACTATATTATTGCTCCTCCTTATGGGAGTATGTATGCATCTGTGTTGTACATGACCAAACTATCTCGTTAGATTTGTTTTCATCTTAAAAAAAAAATTGACGTTATCTCTAACTTTTCATAAATGCACTCATTTCTTGTGATATCCTCCATGTTTGGTTCGCAAATTCAATACCTTAGAAAAGGACAGTCATTATTTTTCTGTGTTTGGATGTGAAGGAAATGAGTACGAGAAAAAATTCCAAAGGAAATAAAAAATAGAAAAAAAATGGTTTCCCCACCCACCCCCAAAGATTTACTTTTCCACTTCATGGATTCACTTTCCCTCCTAATTTTGCTAGTCTTTCCAAATACCGAAAATAAAAATTGATATGAATTACAATTTTTCAAAGGAAAGAAAAAAAAAAGCAAATAATAGATTTTCTTTTCCTTTTTCAGCTACACTAACTTTTTGAACTTTGGTCCATGAAATAATTTTTTTATCAAGTTTGTAAAAAAAAAAATCGATATGCCAAAAATAAAATTAAAAATAAATAAATAAAATTATTACAAAAAGGAAAAATTTGAGTGGCACCCCACATTTGTTACGCTTATTTAAGGTGCACCCCACATGATTACATTAATGCATAACACCCCCCACTTTGGACGGTTTCTGTCTAAAACTAACGGTCAACCCCGTTGACCAATTTTTTTGACGAAAATACCCCCCGTCACCATCATCATCATCATCAACTCATCACCACCACCATCCACCATCATCACCGCCCCCCCTCCCGCTCCGCCCCCTAGCCCCCACCGCCGCGCGCTGCTGCTGCTGTCGCCGCTGCCGCGCGCTGCTGCTGCTGCCGCCGCCGCCGCGCGCTGCTGCTGCCGCCGCGCACTGCTGCTAGGGGGCGGAGCGGGAGGGGGGGCGGTGATGATGGTTGATGGTGGTGGTGGTGATGATGATGATGTTGGTGATGGTGGTGGTGGTGATGGCCGGGGGGGTGGAGGGGGGCGGTGCGGCGAGGTCGGGGAGGGGGTGGAGGAGAGCGGCGAGGTCGGGGAGGGAGGGGGGAGAGCGGCGACGCCGTGGAGGGGGCCGAGCACGGCGGGAGACGGAGGACGGGCAGCCACGTGTGACGGGAAGGGGGGGACACAAAAGGAGACAAGGGCATTTTCGTCAAAAAAAATTTGATCGTTAGTTTTAGACAGAAACTGTCCAAAGTGGAGGGTGTTATGCATTAATGTAATACCTTAAATAAGCGTAACAAATGTGGGGTGCCACTCAAATTTTTCCTTACAAAAATAGCTTAGATTTGGTGATATCCATATTCAAATCATTCCAAAATTAGCAAGATTTGATGACACAAATAGTTAAATAAATAGGCTATTGTACTAGAGACAGGAGTCACAGGACAGGGAAGAACTTCCCACTTCCTCTCTCTCCAGACTTCCAAAGATGCTGCTCCCTTCTCCTCCTCCCATAAACTCCTCTCCCTCTCCTCGTCCATCCCAACCTAAGAAAAATGCTCACTTCTCCACTCCTGTCCTCCTCTTTCCTTCCTGCTCCGAAAGCCCTAGATTCTAGAACAATCCCTAGACCCACCTCCAAAGTTTCGATCTTGAAGCTAAATCTCCACTCAAGGAGGGAACTTGGCGGGGGGATCCGGAGAACCGGGGTTTCGCACCAGAAGAAGGACATGGCGGGGCTGGCGCGGATGGACGCTATCGCTGGAGCGGCCGATGGGCCGCGCGAGGAGGACGAGGACGGGGCGGCTCTGAGCAATAGTGGGTATCTGGCGGTGAAAGGATTCGGAACGACTTTGAATCGCATGGTTAGATTTTTTTTTTTTTTTTTTTTGGCAATATTTATTGCTATTTGGAAATTTTTTATTTGTAAAGATGCTATCTTGAGAAAATTAGGGCTAATTTGATAGTAGTATGCACTTTTAGAAGAAAAAGAGAATCTTTTTTGGATCAAAGGGAAGCATGTACACTAGAATCAACAATTAAAAAAAAGTTTGGAGTATCCCATAGTTGTTGAAATAATATAAATTTATAACCCTATGGGCTCGTTTGGATCAAGTTTTTGTATTCCTAGGAATATGTTTTCAATTCCTTTCCCATGGGAAAGGAATTCAACATTTCCATACCCATGTTTGGTTAGGTTGGGAATAGGTAGTTCAAAATTTTAAAAATTTTCATCTCCATGTTTGGTTTACAAAGGAATATAAATATTAATTTATTTAGTTTTTCTTTAATACCCTTTCATTAATTTCATGATGATTCACATGTTTGGGATAGAAGTTGAAAATTTGAAAATAAAGAGAGGGTATAACCGTCCAAACAAAATAGCCAAACATCATTCCTAGGAAAGCAAATCTATTCCCAAGGGGGGCTTGGGAATAGCTTTCCCAAGTCTATGGGAATAGCTTTCCCACCTAAGCCCCTCCTCATTCCCAATCCTAAGCATCCCAAACATGGGTAAGGAATTCAAAATCCATTACCAAGCCACAAAAACTTGAACCAAACGTCCCCTATGAGTAAAGGTGTGAATTGGGTCGGGCGGCCCGAAGACCGGCCTGGGACCGGCCACCGGCCCAGTCAAACCTGGGATGGGCAGGGCAGGCCCATGCCCAATTGACGGCTCAGCCCTCTTTCAACCCAGGATGCTATCAGATTTTTTGGGAGTCAGCGTTTGCGTTCAAGATTGTGTTTGTGTTCAAAAATGGACTTCACTCTTAAGAGATGAAAGTGTCGACGTTAATGAATTGGACTTTCTATCTCTTATTATAGAGGACACAGAAGAGCTGAAGAAGAAGGAAGCGACGAAGTCTTAGTAGAGTTGCGTCCATTTCTCTGAAAAATTGAAATTTGAAGATTTGAAGATATCAAAGACCGCCTACGAAGATTCAAAAAAAGCTGGAGTCTGGACATGAAGACCGATAACTCAAGATCAAATTGAAGATGAAATTCGTGCTTTCACTCTTTTAGCTTTTCTAAAATAAATAAAAATGTCATTAAATTTCTCAAATCAATAAAATCAATAAATTTCTTTATTTTCATTAATTATTTTTTCTTTTCTACAATTTCTTTGAAAATGTCGAAGCCCAAAGCCCAACCAAGCCTATTTTTTTAAAAAAGGGCCAAACTAGATCCGGTCCACACCTGAACCGAATCCAACCCGGTCTAGTTCGGCCCGGCTCAGATCGTATTCTGGGCGGGCTGGGTTTGGGGTTTAAGTTTTGAGCCTAGCTCAGATTCGGTCAAAATCGGTCAATTTTGAGCCCGGGTTGGCCCAGCTCGACTCGGCCCAATTCACGCCTGACCCTCAAGCTTCATTATCACTATGGGGTGGTGGGTTTGAATCCACTAACCAATAGCCAAATAGGGAAACTGTACATGGAAAAACCACGGGGCAAGATCAAGAAAAATCCACTGTAATAAACTGTTATAGTTCCCTTACTACCCATACCCAAGGGCCAAGGTATCCCTACAACCCCAATTGATCAAGTGTAACACGGAAAAAACTCATAATTACTCACTTTACGTATAACAACAACAATCGTCTGTATTCCAAAGTTTTGGGGTCATTTAGTAGAATCCTTTTCTTTCAATTCGGCTATGTTTAGGACCATGTGTTCTGCAACACTAACAAAAGGCATATATTTTCTTAAAACTTCAATCTATGTTCATTTAGGCCTACATCTAGTCTTATTGACTCCTTTAACTACTATTTTTTCGTTCCTCCTAACCGAAGCATCTATTGGTCTACACTGCACATGTCCAAACCACTTAAGACGATTTTCTTACATCTTGTCCTTAATTGTTGTCACCTCTAACTTCCCATGAATACGCTAATTTTTTGTCCGATGTTTCAAACTATTGTCACGCATCCATCTTAGCATTCTTATTTTTGTTGTATTTATTTCCTGGACATGTCGTTTATTAATTGCCTAACACTATGATCCATAAATTATGACGGGTCTTATAGTCGTCTCATATACTTTTTCTTTCAACTTTGAAGATGTACTTTTACACCATGTACTCTAGAAGCGCTCCTCCATTTCCTAATTAATACAAATCGCACTTACCAATTCAAGATTGCTGAACGAGTTGTAGTTCACATGACAATGATGACAACATCTTCTTCCTCTTCTCTTTCTCTATCCTCTTGTAGAATCCCCTGATAACTTGGCGATGCCGCTTTGATCTCTATATGATTAATGCTTTCTTTAATAACTCTCCCTAGAGCTCCTGCTGATGCATGCTAATACATATACTAGCTGAAACATACATGAAATCCTATTAAGTCATGAATAGGAAACCTTTCCCATCACCAATAGATACTTATTCATGCACCCAGAGACTTTGTAGCTTACCATATAACATACTTTAGCTTGCTAATCATATAGAAAATAATTTACTCTAGGATAGGTACTACTTCTGTTAAACACACCATCTGTTATGAAGGAAGTTTGCGGTCTGCAAAAAATTTCAGAAATGTTGGGAGTTACATTCGTATAATAACTATGTTGTCTACTAGAAAGAAAAGTGGTGAGGTGCATAGATTGGTTCAAGGGTACCTAGTAAGAAGTTAACTAGTGAAGTAGGCACGTGTAAATTACTAAAATTGGCAAAACACAAGCAATTTATACTAAAATCACTGGTAAAATGTAACAAGTGATAACAAAAGTAATGGAATAGTTTTGTCTCCATGATACCTAAGTTATATATTATCATCAAGTTTATGGTTCACACCTTAAGAACATCCCTCCAAATCTTTGTGTTTATAACCGCTAATCTCTTTTCATTATTAATCCTCGATTTGAATGATTTTATACTTAGGACATACAATATCCACGTGTATTGGTCTTTTAACTTAGTAAAATAAGGCTACCATTCATGTTGCGCCATGAATTTGTTTTTAAGCTCTTTGTTGGACTTAACATCATACTCTACATTATAGTTTTTGTTTGAGTAGGCTTATCATTACCTTCCACTGTATTTTAAAGCCTTTTTTTTGTGTGAACCAGAGCAAGTGGCTAGTGGTGGCTTTTTTTGCCCTCTTCATTTTATGGAAACATGATGCTGAAGCTTTGTGGGTAGCAATGGGATCAATTGTAAATTCTTGTATATCAGTTACATTGAAACGGACCCTAAATCAACAAAGACCTGTCAATGCTTCAAAATCTGACCCAGGAATGCCATCGTCTCATGCACAAGCTATATTCTACACGGCGACCTATTTAGTTATATCATGTAAGCTTCCCTCTCTAAATCCTAAGCATTCTTTTCTTGTATTTAGGTATTTGAATGCATCGAGATTGATGTTCCCATAGAATATAATTTTGGTAATTGAACTTCTCTTGTTCTAGAATTATTATATGCCTTATTTATTTTACTTATCTATTAATTTATTTTTAAAGAAAATAACGTCTGTCAATTTATACTTCTTAAACTATTATTACAACGATGTCGGTGTTCAGATGACAATAATGATGCAATTCTAGATAATTCAATCTATATTGGATGAGTCTGTACTGAATACTGATTGTTCTGATCAAATTTTACTTGGCAAAATTTTATGAAGGTGTACTTTGGAATAGGGAGTTTATGACAAATCTTACAACCAACTTGACATAACTTGACATAAAATAATTAACTATGCTCACAAACACTACAAATTATAGACAATTAACTAGTATCTAACTTTGCGTAAACAAATTTGGTTTGGAGCTATAAGCAAGATTTGATATTTGCTAATGTTACAGAGGAGATGGCCCATAATAGATCTGAGTGGAAGAAAACTATTCAACTACTGGACCCCTAAAATTTGGGATGAAGGTTCTGTTGTTATTGTTCGTGTTGTACTAGCTATTTTGATATAGTTCTATTCATTTAAATCACAAATCAACTAAAGAAGGGATCAAATACATTTCTTAGAGAATGTTGTGCCAATGAGGTTAACACGACTCATATAAACTCTATAAACATTGATAGATTGACCAAGGGAAAAACTAAGTAGGTCGTGACCCATTTGTTGTGGATCATATGCCAAGATTTCTTGTTTAAGTAGATGATCCAAGTTAACACCCTAAAGAAGCACCTTGAAGTGTTTTTTCACAGATAATTGTGGGTTAATGGAGAAGAACTTTATGTGCCTGGAGGATTGAAAGAAAGAAGATGAAAAGAAAAAAGAGGGAAAAAAACAGAAAAGCAGACCGAGATCCCCTGCTCATCCACCATTCTCAAAATGGGGAAAAAAGAGAGACCAAATTGGGTCCTTACATGTCTTGTGCAACTTCATATATGTAATAACCCATGTACGATTTTTCATATTTTGCAGGAAATAGAAGTATAATGCTGGGACTATAATAGTTCAAAATGATGCCAATCCAAAAGAATCTATATAAGATGGTAGGGGGACCTAATCCCCAGATTTCCCCATGTTTGAGATTTGGACGATGGCAAGATTAGGATTAAATGGAGGCACACAGAGAAAGCTCAGTGCTTTTCACGGAGAGTAAGGGATTCTCTGTTCTTCTTTTTAATAGAACCTCTTAATCAAATAAAGCATCTTCTGATTCTTCTCTCACCGTCCCACGTGGCTTAAGAGAAGTAAAAGGCTACATCTCTAATCCCCTTGCAAAATTACAATGAAGAAGGGACACCACTTATATAGCCAACAAGCTTCACCCACAATTCAAGAAGCACGAACACACCACAAATTAGTGCCGTACACGTGCCACATCGTGCCAAACCCATCAAATTCAACACTAACACACCAAAATACACTATACATGATAAAATAAATGTGGTGTTTTTGTCATATTTGTATTGGTGCTACATAGCCAACAATGAATTTGATTCATAATTTGTGACAAACATCCTATGGCCTAGCATGAATACCCACTGTTAAATGGAACCTGAAAAATAAATAGGAAATCTTAGGAAATGATTCCAACTCGTACAAAATTCTGACAACTCAGTTTCTTGACTTTGCACCAGGGGCAGACCCACCTAGGGCCGAGGAAATGATTCCAACTCGTACAAACATCCACTCAGTTTCTTATCCCTTTATATCCTTTATTTTTCTTGTATACTGAAGGAGCAAATGGTGTTCTAGTTGGTAAACTCAATATAATTTAAGTAGGAGCCGAGTTCGGTACTCGGACCTTCAGAAAAGACCACAACTCGAGCAGATTTCTAGCTGCATAGTTGACCTCGTAAACTTTTGAATCAAAGAAGTTTGAATGTTCCATGAAAGAAAGCTTGTAAGTCTAGTTTCTAGAACTTTTGGTTTCATGTCAAAAGTTCAAAACTCCATCTGTGGTTCCAGTTATGTTCTACTTGGTGGAGGGGTGATTGGACAACATGGAGGTTTTTGGCATTTTGATGCTCTTCTCACATCGTTTTGCTTTCTATCACAACTCTTCTTAAACATCTTCTGATGTCCTTATACTGGTTTATCAATGACCTCCTCCACCTTGGAATAGGTTCCTATATGCCTATGGGATCAGATGACCACAATAAAATTTGGATACAGAAATATCATTATCCCTGAGATACCTAGCTGACCAAGAAAATCGTCAATGTAATTGTCTTCCACTGCAAAGTACTATCATGGTCTAGCTAATATACCATAGACTATTTTCTATCCTAAACCTTTCAGTGTTAGCTTATGTGTAGAAAGAATGAAAGTGACCAGTAAGAGTTTGACATGCTAGATAGCCATATTTTCAAAAAGCTCGAGTTGCTAAGTTGTGGACCAACAATGTATATCCCAGCCATTGGACACTCCTTGAGTGTGACCTGAGGCTCCAGGCATTGAAAAAACACATGCAGAAGACAAGTCCCAAGGTGAGGAGTAATTAAATGGGTTATATAAACATTATATATGCTTATGAAAAATTTGAACATAGATTTCTTGAAACACGGTGTTCTAAAAATATGCTAGGTAACCACATTATGCACAAGCTTAACCTGTTAGGTTGAAGGCCATATTAGTGTATGTCGAGCCAACTCAACTGGATGTATAAATCAGGATTGTATGCAGACTTTCTTTAATCCCATGCTCACCATTGATGCAAGTAACTCACGGTAACATGTGCAACACTTTATATGCATTTTGTACAAGATTGTTTTTACTGTATTGTGGTTGTCGAGTCTTGTGCAATTCATTTGCTAACTAATAAGTTAACAGATTGTTACATAGTTTTGATTACCATCCATCCACCATTATATATCTTATTTTTTGTAATATTTTGTGCAGTGTTCGATTGGCCTGGGGTCAATATATTTACAATGACCATTGGAGCCATCACATTCATATCTTCCTCTTATCTTGTAAGTGTGTAATGCATCATATTAGCAAATCATGTACTTGTTTAATTCTAGGAGCTGCATAACCTAGTTCTATAACTTCCCTCTCTGGTTTATCAAAAGCCAACCATATGCATTTTATCAGTTCTGTGTTAACTCATGCAGCTCATTGTTTGACCTTTTTAATTTCGTCCAACCTAGGTGGAATTGATAGACACGAGAAGTGAATGCAGATACATAATACATGTGAATCTTAATGGGCGCATGTACATCTGGATGCCTTTACTCGGATACAACATAGACATACATAGCTGTATATGGATGCGATGCTACATACTAAACAGGGTTTAAACCAAATCTAGAATAAATCCCCAATAAACGAAATATTACTTTGTCCATAAGTTCTGGCTCAAGTTGGCACCGCCTGGAACTTAGGATGAGTACCATGTAGGCCGTGTGTTGGGAAAGCAGCAAACCTTTTGGTTCCTTTGGAACTTGGATTCAGCTTGACAATGCTTTGTCACGTGTGTTAGGAAAGCATCGTGTTGGATTCATCACGTGATGTCGGATATGGTCCTCTAAGGATGTATCAGTTTACCTGATTTCAACTTTAGTTTAACAAAAAAAATTGTAACTAAATGGTGGAAGTCGAAACTTTTATGCTGGGCAACAAACCTATATATGGGGTGTACCCAAATTTTATAGTTAGCGACAGCCAGAAGTTAATTAAAATAGTGTGATTAGTCAAATTCGAAGGTGTTATTATACAACTTTTGTTAGAATTCCATAGCTTTCGTTCTAGCTTGGTTTAGCAATTTTGGGCCCATATTGGGAGAATGAAGGGTAATACACAACTTGTACAAGTCTGTGGGTACATATTACGTACATTTGCTGGTTTGTGGATATTGGAATTACGGGTATATGTTCAAAGAAGTGGGCTATCTAATGCAAATACTGTATTTGTACAAGTTTGATATGATGGTTTCTAGTTAAGAACCTTTATTGTTGGCTAATACCTAGTCCTAGTGACACATGGAGAGACTAGTACACTCATATTTGGATGCACACAGACCTACTCAAAGTTCTGAATGCAAAATTAGGCCTGATGAATTTATGCTTGTTCCTAGAAGTACAATTATTGCCAAAATTGAAAGAGCCTGACATTTCAGATGTGATGGACCCGAATGTTGGATTATAGACCTTAGTATATCAGAAAACTACGTATTTGCATCAATCATTGAACGATGTTTGGTCCTATATTTTCTATTAACATTACTAAAGAGTAGCTCAAGGTTGTTTTTTATCAAGCATACAGATTATTGGGGGGGGGGGGGGGGGGGGGGGGAAGTGTGCATATCAAAGAAATCTTGGAAGAAAAAATATAGCACGATTCATTCAGTTCTGGTTTCCACTTTATCTGCAAAATTTCAATGGCTGAGCTGAATGTCTTGTTGTTTCTTGTCGGTTTTCTTAGTATAAAACTAGTCCCGAAAGAAAAGGGAAAAAAATAACTTCTTGACCAACTGTTTTAAATTCCATCAAGCACAACGGTAACGAAGAATAACTTCCTGTCTTTGTTCGCAGTCATGGTTAAGGGTTGTCACAACAGTTCCATACCATCAGCCAGGTTTTCGTTGGTGCTGCCTTAGGATCAGCATGTGCTGCCACATGGTTCTGCATGTGGCATCTGTTCGTGCAAGCAGCATTCATGGCCTCTTTATGGGTTCGGATCGTTGTCGTTCTCGGATCAATATCATTTTGTACAGCCTTCGTAATCTATGTAATCCAGCAGTGGGTTGGGGATGAGGATTGAATGAAAGTACTACAAAAATTAGATTATGATGAATAATGGATAGTATTTAGTTAGTTCTTACTCTCCAGGGTCAGCCATTGGTAATGTATGGAAGCATTCATACAATTAACTGAACGGAGAAAGTGGTTAAACTTTCGACATTAGTTTCTACCAAGATCGCGAACCTCCTTGCTTGTGGATGATTAGAAGGTGTTTCCGTGAAGCTAATGGCTGCAAGATAGGAGAGTATGTGGCTGATCGACAGCAATAATCTGCAGATGTAATCCTTTTTCAACTATAACATGTGAGGATTGATGTAATATTTATTTCGGTGGAGAGGGAAAGCTATAGCCATGTATAACTATTTATCAGGTGCTTCTTTGTAAAATTTTAAGGCTTGGAAGTACATAGTTGGTCCACAAAACTTGTATGTTCAATCTTATGTTCAATGTCAAGTTGTGCTTAACTGCTGCCACTGATTGAGAAAGGAGGAGAAAATTTGAAGCCCAAAACTCCTGGCATATGCAGGAGGTGAGAATCTTGCAGTCTAATCCAACATGTTTTCTATGTGCTTGGAAGGATTTGACAGGATAATGTTGCTGCCAAACACACATGGCCGTCTGAGCATGTGCCAGTTGTGCGATCGCACAACCCCAATAACCGAAAGGTCCCCAAAAAATTAACCTCCCTATATATTACTAATGTGATATCTCTATTTTTAGATTTGTACCCCTATTTTTTAGAAACTGCAATAGCCAGAATGACAGAAAAATATCTTTTTTTTAAAGCAGTTTAAAAGTGATATTTTTTTTTTAGTATTTCTACATGGCTCTTAGAATGTCAAAAGGACCTGCAAATTTACTGTGGCTAAGCACATTTGGTTCAATAATTATCACTTTTCTTTACGTTGATCAAATTCTTCCTCTCCAATTATTCTAGTGTTCACTGTGGAAAGAGACGAGGACCAGGACATTACAAGGCAATGACTAGTGAGGAAGAATCTGAAGATCTTCTTAAATATCAGTAGTTTTAATAACATTTATCACTGGTGTTTGATTTATAAGTCATATTAAACAGAGCAACTCACAAACTCGGACTCAGCTCGACACATTGTTGTGCAGTCTATAATCATCTAATTTGTCAGATTTAGATGTAAAACTAAACTCTTGACACATTGTCGACCTGTATATAATGATTTTATTCGTCATATTCAGATATAAGGATACTTTGTATCGAGAATGCTACTTGCAAAAATTGAATGGTTTGACAATGAAAAGGCTGGCATATACTACACTTGGGAGCGCAAAATTTACAAAATTTATCATGACTGCTGCTGCTTCATGTCTATGAAATCAAAACCATATAGATGTTTATATAGATAAGAGTACAGCTAGATACATTGATTAAAAAAAAAAAAGTGGTCCTGGACAGGAAATAATACCATTGGGAAAAGATCAAGTATTTGAAGATCAGAAGGCAAGGTACTTGAAGGATACAGAAGATACCACAAGAAAAGATGCAAATTGACTTGAAACATTGCCCATATATATCAAAACATCATTCAGCTGTGACAATGATACAGACTTCCCTTGTGAAAACAGCTTTCACTGCCATGCAAGGCTCTAATTATCCAAAGAGTAGAGAACCGAGCAGTAACAACCAAGTCTTTTAACAAAAATTTCCTTTCGTTAGTTGTATCGGGCCACAAAGTCGGTTGTATCAGAAGAGAACAATATGATGTTCTACAACGTTATTTTTCCTTGAACAACATATGGAGAGCGATAGCTCATCTGATTTATACAATAAAGAAAGATAAAATATGTAAATGTAGTATTTGTGTCAGACTCATCCGATTTATACAATAAAGAAAGATAAAATATGTAAATGTAGTGTTCGTGTCAGACGGCCTTTCATTGAAGCAGTCTCGTAGATCTTTATACAATCTTATGCTGGTGTACAAATCCTTTTAATAGTAAGGGCGCACACTGGTTGAGAAATTTATCACATATTTTTACTTGAATTTAATCACTGTGGCTAGTTGAGGTTCCACCTTCATGAGAAGAAGGCTTTGAAGCTGGAATATAGGACCATGCGATGGCTGCTGAACCAAGAGTTACAGCAAGGCCAATTGAGCTCCACAACCATCTCTGCCTTCTCTTCCTCCTGTGTCGCTGTTGTCGTGCCATCTCTGAAACCAGGAAAAAATATTAAAAGCATATGGAAGGAGAACCGTTTGCTTTCGTGGTTTTCTGTGTTACTTGCAATGATGAGATTAAAGGAAGAGTAGTTCGGCAAAAAGGACATAAATTTGCAGACTACCACATAAATATTACAGGGATCATGCAGAATCGAACAGGTTTCAACTTAATTCATAGATAGAATAGTCTAAATTCATCAAGAGGCATTGCACAACTGACAGTGTTCTCTGTATTGGAGAAACAAAAGTTGGTAATAGTCAATGCAACTGTGCTAAATCTCATTTGATACAACTTAAGCTGGTATTCTAGTACTAATGAGATGCAGCTGTCCGTTGAGGCCTAGTGCCAAATTGTGTGGCATGAGGCCTACGTGCATCATCAGAGACACTTCACTGCAGTGTAGATAATGTGACAGATTCTATATCAATTTTAAACTTATTTTCCTTCGTGTAATAGTTGCTATGTTCAATTTGATGTAACCACTCCTCTCATATATAACTCCAATCTGATACTGATGATCAAATCAAAGACTGCAAGGAGAGATTGAACTGAAAAATATTCACTTGTGTAAGGGCGTTCTTTGTTTCTTTTTTTAATTTAGGGAAGAGTTGGGGAAACCCACAATTCATTAGAGAGCAGTTGATGAATATTCCTCAAAGAAGGAAATACAAAAAGACTTGTGTGAGGAATTTCTGTGAGTCCAAGGCTGTGTTTCATTTCTCGATAGGTGATATAAAATGACAAGAATGGCTGTGATAAATGATCCAACGAAAAAAATTAATGCCAAAGACATAAATGACCAAAAAAAATACTAGCTTATTTGTAGAAACTATGCACACATACTATGCATATAGAAATACACTAAAAAATACTAGCTTATCATTAAGTGGGCATAAAAAGAAGGTAACTTGGCAAATATGATAAACCAAACAAGTTCAGCATTCTCACCAACAGCTTCTTGGTTTCTTTGAGACATCTCCCTGTTTGCTGCTTCATAATATTGTAGCCGATCTGAAAGCCTAGCAATCTCAAAGTTCTTCGACTGGATCTGAGGCTCCATCTCCATCTCCACTTCGGCCCGTGAACAAGCCCTCCCAACAGTGGCAGCTACAAACTTTGCAATAAAAACTTGTTCGTATAACTCCTCAGCAGGATTATTTGGCTGCTCAGCAGTATCATCAGTGACAGCTGGAAGTGCAGGAAGTTTCAGCCCCACAAGTGATAGTTGTTGCCTTAGGTTCTGCCATTGATTTTGAAAGTTTTCAAGGGCTTCCTCTGCTTGCTTTCTCCTCTCTGTTTCTGTTAAAAGAGCAAGCCTCATCTCAAGTAGTTCATCTTCCACATTCCGGCATGATGATCTCGTCCCACTGTCACTGGAGATCTCTACATGATGGGCACGGATAAAGTGAGCATGTAACACTAACAGATCGATATGGCCCTTGTAACATGAAAGAAATGAACTACTTGATTAATGAAATGCTTTTCCAGCCTGAAGAAGGAAAGCATCATAATAACATAAGCAAAGGAATTCTATGATTCGGAGGGCGAATACAGTCTTTTTTGGAACATGATGTATCTTTGATTTAGGGCCCAACCAATTTCATATGGTCATCACCCTCACTGGGGGTACCCAGTTACCTGAAGTCTCAGTCCACTCGACAATACAATAAATGCTGACATGTCTAATTTCATAAAATGAAATAGTAAATTTTTCATGGTTTTCTAT
This sequence comes from Iris pallida, assembly GCA_029216955.1. Classification (NCBI taxonomy): domain Eukaryota; kingdom Viridiplantae; phylum Streptophyta; class Magnoliopsida; order Asparagales; family Iridaceae; genus Iris; species Iris pallida. The sequence continues at coordinate 1,845,232 of JANAVB010041017.1, read as the reverse complement.
AATATCTGAAGGACCAAAAAGAAACGCGAGAACAGAAAAATCAATGGTTTGGCAACTATGTTGCATGGATATTCAGAGTATCCACGGGAGGGCCGTATATGTGCCTGTATAGGTAGGCGTGCAGGTTGGAGAGGACTCGCCTCGACCCGGAAAAAAATTTCCTGGGTGAGGTGACGCTCGCGCTAAGCGCGCCTAGGGACGCCCAAGAGAAAAAAAAAGACCTGCCTAGGGTCGCCTACGGCCGTCCAATTATGCTTACTATCTTTACTTGATGTTGAACATTGGTTATTTCATATTTTTTGCTTCTTATGTTACTTTTATGCTTATTGGTTAATGTTTATTGCTTATTAGTTATACTAAATATCTGTTGTATACATAAATGCAAAAACTTTGATTCAAGAGCAGTGGATCCTGGACGGGCGCCTAGGCGGCGAGGCGGGTTGCTTGTCGCCTCGCCTCGCTTAGCGCCCAATACAACATAGATTGGACACGATACTTATTTTTATCGATATAGTTCACCTATGTTTAGGCTCCAAACGGGCCCACAACTTAGTTAACGTTAATCCTCTCTACAACTTTTAGGAACCTATTTACTATTAAAAACATGCTTAAATACACATGTATACAAGTACATTTTCATATGCATATAGAATTGTATCCATGCATCCCAAAATTTTCTAAAATACCGTATCCCTAATCTAAATCCATGTCTACGCAACCTAGTTTGGCAACCAACTGAGACCTTTGGCATAAGGGAGGAAAGGAGAGGAAGGTCCCAGGTTCAAATCCTAGTCCGGGGATGGTCAAAGGCTGGCTTCTTTCTCACAATAATAACAATAAAATAAATGTGAGAAAACACAGCAAGCATTCAGAAATGTCTTTATAAGACACTAGATACTCTCCGTAGTATGCTAAGGGTAAACCATAAATAAATTATATACAAATTAGTCCAACTCCAGATATATGGGGAAGTATTTACTTTGTTGAAATGAAATTATGTTCGACATTTGGGCAATGTTGCATAAGCGGGAACCTTGCGCGCAGGGATACCCTTTGGGTTATGTTGCACATTAATACCAGAATAGGAACCAAATAACTTTCAGTACTAAAGAGATGTACATGATAGGAATCCTATGGAAATCGTGATAAATGGGACTAGTACCATATGTTATCTCTGCCGAATAAAAGAAGCTGGCAAAAGTTCATTGTTTCTGAATACAAAAAGGCATATACCCTATGCCATATGAAACTCTGAAACTGCAAATTCAAATAATTATGTTAAAAGTCAAACTACAATATTAGAAGGAAAAGTTTCTTGAAGTAGGACAATTTAGATAACATTCTCACATTTTGAAGGTTATGGTACAAAGTTCTCAGATACGAGTAAGGATCACTAGATTTACCCCGGTTACTCGTTTCATTAACAGTACAAGCGACACAGTAAATATGTTACACAGAAGTTTTTAAAAGGAGGCGTAACATTTGTGAGGCATTGGATGAATCATATAAGTTTGATATTAGGCCACTGGTTAGGGATTATGACAGCCATACTGTTTGTCAACGTCTGGCTCCTTTGGCAATTGATGTGGTTAAGGCAAGCTAACATCGATCTAATCTCAACGTTTTACTATATGTAATCAATGATTGTCATCAAAACAACAGTCAGAGGAACATACGAGGACAAGTTGCAGTTCAAATCTGGAGCCCATGCCGTAGTAAGAGAAGTTTGGTAGAACTCAAAAGATTAGTAAGCATGATCTGCTCCATTGTGTAAGCCCAAATAAGTCACAATCACCAGGATCAACCTTGAAGAAAGACTTCTCTTTGGCACCAAGATTACTGAAGGTCAGGTTGATGACAAAGTTCAATCTAAAAACTTCTAAATAAATAGAATAATAGATCTTGTTTCATTTCAGATTACATTAATTTGTGGACGTAGATAGATGATAGTCGGGTTGATGCTACGAATTTCGAGAATATGTTGCATGGCTATGTAAAAATAAATAATAATTCCATTGCCGCATTGTTGTAATTGTCTGGCTCCTTTGGAAATTGAAGTGGTTAAGGCAACCTAACATAGGTCTAATCACAATGCTTTTAATATAAGTAATCGATGATTGTCATCAAGACAACAGTCAAAGGAACAATGCGAGGACAAGTTGTAGGTTCAAATATGGGGCCCATGTCATAGTTGAAGTTTGGTAAACTCAAAAGATCAGTAAGAATGATCTGTCCATCGTGTAAGCTCAAGTGAGTCACAATCAGATTGGGATCAACCTTGAAGAAAGACTTCTCTTTGGCATAAAGATTAATGAAGGTTGTTGACAAAGTTCAATCCGAATAGTTCCAAAAAAAACTCCTGTTTCCGTACTTCAGACTATCTTTATGTGTGGAGGTAGATAAATGACAGTCGCATTGTTACTGAATTTAGAGAACTCCTTGTATGGCTATGTAAATAAATAAATATCAGCTATAACCAAACCTTCGAATGACTTTTTATACCATATCCCAATATTATGATCCAACAGCTACAAAAATCTCCTTAAACAAGGATGGGAATCCTACATCAAAGATTAAATTTTGAAGTTCTCTCACCTATGCCAAAAGGAGCCTTTTGTAAAACATAGATAAAGATGTGGGGGTGGGAGTGTCACAGAATAACGAAGCTGAACAACTGAATATGGCTCAAAGAAAGTAGGTATAAAAGCAAAACAATGTTGGGGGTGACATGATTCAAACAGCTGACCCCAGGAATGAAGGCTTTGTTTTTGTTCTTGTTGTTGGATGGCCAATACTATTAAGTCTATACTAGGTAGAAGCAGATAATATAGAAGTCTTGCTGTCGAAGTTTATGATTTTTAGGCTTCTGATTATTCTTATCCAGGTGCATCCCTGACCATTTTATCGTATCCAAGATCCAAGTGTTTGCAGAAACTACTAGGCAGCTTAAATGTCAGGTGTCTAGTGATCTAATTCTCAAGTTGCAAGTATGTATTAGTGAGTTCAACCTCATCTTTATCTATCTTCAGAAGATGGACTGGAGAATAGATTACACTTGGATTCAAGAAGGTAGGAGCACTTTGAACTTCCTTCACTAAGCTTGTAGAAACGTGAATCCCTACGAAAATATCAATTAGGCTTCACAACAGTGTAAAAATCTAAGCAATCCTTTCTCATTAAAATGGTTACTCGACAGAAGATTTAAACTTTTGAGAAAGACTTAAAACTCGGTACCAAAATTCATCATAACGGTGTTCTGTACAAGCTCGGTGAAGGTCTATTTCCCATCCAATTTTATATATTGTCATCATTGTGAGGTTCATGTGCATCTCCAAACTCAAATCTAGTCTTTGGAAAGCAGCTATTTGCCAAATACGAACAGAACATGCTGAAACATGTAAACTTTTTATGGGAAACCAACCAAAATAAGCCATATTTTCTGAGGTCATCACAGGTTATGACATATTTTTTAACAGAGCAGGGGAATCCTCTAATAAGCGCTAGAAAAATGTACTTTTATGGACAGAAGAGATGTTCTTATCATCGCCTACTTATTCCATCCTAAGATCATCTTAAGATAAAGTAGGAGATTCTCGCACATCCTTTCCACGAGTTCTCTCAAAACTACTACACTATGACCAGGGAAGTCTTGAAACACGAAAATTATAAACTTCTAGACCTAAACCAACTTAACATGAAGCTGGAATTCTTCAAGACCAATTACCAAAATGAAAGTTGAGCAGAGCCAACAAAAATTCAACCTTTAGGGTCTGCTTGGATTGAGGGGGAAAAAAACAGTGTTAAGTGGGGTTAAGTGAAGGGGAGTCAATACATATAACCTTTGTTTTGATCAGAGAGAGAGTTAAGTGGGGTGGATTGGAGGTTTTGAGCGAAAGGGGAATTAATAAAAATACAATAGTTACCAAATACCCTTATTACATGTGTCATAAAATTAAATTTGATTGGAATTTTAATTAAAACTAGTCAAAATATCTTCACAAATGAGAAAACTACATAGCAGCATGTTAAAGCAAGAAAAAATGGAAGAAGAAAAAAAGTCATAATATTTTATAGGACAAATAAGAGGCATTTATGACTTTTTAAACAAAACTCCTCATTCCCCCTCATTAACCCTCCGATTTGGGGGGTTGAAAAAAAGAGACAAAAGAGGGTTAAACAAACCCTCACTTAACCCTCTATAACCTCCCCTCCTAAACCCCCACCCTCAAACCAAGCATGGTTTTTAGTTTCCCTCACTTGACTCCCCTCACTTAACTCTCTTAACCCTGTCCCTTACACAAAGTCATAAAACTTGTAACATCGAAATATCTATATATGACAATAAGTATTAACACGTGAAACACAATAACATATGAAAAACACCACATTCTTTAAGAAAAATACCTTCAAAAGCATCATAGAACTCCGCACCAGGAGTACATGGCTTCCATAACCGCTCTCCTCCGGCTATGTCATCAACATCTGTGGTGCTCGCTGTACTCTTAGAATCCATGAAATCACAGAAATCTTCCAACTCCGCATCCCCTCCTATTTCCAAAGCCAGGCTCTTACCATTTTCCTCCTTATCAACAAGGACCGCATTCCCCTGAACATTATTCACACCATTCCCATTCTTAATCACTTCCAACTGCACATCTTTCGGACTCGGGACTTCAACCTTCTGATTAAGAGCAGACGATCCGGAATCGCCGCCACTCACAACATCATTCTGGGACAAGGACTCAAGAAGGCGGGGGCCTCTGCGCTTGTGGTTGACAATATACGGTGATGGAGGGAACGACGAGGGGGAGTCTGGAAGCGGAGTTACTTCCGGAGTGGCGTAAAGGCTCGGGGACACAGTATGAGGAGGACGAGGGGGAATGATCTTCTTCTCGGAATAGGAGAGTGCCCTTCCCAGCCTCACCGGCACAGGCGGTGGCTTAGAGCTTTGAGGCCCAGGCTCGAATAGCCTATCCAGGGCTATCGCCGTGAAGTGTGGCATCTAGCCTAACACAAAATCACCAAATTAAAGCCCATAAACTGATAAAAATTTCATTCGAAGAACCCGGTTCCTAACTTTGGAGATTTTAGCTCAAATTATCAAACTGCACCAAAATTATGAAATATCGAGGTCAAATTTCAAACAAAAAACATGAAAACCTAATTAGCACTGTAGCCCAATCAATCCCTAACTAGTAACTAGCATATCATATTGGTTTGAAATATGATATTTAGAAAGAGAGAATTGGCTTGCGCAGAATGTGTATTATAATAGCCAAGGATAGAAGAAAGAGAAAAAAAAAATCACCGAATTAAAGCCCTTAAATCAATTAAATGTTTTGACTAACCTAGATCCTAATTAGGGGATTTTCAGCTCAATCAAGGAATCCCAGTCCAACATCTCGAAGGGGTGCACCAAATTCGCAGGTCAAATTTCAATAAAGCTAATGAAACCTAATCCATTGTACGGCATAGAAACCCTAATTTTGGGAAATTGGGGTGTTTTGATGGTGGAAAGAAACAAGATAAATCGAACAACGGAATTTAAGCCCCTTAAATCCATTAAAAATTGCATCTTTCGACAAACCCAATTTCTAATTCTGGAAATTCAACTCAATCAGAGAGTCCCCAAATCAAACTATCAAACTGCACCAAAATTGGAAATATTTTGGTCAAATTTTAGCCAAACTCGTGAAAACGTAATCGACTCTAAAGCTCAAGAGACCCTAACTTTAGGAAATTTGAGGATTTCGATCATTTAGAGAGGACAAACAGAGAGAAAATTGGGAAATTTTACCTCGAATTGAGAAAGAAGGTGGTCCTCGAAACCCTAGCTACTGCTTTTTTTCAATCTCCTCCTCCTCTGCTATTTAAAGCAAATTATTCTTTTCTTTTTTTCACAGGAAAGCAGTGACAGCGGCTTAAAGCACAAGAAACTTTATGTGCACGGAGATAGAAGGAACCCAGATGTTCACCCACTATAAAGTAGTGGGGCCCAGTGGTGCTTGGCGATTGAGTTCTAGTTTTGGGTCTGAATGCTTAGTGCTGTTATTAAGGATTTGCGGGGCTATCGTCTCTGGGAGGAGCGAAAGTTAAGATTGGATGTTTGTATGACTCGTGCTGACTAATGTTACGTGCGTGACGGTTGATCCTGTGTTTGATGTTATGGAGGTTGTAGTGGATTTTGGTGGGTAAAGTTGATATAAACTCTTCTTACATTTGTCTCGATGGCAAAATAAGATCCCTAGAAAACTTAAACAATTAACACCTTCCGTAAAACTTACTTATAGGGATTGTTTGGATGGTGGAGACTGTGATAAAACTATCAAATTTTACTGCAACTCCCAATTTTTTAAAAGAGTTCCACCGTTTGGTTCACCGGTAAAACTTTGCGGTAAGTGCTCATCTTCTGACAGAATTCAGAATCTGTCTGCTATTTTCTTTACTTCACATGTTTTCCGCTTGCACCAAAAAAGTGGCGTAACTGCACCGCAAGTGAAGAGAGAGATTCTCTCTCTCTCTCTCCTTCGTGAGACTCGAGCCGGTGGTGGTGGAGGCTTTGAGCCGCTCCTTCGACCGTTTCTTGGCCCGCAAGTGGTGTCGATCCAGCCGATCGGTCACCGACAGCTCGATCTCCAACTCCGGTGCAGATTTGGAGATGCTAGAGACGATCCCGCTGGAGATGATGATATCCACCGCCGCCGAAAAGGTGGTGGGGAGTGGAGGTGGTGGAGAGAAGAGGAGATGGCTTTGGGGAGAGAGAGAGAGAGAGAGAGAGAGGGAGGCGTTGGAGAAATGCTTTGGAGAAAAGAGGAGGGGCATGGGAGAGAAGAGGAGGATGAGTAGGAGGCGTAGGGAGAGAAGAGAAGGATGAGTAGGAGGAGGCGTAGGGAGAGAGGAGGAGAAGGTGCTGGAGTAGAGAGAAATGTGTGGGGAGAGTAGTGAATGAGTGTGAGAGAGGAAACGAATATATAATAATAATAATAATAATAATAATAATAATAATAATAATAATAAATTTAATTATGATAGCTAATTATACTAATTAATTTAATTATGATAGTTAATATTTTTTCCATTTAATTATAGTAATTAATTTAATTATGGATTACCAACATCCATTTTCAACAACCATCCAAACAAATCGAACTCCTTTTATCTCCACTTTCAACAACTATCCAAACACCAAATCCATTTTTCTTCCACTTGCAGCAGACAAAAAATACTCTATCCAAACACATTTTGAAAAGTGTCACTTGCTGCAAGTGCCCTGCAACTCATCATGACGTAAGTGGCACTCTCACACTTTCAAAGAGTTGCATCTATCCAAACAGCCCCATAAAGGCTCTTTCTATCAAGGAGACGTTAGAAGTAGCCGTTACATGCATTTTCTTATGTATCATGTGCCTTTTTTATCTAAAAGTATTGTGGTGTAGTGGTTATAATGCTAGATTTATATTTATGAGGTTCTTGGTTCAAATCTTGACTATAACAAAATCTTGTTTTATTTATACTTTTTTTTTACATTATGTATGGGGGCCCATTTTGGAAGTTTCGTCTCGGACCCCCATTACCTCAAAGCCGGCCCTGGATATGGACTACCTAAAATACCCCCTAACTTGGTAACGTTAGCCAAGTGGCTGCTCCCTTTCATTCTCTATAGACAATGGTTTTCAAAGCCAACATATAAGCTTCATATTTTATAAATTTTGGATAGGTTTGTTGGAAAAATTCCTAATTTTAACATTATATTATTATTATTTTTATCTTCCTTTTCTTTACTTATTTGAACTCAATTAATGTATTGAATCTTTTCAATCTTCGTTCTCAAGACGTCTAAATAGAAATTTTGCAAGAATAATTTTTTGCCATTGTGGATTAATTAGTCATGAACAATGGGAATAATTCAAAGAGAGTTTGATTAAGAGACACGTGTCCTATTTTAGAAAATATTTATAGTATTTGAAACTAGATCTTGGTTAGGCTAAATATAACTACAAAAATTTAAAGAAAATTGTTTTAACAGAAAACTCTAAGTTTGTCAATATATATTTTATAGATAGAAAACTATATCTTGTTAGTAAATATAATTTAGATAAATATTAATAATCTGAAAATTTATTTAGAATTTAAAAACCAATTTTGAAATATAGGCCAAGCCAAATATAATATTAACATAAAACTGTGTATATATATTTGACAAGAAAATTTTGAAAAGATTATCATAACTAATGATAAAATAAAATAAATGATTTATTAATATCATAATAATTAATACAAATAGTAATATTAATAATACTATACTATTTGTAATAATATCTATACTAAGTAAAATAAATAATAATATTATTAATTCATAATCTTAATCAATCTGTAAAAATAATAATAATAATAATAATAATAATAATAATAATAATAATAATAATAATAATAATAATAATAATAATAATAATAATAATAACAGTAATCATATTAATTTTTACTAAAAATATTGTTATACTTATATACACAGACAGACAGACATACATACATACATCCATCTACCTACCCTCTAAAATGATAATAAAATTAAATAATAATAATAATGAATGTATAAAAATACCTGCTGTCCTCCCAATAAGAATAAAATAATAAAACATTTTTTTTCCAAAGCATAGCAGTTAATTGCTCAGCTATTGGTTGCTGACTAGTGTCCCTTAATCCCAATTTAGAGCATCTCCAACCCTATTGTGAGTTTAGAAAAAATGGTTGCCACATAGGAATGACAAACTTTCATTCCAAAAATTCTTTTCCAATGCAAATGTAGAATAAAACATGAAGTTGACATTGCAAGGAGAATGTGAAGTTGGTTGTCTAGATCTAGACAATGCACTTCACAATGACTTTGTCTCCACATCATCAATTATGAATAGAAATATTTATAAAAAAGTTGAAGAAGTGGAGGAGTTGCCTTGAAAGTTGGAAAAAATACTTTTTATTGTCTCCTCAATACTGTTGCATTGGAGAGAGTTTTTCTATCTCATTGTCTTTTGAGATATAATTTTGCCACATAAACAAGACATTGTCTTGTGGCTCATGCCACATAGGAGCCACCTAAGACTCACAACACTTAACAAGACAATAGGGTTGGAGATGCTCTTAGAGAAGACTAAAGTGCGGGAGAGAGAGAAACCCAAACTTAGGAAAACAGAGAGAGAGAAAGAGAGGCAGTAAGGAACCGGAGACGAACGAGTGAAAGGGGGAGAGGGACTCGAGAGGGAAGGGAGAGCAGCGAGAGGGACGAGGCTCGGCTGATGCGCGCAGGGGTTGGCCGTGGCCGCAGTCGCGGTCGCGGTCGCGGCGGAACTCCACATCGGAAAGAAAGGATTTAGGGCTCGGGAAAGAAATGATTTAGGTGTTGAGAAGAAATAGAATCATTTTGGGGAAGATTTAGGGTTTGGATTTGGGAAGGAGATTGGGGAACGGGAAAGATGGATTTGGGAACGGGATTGGGTTTTTTCTTTTGAGAAAAGAAATGAAACGACTATTACAGTGGTCGGTTATATCCAGGGGTAAAATAGTCATCACAGTTCCGACTTAATACCGGTTAACAGAAAAATCTGATTGGGGGGTCATTTAGGGTCTGCTTGGATTGAGGGTTAAGAGGGTTAAGTGAGGGAAAGTTAAGTGAGGGAAAAATAAAACCATGCTTGGTTTGAGGGTAGAAGTTTAGGAGAGAGGGTTAAGTAAGGGTTTATTTTACCATCTTTTGTCCATTTTTTTAACCTCCCAAATCAGAGGGTTAACGAGGGTGATTGAGGGATTTTGTTTAAAAAGTCATAAATGTCCCTTATTTGTTTATAAAATATCATAATTTTTTCTCCACTTTTTCTTGTTCTCAACATGTTAATACGTAGCTTCTTAATTTGTGAAGATATTTTGACAAGTTCTAATTAAAATTTCAATCAAATTTAATTTTATGACATATGTAATAAGGTTATTTTGGTAACTATCGTATTTTTATTAATCACCCTCTCACTTAAAACCTTCAATCCAAGTAAGAGTTATTAAACACCCCACACTTAACTCTCCCTCCAATCCAAGTAAGGTTTTATGTATTGACTCTACTCCCCCTCGCTTAATTCTCTCTCATTTAACCCCACTTAACTCTACTTTTTTTCCCCTCAATCCAAGCAGACCCTTAAGCATAATTGAAACGTAATGGATTTTTCAAATCAAGGAGTCTTTAATTGCGTTTTTCTCGAATCTAAGGAGGGTTTATATGCACTTTACCCGAATTTTGGTAGTTGAGAATTTGATCCATAACATGAAATTTTAGGGTTATTTAGTAATATAGGGTCTCATATAACAGTTGATATTATCAAGGTTGGGATCTCTAAAATATTTGACGTTAGTATGTAGATTTTAAAATCACTGTTCACCTAGATATATGAACAGTAATTTTAAGAACAAAATACTAACGTCGTACATTTTAGAGATCTAAATTCTAATTTTAACTATTATGTGAGCCCTATTACTAAATATACCAAATTTTATGTATTTTTTGTTATAAAAAATTATTGATTTTCGTCTTGGAGAAAATGATATGTGAGAAAAAAGGACAAATAGAGAGAGAACACTGATATTCGGAATAAAAATAAAAAGTACATAGTATCTGACATATAATGGAGATGTAGTATTCCAAAAAATATTAGGATATATCAAGACGTTCTTGTGTATCCCTGTCGTTGTGTTGTATTTGTGTCTATACGTTTTTTTTTTGAGATATAGATAGAAGGTGGGGTCGTAATCCACTTTGTTGCTAATGCATAGACATGGGAGGAGAATGACTGTCAGCCCCTGTTTTTAAAATTTGGTTTAATTAGTGTAAATTAGTTGCTAATGACCTATTTAGCTTTAAAATAATTTATTATGATTTTTAGGAATTTTTCTAGAATTTTTAAATGATTTTTACATAGTTTTTAAATCAAAATATATCTTTTTGTAATTAACTGAAATATTTTAAGAGCATTTTGTAATATTTAAATTTGTTTTAGCATTAGTTTGTAATTAAGTGAATTGTTTTATTACGGTTTGCAAATAAGTATTTGCAAACTGTTTGGGTTGGGGCTTTTGTGCAAATCCCCAATCCCTAGGGGCCTTTCTGCAATTTGCCTGTCACCCACCCCCGACGACTGGCCAGCTGCCCCCGACGACCACCGACCTATCCTCCGCCATTTTCGGCCAGCCACAGCCCCAAACCGACCTCCTTTCTCCTATAAATAACCCCCCAGACCTAAACCCTAACCCTAGTTCATTTCCGACCACCCAGCCACCATCAACCGCCCCATTTCACTAACCCTAACCCTAACTCCGGCGACTACCCCAGCGCCACCCCCACAGCAACCATCACCGCCCACAACCGCCACCACTCGACGCGTCTCATCGAGACGAGCGCAGCGCCACCCGAGCGCCGCGTCCACGATGCCCCAGCCGCCGTCCAGTGCCCTCGATACCCCCTCCCCTCGACGTCGGACACGAAGGTAACAACCCTGAGTTCGTGTCGTGCGTGTCTCGAACTCACGCGTGGAGTTCGCCTGGACACAGAGAGCCTAACCATAGGATTGGATACGCGTTTACAGTGTCGTGCGTGTCGTGCTAGGCACGGACACACGACACTGGGTCAGATTGCATTTACTCGTGTCCTGAACAGTCTGGACACGAGCCGAACTGTTTTTGGGTTTAGACCCATTAAACTAACCTAACACTAACCCAAACCATTTCCTAACAAATGGCTCGGGCTGACCCCCTGGCCAGCCTGACCGCGCCTAACACCCCCCCCCCCCCCCTTTTGCCAGACCCGAGTTCGAGCCCCCCTTTGGTTTGTTGTTTTGATTTATTTTTGTTTTTTTATTTTATTAGTTATTATTGTATGTATATATGTATTTATGTATATATGTATATGTATTTTTGTATGTATATATATATTATTATATATACACTATTTTATGTATATATATACAGTAATTGTATATATATATATTTTTTATAATTAGTATTTTATTATATATATGTATATGTATATATATGTATATATGTATATGTCTTTATGTATATATATATATATATATATATATATATATATTTTATATATATATATATATATATATATATATATATATATATATATTGTTTTATATATATATGTATACAGTATTTGTATATGTATATATATATTTTATATTTAGTATTTCTATTATATATATATGTATATTTATTATATGTATATATATCCATTATATATTTTATATATATATATATATATATATATATATATATATATATATATATATATATATATATATATATATATATATATATATATATATATATATATTGTTGTTGTTGTATATTTATATAAATATATATAAATATTGTTGTTGTATATTTATATATGTATTTCAATTCTACCTTGTATAAAATATTATTATGTAAAATTTCACAAGTTATTTTTATTATATAATTTGTGACTTGTATATTTTTACCACTCTAAAAATATATATATTATTTAAATTCCTGTATTTTAATTGTTATGACCAATTGATGTCCAAACCTAGCATGAGTTTTTGGGCCCAATTATGTCTAATACATTCAGAGTCTGTATAAGTCATATTGGACTTGATTCATGGCTCTAGGTCCTGTATCTGGACTTCGGTTCAATTTCGAATACATAGACAAAAATAATAAATAATTAATTAATTAATTTCTAGAAACTGTTGCTTGTTATTTTTGAATTTTTATATATATTTTAATTGCTGTAAAAATCTGAGAAAAATTGTATTTAAATACTATGTTAATTTAGATAATTTATTATAATTTTTTCAGCATTTAATAAGTGCTTTTAGCTTTTATAAAAATAGGAAAATAGAACTCATTTTCAGTATATATATGTTTGCTGATTTTTAATAATTATTTATGAAGGTTTATAAATTCCAGAAAAATTATTATAAATTTCTATAATTAACAAGGATCATTTTGGTACTCTATTTCAAAAATTATTGGAACATAGTGCACAGTTTGATTTAATTATTGTATAGTTACGACTTGCAACTTTTTGTGTTATTTTGAGTTATAGGTATTGGACCTCACCCCGCATTAGTGTAAAGATCATAGAAAGTTAGTTAGAGTATTGTGTCACCCCACATTGGTCTCCTATGCTAAAGTCACCATTTGGCTAGGTGTCCAGTTAGAAAGTCGTGTTGCACCACTAGTGTTTTAGTGTTTAACTTAGTGTAAAAACTAAGTTTATGTATTTATTTCTACAGTGACGAGTTACCAGGCATCTATAGCATTTTTATCGCTGCTTTGCTTTGCTAAAGGCAAGTACTTCTACAAACTCTACATACTGTTACATCAATGAACTGTGATCCAACCATGTTAAATGCTGATCCTTGGGGTATCAAGTTAAATCTTCACATGTTGTATTACTTTCATATCCCTACCATGTTTAGAACAGTTTTATATCTCTCACGTGATTAGAATCTGGGTTATGGAAAAACTGATAGTTGAGTACGTGATCATGCCCCCTTTATCGTACCGAGCAAAGTTTCATTCTACATGTTACTGCGCCGTAGGCCATTATCTCGTATTTCTGTACGGATGTACACCTATGCTTGTAGACTTGTACGTATGTATATTTTATTTACATGTGCCACAACACATTGTACACCTATTGACCGATCACATACCTGCTACAGTTTTAAACATTACATATACATCTGTCTCTATAACATATGTATCCTTGCCATGATAGATTATGATGTGCCATGATTCCAGTTTACTACATTCCTGTTCATTTCATGTTTCGTATATTTAGTTTACTAGAATCAGTACTTGCTCCCGTCCTGACAGGATAACGTTGTAGGTATACTTACTGAGGAGGAGTTGCTCTGTGATTCATATTATGGAGTTACTGCCGAGAACCAGGCTTTGTCTTACGAGGATGTACCTGCGGAGAAACTCGTCTAGTTGTCTATTTACTTTAGACTTTTGAGAGTAGTCATGTATTAGACTATGTATTTTTGTGACTGGACTTGTATCCAGCTTTACATTTCGGACTTGTACTTGGACTTATTATTATATGAGATGACTTTTGTGTTTGGAGCATTTATGAATCTTTACCACTTATAGAACTGTTAGCACATTTTAGTCATACTTTGTTATCTTTAGAACAGCTTACTACGCCTTATCTCAAGCGTAGGCTGGACATGACTCGGCCCAGCCCAACAATTTGGGTAGCGGGTCGTGACATATTTTTAGTGGTGGTCCATGCAGGTCTTGACTAAATTGTTTGGTTACGTTATTGTACCAAGCTTGTCTGCAACTAGGAACTTAAGGTAATTAGACAACATTAGGAATGACGCTTAGAACACCTAGAGGATTACTAGGATTGCTACATAGGAAACGCATCACATGCTTGCTATTACAATTAGATTTTCTTGTTTATGATTGTTTACTTTAAAGTGTCCTTATAAGTCCTTTTCATTTTATTTATTTAGATGGTGCTCACCCGTTCATCCCAGTATGTCACACCTGAGAATGGCATACTCCCTATCCAGTCAGCTGACCAGTTGACCGATACACCTCCACCTCCACCTACCATATTCCCCCACTCCATAAATCCACAAACCCAAATGCCTCCACCACCTTCCACATCACAGTCCCAGCAGGACCCGATACTCCCACCACCACCTATTACTATACCTACCCAGGCTTCCGTCACACTCGACGGGAACCAACTGCTCACTCTGATCCAGGGGTTCCTAACGACCCATCAGAAGCAGACCACCCTACTCCGCCAGAGCATGGAGCGTTCTGAGGAACGTGCCGTGATTCCACCACCTGTAGAGCCACGGCAGAGAGCGAGAACGATCAAGGACTTCTTGGATTTGAACCCCAAGGAGTTCTCAGGGACTGAGGGCATAGTTGTAGCAGATGACTGGCTAGACTCAGTAGAGATAAAGCTCCTTGGAGCCAGGTTGTCGAATGACCTCCAGGTCGAGGCAGCGGGATTTTTGCTGATAGACTTGGCAGGAATTTGGTTCCGGAATGAGCCGCTATTCGCGAAAGGGAGGGCCACTTGGGATCAGTTCAAGACCCAGTTCAAGAAAAAATTCTTCTCGACCACCGCTAGGGTAGCCATGGGGCTACGATTCCAGAACATCCAGCAGGGGAACCGTTCTGTTGACGAGTATACGGCAGAGTTTAGTCGCCTGAGTTGTTTCACTCCTAGTCTAGTTGCAGACCCTGAGGAGATGACGCGTAGGTTTTGCCATGGTCTAGTTCCAGATATTGGCATTCTTATAGTGGCGAACGGTACGACTGACTACTACCAGAGCCTAGAGTTGGCCCGGAGCATAGAGGAGCGTCTTCTGTCTAGCAAGAGGCCGGCTTCTGTACACCTCGAGGGACCGTCTAAGCGTCAGGCTTTCCAACCGAGAGAACCGACGCCACACCAGCAGACTTACCGTCCCCCTACACCTGAACACCCAACCCCGCCAGTTAGAGCCCCGGGATCCCGACAGCAGCAGAAGGGAGCTTTGTGTGGATTCTGTAAAAGACCAGGGCATGAGTACTCCGTCTGCAGGAAGAGGTTGGGGCAATATTTAGTTTGTGGGTCTGCCACCCATCAGTTTTGGGACTGTCCAGCAGCCAGAGTACCAGGTGCCGGACCACAGTCTAGAGGACAGCCGCTTCCGACTCAGCAACAGAGGTTTGGGCAACATCTGCAGCAGCAGAAGGGACCACAGGGGAAGGCTTATAGCCTAGCTCTTGAGCCGGAGCCGGAGCAGGTTTCGGAGCCAGATTATTTGGCTGACGTCATCACAGGTCATGTTTTTTTGCATACTTTTCTAGCTCTATGCTTGTTTGATTCTGGTACATCTCATAGCTTCCTGTCATTAGAGTTTTTGCATAAACACCACTTAGTAGCTACACCTACCGAGGAGATGAGTAGAGTAATGACGGGAGGAGGACCAGTGCCCATTAGAGCTATCTATAGATGCTCTATTACTATAGCCGGAAGAGAGTTTAGGGGACGATTCTTTGTGATGCCACTCCCCGGATATGATATCATATTGGGGATGGACTGGCTTAGCTATGCCCATGCAGCTATAGACTGTCATGAGGGTAGTATTCTGTTCAGTCCCCCAGGCACGGCACCATTCAGTGTCAGGAGGACAGGGCCGGAGATCAGCCTAGAGCCGAACTGTTGTGCGACAGTTGGGGAGTTAGCACCGCCATACCCTATCATTAGGGAGTTTATGGATGTATTCCCAGAGGATCTTCCAGGACTTCCGCCTAACAGAGATATGGAGTTCACTATAGATTTAGTACCGGATTCATCACCAGTATCCCGAGCTTGCTATAGAGTGAACCCCAAGGAGGCTGTAGAGATGAAAGAGCAGATTGATGACCTGTTGAAAAAGGATTTCATTCGATCTAGTGTTTCTCCATGGGGAGCGCCAGTGCTCTTTGTGCCTAAGAAGGATGGTACAGTTCGGTTGTGTATTGACTACCGGGCTTTGAACACCATCACCATTAAGAACAAATATCCTCTGCCCAGGATAGATGATTTGTTTGACCAGTTGAGTGGGGCGAAAGTGTTTTCCATGATAGATTTGAGATTCGGGTACCATCAGGTGAAAGTCAGGGCTGCAGACATCCAGAAGACGGCGTTCAACATGAAGTACGGGCAGTACGAGTTTTTGGTGATGCCATTTGGTCTCACAAATGCGCCAGCTGTCTTTATGAATTTGATGAATAAGATATTTTACCAGTATCTGGATAAGTTCGTCGTAGTATTTATCGACGACATCCTGATATACTCGAAGACACCGGAGGAGCACGCAGAGCACTTGCGGACAGTTTTGGGGATTCTGAGGCAGGAGAGATTGTATGCCAAATTGTCGAAGTGTGAGTTATTTTTAGACCGATTAGAGTTTCTCGGCCATGTAGTTACTGGAGAGGGGATCTCGGTGGATCCCAGGAAGATTGCTGTCGTTAAGACTTGGAAGGCTCCGACGTCAGTTTCAGAGATCAAGAGCTTTCTGGGTTTAGCCGGCTATTATAGGAAGTTCATCCAGGACTTTGCTAGGATAGCTGAACCCATGACGAAACTGACGCGGAAGGATGCAGAGTACATATGGTCAGAGGACTGCCAGGCAGCATTTGAGGAGTTGAAGAGGAGGCTGACGACCGCTCCAGTTCTGATATTACCTTCAGGATCTGGAGGTTTCACCATATACAGCGATGCTTCGGGAAAGGGGCTAGGATGTGTCCTACAGCAGCATGGAAAAGTGATTGCTTATGCATCTAGGCAATTACGGACTCATGAGCGAAACTATCCTACCCATGACCTAGAGTTAGCTGCGGTGATCTTTGCACTCAAGTTATGGAAACATTACTTATACGGAGAGCGTATGAAAATCTTTACTGACCACAAGAGCTTGAAGTATGTGTTCACGCAGAAAGAGCTGAATATGAGGCAAGGACGATGGTTGGAGTTGATGAAGGACTTCGACATCGATTTACAGTATCACCCCGGGAAGGCAAATGTGGTGGCAGATGCGCTGTGCAGGCATCCGATGGCATGGTATCTGATGATAGATCGGCATTTGCGAGAAGATCTGGAGAAGCTCGGTATCGAGATAGTTCGGCCAGGGTCAGTGATACAGATGATGGCGCTTGACATTCAGTCAGGTTTGATGGAGAAGATCAGGGAGGCACATTCTACAGATGAGAGCCTTCACAGACTTCGATCCCAGGCTTTAGCTGGATTGCTGGACGACTTTACCATAGCAGAGGATACATCCTTGAGGCATGGCAGCCGATTGTGCGTGCCGAAGGGAGAGCTGATAGAGGCAGTCTTACAGGAGGCACACCGATCGAGATATTCTATTCACCCTGGTACCAACAAGATGTACCGTGACTTGCGGGAACATCTTTGGTGGCACGGGATGAAGAGAGATGTATCACGTTTCATTTCGAGATGCCAGAGGCTAGCTGGTCTATTACAGCCGTTATCCATTCCCGAGTGGATGTGGGAACACATTACGATGGACTTCGTCTCAGGGCTTCTTCCTTTCCAAGGAGGAAAGGATGCCATTTGGGTCATCGTGGACAGGCTGACGAAGTGTGCGCACTTTATACCCTTCAAGGTGGGGCTTTCCACCGAGAAGTTGGTAGAGCTATACATGCAGCAGATAGTTCGCTTACACGGAGTACCAGTGAGCATCGTGTCAGACTGAGACAACAGATTCATGTCCCACTACTGGAGGAGCTTGCAGGAGGAGTTGGGCAGTCGGCTCAAGTTCAGTACGGTGTACCACCCGCAGACAGATAGGCAGTCCGAGAGGACGATACAGACGCTGGAGGACATGCTGAGGACTTGTGTGTTGGACTTTGGCGGATCATGGGAGAGCCATCTGCACTTGGTAGAGTTTTCATACAACAACAGCTACCAAGCCAGCATCGGTGTCACGCCCCAGAACCAGAATACTGGAGAGCGGGGGCAGACATAGCCAGCTACGTATAATGAAATGGGATCCACTCCACTATACGGTCACGGCTGTCTAGATATATGAGGGTTTATCTACAAGCCATCAGTCTCTTAAGGTCAATAACAAGCCTAGTGTCTCAATCACAAACAAATAAGTAAATATTACAAGATGTAAGATCACCAAATATATAATAGTAAGGCGTCCCAAACATTATATATTCAGTTGATCATGAAGCTAGTCGTTACAAAATGTGAGGACTAGCAAGAGTTTTAGTCATACATGATCAACCCTAGGTTGCCAATCATGTTACAGCCCGTAGGTAGACAGTAAGTAAAATGTACACGAGCTAACACTGGCTCGGCGGCTAAACGTCTCAAAAGAATAATTTTACAATAGAGTGGGAGAGCAAAAATAAACCCACTCGTTGCCCTGGTTACGCCTGGTGTTCACCATCGGGCTGGAAAGTCGGTAGATCCTCTGGTGCTGCTCCGGTATCTGGCCATACAAAACCAGCTGGGTCAGACCCCAGAAAGAGCAAGTGCCACAAAGGAAGCTTCACTTAGGAACTAAAACCAGCAATTAGCATAATAGTATAAATAAGTAAGAACAGGAAATAAGAAAATACATCAGGATGATATACGACGAGATAACCATAGAACTATTCAGATAACCAAGTTACAATCCGTAAACCAAACAAGGACCGGGGTTGTAACCCTTCGTCTGAACAGAACTTGGAATTCTCACCATTTATCGGTAAAATAATACAAGCATTTTGGTCATGCAGTAATCTGGGACAAAATCAGGGCAAGACTAGACAGGTTAGACTCCATCCAATCATTTCACGGCCAAACAAGAACTACGGCTTGATACTTTAACTAACTAGGGTTATCACAAGCCTAGTTACTAGCAAGATGCAGTGAGAATCTTCCACAGCCACAAGCCCTGCAGTCCATCCAGGTTACCCGGGTTAAAAGATTTAGAGTTGAATTCAGGTGGGTACATCGTCCAGGAAACGCATGTACCCTTAGGTAGCTTGAAGGGTGCAACACATGACAGTGTGCTGGAAATGTGCCCTACTCGACTGCAGGCTACAGATCCCAAGGCATGCCCAGGTAACGGGATTGCCTGTAGCTGGAAGATCTCTTTATGACTAATGTATTAATCTAGTTATTAGCCTTAGTCCATTTCAATAGGTACTCCTGACCGTGGTACTCAGGAGTCCCCTCCTAGACATGATGCAAGACAGGACTGGATTATTTGTACAAGCACAATCGCCCACGGTGTCCAGGATTAATTATACATGTCATGTCATGTCAGGTAGCCGTCGCAACAACTTATCAAGATATATCATGTCAGGTTTATCATGTCAAGTGTACTGGTCAAGAGTACGCCACGACGGGCCACTATCAGGTCATGTCATGTTACTTGTCAAGAGTGCACCACTACGGATCACTATCGTGTCATGCTCAGGTATCATCTCCAAACATATTAAGCAGATTCGTGATTACCAAGTTCATGACAAAAGGCGTAAAGATATAAAATGGGCATAAAAATATACAATAAGGAGTTACAAAGCATGGGCAAATAGTGATAAATAATAGTACACAGGGCTATTGGAAAGTTATGCGGCTCAGGCATATGCGGCCAAGAAGTGATCACATGCGGCTGGGAGGAGAACAGCCCATGCGGCTGGATGGGGTCAGGCGCATACGGCTGATAAGGGAAAAGCCCATGCGGCTACGGAAAGAGGGAAGCGCATGCGGCTAAAGCAACAATCCATGCGGCAGGGACAGGAGCGGAGCCATGCGCTTATACGGTTAGCGGGGTCCTGCGCCTATGCGGCTATAAGTGGACCAAGTTCATACGGTTCGGGCAGAAGTTCTCATGCGGCTGGGGAGTGTAGTATCATGCGGCTGGGTATAGAAGGAGGCGCATGCGGCTTAGTAAAAGTCCATGCGGCTCAATCGGGTTAGGCGCATGCGGCCAAGGATGCTGATGCATATGCGGCTCGAGAGCAAGGCTTTATGCGGCCAGACAGGTTATACGCCTATGCGGCCAGGATATGAAGGGGTGCATGCGGCTCGGTTAGGAGCTTATGCGGCTAAGAAGGAGTACAAGTTCATGCGGCTGGGAGAATACTTGCCGCATGAAATGTTCATGCGGTCAAGTCAAGTACTGTTCTTCTTCTCTAAATTTCCGGGAAGAAGAACACCAAGGAGCCATGGCCACCAAGCTGCATAGAACCTTCTTCCGGAGTCCAAATTCGAACTTCCATAGGTCAAAATGGGGCAGAATGAAATGCTCTACAACATGGAACCATCAAAACTCGGAAATAACAAGATTAAGTAGATCAAAACTCAAGAATTCCAAAAATAAAATAGACTTAGATCTACAAGAATCTAGCCTTGGAAAGTGAAAATGCCAAGTACTAAAGTTAGTAAAAATACTGTAAGGAAGAGAATGAAGCAATAAAATTTGAGTTCCTCCATGAAGCAAGTTGTACTTAGCTAGACCTCTCTCTCTCTCTCTCTGGTAGGTGAAGTAGTAAATGGAAGAAGAAGAAGAAGAGTAATGAAGAGAGAGAAAGAAGAATGGTAATAAATACCAAAGGTGGTGGTAGGTAGGTGGTTTATCCATGGTTCATGATAAACCAAAATAATCCCAACCGAACCAAGCCAACCCGGGCCAAGAATAAACCAAGCCAAGCCAAACCCACTAAACCGAACCAAACCAAGCCAATGCGATGCCATGATGAACCATGCTAATGCAACATGCAAAAAATAAAAATCCAAGGCTAACTAATTATGACAAACAAAAAATACGAGTCCGAAATACGTACACGTATTCCCAATACGTGATACGAACCACGGGCATTACAATCGGTATGTCTCCTTTCGAGGCACTATATGGACGACGATGCCGTACACCACTCTTTTGGAATGATGTTGGGGACAGAGTTATGCTTGGGCCAGAGATGATCACGGATGCAGCAGAGAAGGTCGGGATGATCAGAGACAGGCTCAGAGTAGCTCAGGACATGCAGAAACACTGGGCCGATGCTAGTCGCAGACCGATGGAGTTTGCCGACGGTGATATGGTGCTAGTGAAGATATCACCTACTAGAGGGACGATCCGGTTCGGACGAGAAGGCAAGTTGAGCCCCAGGTACATCGGATCGTTCGAGATACTTGGCAGGATCGAAGAGGTAGCTTACATGGTTGCACTTCCACCCAACCTAGCAGGAGTTCACGATGTCTTTCACGTATCTCGCTGAGGAGATATGTTCCGGACTCCAGCCATGTGCTAGATCATTCAGAGTTGGAGATCGGACCGAGCCTTGCAGTTACTGAGCAGCCAGTGGAGATATTAGATGTAGTGCCCCGCTCCACGAAGGCACTAGATAGACAGAAAGATCGGATTGCTGGCTCTGCAACAGAAGACGATTAATCTGGGTGAGTGGACGAAGTCTCATTTGCTGATTCGCTTACGCCTAATAAGAATCTGAATTTTTGATTGAATGCTTTGTTAATAACAAGATGGTAAATCATCGAGTATGCTTTAAGAGAATTCACATGTTGCCTTGCTAGGAAATAAATGTTGTCCTGATAAAGAGAACCTTGTCATACTAATAACAAGACGGTAACCAATATGTATGCTTATAAGAGATTTCACATGTTGCCATGCTAAGAACAAGAAAAGAAATCATCTGCATGCTAATAAGAAGACTCGTTACCTGCTAATAAGAACTAAATTGATGTTTGTCATGCTTGATACGATAAAAGAAGACAAATGAATCGAATTGAATGCTTGATCATTACTTGCTGCTAAGTATTGCTTGAGAATTATAGACATGTACAGACGGACTTGTACATGTTGACCTGAATAAAAGAAAGGCACGAATTGAACGTGTCGTATATCTGCAAAGGCATGAAAAGAACATGTCGTACATCTGATCACAAATCTGTCTCATCTGATAGAATCCTGCTAGAGCATGCATGTGGTCTAGGACAACTTGTATACAAGGAAACATTTGTCTCTCGGGTGGTATCTGGGAGCACCTGGAACCGCTCGGCCTAGGAGAGATTAGGGCCTCCATGTGAAAATGGGAGTCGATCTGAGTCCTTAGCGACGAGCTGAACCCAAGAGAGTCACAGCGGCTAATCATGGGATTTCCTATGGACCATCATATAGATAGGTGTTGGTTGGTGCAGAGCTGAACCGGAGAGTCACAGCTGCCAATCGGTCTTTATGTGTCTATCATATGTTTTGCTAAGAGCTAACGATGCAGAGACGAACAGGGAATGACAATGTTGGTTTATAATATTTATGCTAATTCTTGTCTTGTGCAGGGATGGACGGTCGGCTATGGTAAGAATCACTGAAAAGTGATACATATATACTGCTTAAGTCTTTGACATGAATTACTTACAGAGACTAATCTGTTACCAAGAAGTACTATGTTCCACTAAAGAAAAGATGTAATATCATGCTTGTAATCTGATCCTAAGAATGTCTTGAACAAGAGAAAGGAATGCTAATGATGTTGTCCTAAATGAAATGATATGCTCATGAAACACGCTGCGCACTCCACGATAATAAGTCATCGTGCTTGAAATGATTAGTCCCTTGTATGCTTGAACTGAACTGTAGCTTTTCAAAGATGTTTTCAAAAAGATTGTAAACTGAATCTGTATGCATGAAATATACATAGGTAAAAAGTAGCAAGATCACATCACAAGAAACGTTTTCTTACTAAATGAACAGTGATCATTTCAGACAAATATAGCTCTTTGTTCACAATCACCAGTATGCTGATATACTGACCCACCATCAGTCTGAATGCAGGTGCAATATGCATCGAGAAGGATAGTCCGAAGCGATAGCCCAAGCCTCATCCTCAGGAGCCAGAAATCAGAAGAGATGCCAAGAGATGACATCTGTTGCAAGAGTTGGTTTTGTATATAAAGGGATGTAATATATGGGAACGGGATCATTGTAATCTGTAAAGTTCTGAGAGAATGTAACATTGTATCAGAGAGAATCGAGAGCTTGTAATCTGTTCAAATGAAATCAATAAAGAGAATTATTTCTTATTACCATTATGTTCGATGCTTGTATTCTAAAATATGTCCGATGCTGCTTCAATTATCTGCGATACTTTCGCTGCGTATTGTCAACCTTGTTTATTTTGTCTTGCTTCAGGTCTTGGCCTTGTGCAAGTGCAACTTAGGCTTGCACGACATCACGCCTTAGCGAGGACGAACAATCCCAAAGAGTCCGAAGCGAGGACGAAAGGACTCTGCGGGATCGGGGCGTGACATTAGTGTGACGCCCCAAAACCAGAATACTGGAGAGCGGGGGAATGACTCAGCCAGCTACGTATTACGGGTAGATGAATACCGTATAATACGATCAATGCTGTCTAAAAGACGAGGGGGTGCATACTACATGAAAGTCTCACTATGGTCATTTCACATCTACTGTCTCAATCATTCAAATAAGAAACAGAAATAGAGAACATGTAAGATAAAGCAGTAAGGCGTCCCAAACGCTCAGTCAAAATGTTCTTGATATCTGGCTTTACAAAACATAGCCAGAGGATGTAGCAAGTGTACACAATTGTTATCAGCTGCAGTCTGACTTAATTACAATTATGTAAAAGTAAGTACAAGACAATCCGACTAACATGTCGGTGCCAAACGACAAGGTATTAAGTAAATAACAAAACGAGTGGGGAAGTAAGAAACCCACTCGAGTCCTCCTGCGATCATCCCTCTAGTATTGACCATCTTGGAGGTGGAAGTAAGCTGAGTCCTCGAAAACCGGCTCTAAATCTGGCCATGCAAAACCAGAGAGGTTAGACCTCTAATAGCAAGTACCGCAAGGAAGCACGATATGAGGAATTAAAACCAGTAATAAGAGAATATGATAAGTAGATCTCTGCTTGCCACTGGGATTCACATAACATCACGACACTTCGAACCAACCTCCCAACCAAACAAGGACAGAAGTTGGCCCGTCATGCCCTGACGTTCTGATCATCTCAGTTAGGTAACAGAGTAGGTACAATACACAAACAAATCAATTTAAACGGCCATACAACTACTACGGCTTGCTACTGTGAGTTCCAAGTTATCCTGGAATTATACAATAAAGGATTCCTCAGTTCTTACTATGTACAAGCAAGGCTAGTTTACCCAGTCAATCAATTGCGCCAATCATGAATTAGACGAGTCCCAGCGGGACGTCCGTCACCAATATACAATATACAATAGATAATATAACCAGATACTGCTCCCTGCCCGTGTGGCAGATTTACAGTATCTGTGGAGACCAACCGGCCTGTCGGGCACTACTAGTCCCAAGAGGGCTGCCATATAAGAACTCGAGAATCTATTCTCTCCATGCAATCATTATTTTATTTAACTTAATAGTCTCTACGTTGAGTAAAATCCCATACCGTGGATCATGGTCGTTCAAATGAGTACTTCCGTACAAGTATGATATGCCCAACTCTACAATGATACCCGTGCGGTTAGGTTGTAGGTCTTACACAGCGTAATACAACAATCAAAACTAACCACGGAATAATCATGCCTTGACCATCAAATACACATGCTGCTTTGGTAGAAAAATAAATAAATAAATTGAAGCCTGCATGTGTGCATGTATGTCAATATTCGGGATCGGCCAATCGATTATAATAGTTCATAGTTAATATGAACGTGTCTCATTCATTCAATTTAATAAGACGACTAGCCAGTCTCTTAGTTCCAACTAGGAACGCATGATCAATTATTAGTCAAGTAACAGTCGGGGTCAATTCGTGACGAGGCATAAAAGTCAAATTAGTATTAAGCATGGTCGAGTCCATAACTAGTATAAAATAGTTGGTAACATATTTTTGAAGCCAAGGAAAAGATCTACAAATTTTATGTTGGGAGTTGGAAGAAATTCTAGCCACAATTTTGTCAATTAGGACATATAACAGTCAGAAACAACCAAAATAGGCATTAAGCGGCCTATTCTGCGACATGTATACGGACTAACTGCGACATACGGCTCATGCGGCATATGCGGCCCAACTGCGATACCATATGCGCCTACTACGACATGTGCCTCATGCGGCTCATTCGTGACACCATATGCGCCTACTGCGACATGCGCCTCATGCGGCTCATTCGCGACACCATATGCGCCTACTGCGACATGCGCCTCATGCGGCTCATTCGCGACATCATATGCGCCTACTGCGACATGCGCCTCATGCGGCTCATTCGCGACACCATATGCGCCTACTGCGACATGCGCCTCATGCGGCTCATTCGCGACACCATATGTGCCTACTGCGACATGCGCCTCATGCGGCTCATTCGCGACATCATATGCGTCTACTGCGACATGCTCCTCATGCTGCAGATGAATATAGAAACGAACAAAAATACTTTTGGCCATAACTTTCACAAAATAAATCGAAATCTAACTTTTCAAAAACCAAACTTTAGTAGAATTAAATTCTCTACAACATGGAACCACTTATTTTTGAAAACAACAATGTTTGATAGATCAAAACCCTAAAATTCATATGAAAACCAAAACTTAAAACTTAGATCTACACCCAACCATCCATGGAAATCAAGAACTTCAAGACCTAAACTTGTAGAGGAAGAGAAGATGAACAACATGGACTAAAAATAAATGGAGATGCATGAAATTCCTCATGGTGTGCAAGATGTACTTGTCTCTCACAAGTGGGTTAGGGTTTGGTGGAGGAGTAAATGTGAATGAATGAAGAGAGAGAATGAAAGAAGAACTTTTATATCAAGGTCAAGTGGATCTCCACCATTTATTCTCTCCACCAAATCCAAGCCATCCATTCCTTTCCATGTTGAACCAAACCATACCAAGTTGGTTTACCATGAACCGAAATGAACTAAGAGCCAAGAAAAAACAGAAAATAAAATACAGGAAAATTAATAAGCGCGAAATTGAAGAATTTAAATACAGAACAAATGCATGATAAATATTGAATAAATACATTCAAGAAGTACACGTATAAAATACTTATTCTGAGAACGGGGAGTGACAATTAGACAGGAGGGAGAAGAGGCTGAGGAACAAGGTTATACCCTTAGTACGAGTAGCTTGGAGCTGTCACTCTCCGGGTGAATCTACTTGGGAGAGGGAGTCGGACATGAGGGAGATATATCCTTACTTGTTCGATCCAACAGCTGCGAGGGAACCACCCGTTCCCGCTTGATACCTTAGAGGTTAGTTTCGATCGTAGCCTTAGTCATTTGTTGCATTGCTTGTTATGTTAGAAATTGTAGGGTCTTCAATCCTTATGAATTTCGAGGACAAATTTTTTTAAGGAGGGAAAACTTGTCAGCCCCTATTTTTCAAATTTGGTTTAATTAGTGTAAATTAGTTGCTAATGACCTATTTAGCTTTAAAATAATTTATTATGATTTTTAGAAATTTTTCTAGAAATTTTAAATGATTTTTAAATAGTTTTTAAATCAAAATATATCTTTTTGTAATTAACTGAAATGTTTTAATAGCATTTTTTAATATTTAAATTTATTTTATCATTAGTTTGTAATTAAGTGAATTATTTTATTGCGATTTGCAAATAAGTATATATATATATATATATATATATATATATATATATATATATATATATATATATTTTATATATATATATATATATATATATATATATATATATATATATATATATATATATATATATATATATATATATATATTTTATATATATATATATATATATATATATATATATATATATATATATATATATATATATATATATATATATATATATATATATATATATATATATATTGTTGTTGTTGTATATTTATATATGTATTTCAATTCTACCTTGTATAAAATATTATTATGTAAAATTTCACAAGTTATTTTTATTATATAATTTGTGACTTGTATATTTTTACCACTCTAAAAATATATATATTATTTAAATTCCTGTATTTTAATTGTTATGACCAATTGATGTCCAAACCTAGCATGAGTTTTTGGGCCCAATTGTGTCTAATATATTCAGAGTCTGTACAAGTCATATTGGACTTGATTCATGGCTCTGGATCCTGTATCTGGACTTCGGTTCAATTTCGAATACATGGACAAAAATAGTAAATAATTAATTAATTAATTTTTAGAAACTGTTTCTTGTTGTTTTTGAATTTTTATATATATTGTAATTGCTGTAAAAATTTGGGAAAAATTGTATTTAAATACTATGTTAATTTAGATAATTTATTATAATTTTTTTAGAATTTAATAAGTACTTTTAGTATTTTATAAAAATAAGAAAACAGAACTTATTTTTAGTATATATATGTTTGTTGATTTTTAATAATTATTTATGAAGGTTTATAAATTCCAGAAAAATTATTATAAATTTCTATAATTAACAAGGATCATTTTGGTACTTTATTTTATGTAAAATTGAGCTTTTTGTCTATCTTAAAAATTGTTGGAACATAGTGTACAATTTGATTTAATTACTGTATAGTTACGACTTGCAACTTTTTGTGTTGTTTTGAGTTATAGTCGTATTGGACCTCATCCCGCACTAGTGTAAAGACCATAGAAAGTTAGTTAGAGTATTGTGTCACCCCATATTGGTCTCCTATGCTAAAGTCACCATTTGGCTAGGTGTCCAGTTAGAAAGTCATGTTGTACCACTAGTGTTTTAGTGTTTAACTTAGTGTAAAAACTAAGTTTATGTATTTATTTCTACAGTGACGAGTTACCAGGCATCTATAGCATTTTTATCGCTGCTTTGCTTTGCTAAAGGAAAGTACTTCTATAAACTCTATATACTGTTACATCAATGAACTGTGATCCAACCATGTTAAATTAATACTGATCCTTGGGGTAGCAAGTTAAATCTTCACATGTTGTATTACTTTCATATCCCTACCATGTTTAGAACAGTTTTATATCTTTCACATGATTAGAATCTGGGTTTTGGAAAAACTGATAGTTGAGTACGTGATCATGCCCCCTTTATCGTACCGAGCAAAGTTTCATTCTACATGTTACTGCGCCGTAGGCCATTACCTCGCATTTCTGTACGGATGTACACCTATGCTTGTAGACTTGTATGTATGTATATTTTATTTACATGTGCCACAACACATTGTACACCACTACAAAAATATGGTAAAATAGCGACTGCAATAGCGACTAACCGAAGTTAGTTGGTATTCCAGCGACTAAATATCGACTAAACTGCTACGGAATCAAAACTTAATAAATTTTTAGTCGCTGGTCAGTCGCTAGTACGCCGGTGACTTTCGAGTATTTTTATAGCGACTGAAAAGTAAGTCGGTATTTACAATACTTTTTTATTTTTTTGTCGACTCCTATTCAGCGACTGAATATTCAGTCGGTGAGAAACCCTTTAACTCTCACACTTTTCCTCTCCCTCCTATTATTTTCGTTCCCCCCCAAAACTTTCGACTCCTGAGAGCCTCGACCCCTCTACCTTCCTTCCTCCTCCGGCGCCTCTCCCCCGACGCCTCTCCTCCGCCGCCTCTCTCTTCGACCTGTTTTTCACATTTGCCATCAGTTATGTGCTAGGCGGGGATCTCCGATCGATGGTTCAGTAGAGTTTCTTTTCTAGAGGGACCGGATCTTGTAAAACTTGTTCACGATCTAGCAACCGTTGCCCGGTGATCCAAAGGGAGCGGATGATGACAACTTGTGAGAAGGGCCGAGGCGTTCACCAAGGAGATCTTACTGCTACGACGAGGTCACCGAGGAGATCGAAGAGGAAACCTAGACCGTCGGCTACTCCTAGTTGCCAGAGGCTGCTCCCCTCATAAATAGAGGTTTATTTCTAGAAATATTTATTTTCTTCCTATTCTTCCTCCTCATCGATATTCTTTCTCACTTCCATTTTTCTTCTTCTTCTTCCTATTTGACAGAGCATTGGGTTCTCACTACCATTTTTTCTTTTCTTTTTGTCACTAATTTACTGAATTTGTGTTGTTTGGGGAAATTACAGTCGTATAATTTGATTTGTTGAGATGGTTTCAATTGATGACTCTCATTGTCGAAACCCTAAGGTACGATTCTGTGCTTCTTAAGTATGTAAATATGTTGTAATTTAAGGTGCTTTTATTTTGTGGTTGAATGATTTTCTATGGTTTCTTTTATCGATGTAGGATAGTGAGATTGGAGGGCAGTGAATTGTCTGTGGAAGCACAACCACAAAGATATTCGCCAACTTGCAAAGATGGTGAGTGCTTTCTTTATGTTATCTTGATTTCAATCAAAATTTGGCAAATTCCTTCGCAATCAAAAGATCAGTTGATATTTAGTTTTATATATGTTACATGTAGTCATGGATTCATCTGAGGATTACAATAGGGAATGAGACTACTTTGGATATAAATTTATAAACTGGATAGGTATCTCTTTGCGACAAGTGAGTGAATAGCAGAAGGATGAAGATGGAAAGCAAAGTGCTATTATTCTTTTATTTTTTTGAGACTAATCGGTAAGTACTTAACCAGGTAAACCTATTAAGTACCCAACTTACCTTAGCAATTTCGCTTTATGTTTCTGTACTACTATGAGTAACTAGAACGATCGTTTCATGTTACAATTTTATTTCCCTTTTTCATATAAAATTTCTCTTTCTTTGATCTGGTTCAAAGGACATGCGTATCGAGTAGGCAGGAGGAGATTGAGGAATTGGCAATTTCGGAGCCGCTGCACTCTATTCTGGAGGTAATTACTGGATCTTTATCCCATTTGAATTTTTTATTTTGATTTTACATTGTTTGTTTATTAAAAAATTTTCTAGCTTTGGTTGAATTTAGAAACTGATTGAATCAATTCCCCTCTTCCTATTTGCTTTTTTTCCTTACAACACCTCTGCAATTGGACAATTGTTGAAGTTTAAATTGTTTCCTCTTTACATGTGTGCTTTATTTTCCTTACGGCCTCGCCATCACCGGCCTCTAAATCACAATTACAAGGTTATACCTAAACTTGCTTTTGCTAAGACATGATATGATAGAGTTGTGTTTTCTAGTTTGATGTTTTTGTTAGCAGGGTAATGGAGATAAAGGACTTACTTGGATTCCTCTGTGCCTTATTGGAGGTATTTCTTCTTTTGTATGCAATGGTTTCATAAATTATTTGCTTTCTTACAAAAGAGGACTTGGGCATGGACCCTCTTTCCAATTCTTATGTTGGTTGTTGTCTATATACGGTCTTTTAGATCTGTGTTTCTTCCTGGCTCATCTCTAGAAGCCTCTGTCATGGAAGATAGTATAATAGCTTTGCAGAAGCATGTAAATGGTACTTCAATAATTTTCAACATGATATTAGCCATCTTGTTGAAGGTTTTGCTCTATGGTTATGTGGTTTGGAGTTCAAACTTTGCTAAGAGTTATACTATTCTATTGAGTCCATTAGGAAAAAAGTTCTTATTTTTTGCTTAGGTAGGTAGTGTTGCCTTTTGAGTCAGTGCGGGTTCCTGTAACATACCAGATCTTTAAGGCCTTGGAATTCTCACAGGGAGTTTTGATGGCCTTTAGTTAATATGGAAAACAGAAAGATGCCAATTTTGAAAAGATTTATTTTTCATATAGGTTGTAGCTTGGTTTCAGTTGATTCAATTAACTGCAACATGGTAATGTATCATACAATTTCCTTTGTTGTCTATCTAGATTATGTATATATTGGATGTCTGGAATTTTTATTTTTTTTGTTTCAGAAAGTTTCTTTCTTTGGCATGCTAGGCAGCTGAGATTGCAACAGGCCTGACATAGCCCAAATTTATATATGCCAGGGTTCGAATTCATTTCCCCTATGATCTGATTCCAGTATGGGTATGAGGGCGAGCATGGATGAGAAATAATTATTCTGTTTGGGCGTGCATGGAAAGTTTTTTCAAGATTTTCCAAACATGTTGGATATGAAATATAGTAAACAAAAGGTGAGGAGAATATTTTGGATAAAAGAGGAAAAGGCATATCGTTATGCCTTTTCAAACAAAATATCTAGCATTACACAAAAGTAGGTCTAAATTCTGATTCATCCGTATATAATTTCTATATAAGCTTTGTGTTATGCTTATAATTTCTGAAGTTACATAAGGAAGCAAAGCATATGTAGGATCAAATTGATATTAGTAGTATTGTAGGCAAAGCTTATCGTTATTGAATTTATGGCTTTTGAGTGTTTATCGGATGCTTCTTATTTTTTATTTTGAAATGTCCCATGCCTCCTAAGGTGAGGATTTCTATTTGGTTGGCCTTAATTTCTAGTTGGCTACTACTGCAACTCTAAGGAAGCATTAGAATATTAGATAGTAAAAAGAATCAACAGATTGTTATACTCAAATCTTGAGGTGATAAGAAAACCATAGTACATCATAAATTAAATTTAACAACTGAATTACTGGTGTTAGATTGATTGATTCTTGTACTTAAATACAAAGCTTGAGGGATATCTAGTATGTTACAGGAAATGGATATTGTTCTGGTACATTTTAGTGGGATGGTCTAATTTGTAAACTGTGTTTGTACTTTCTTCTAACAAGATGTACTTTTGGTTATTATTTGGCTTAATATGTATGCATGATTTATAGCTTCATAATTTTTGAAATTTGTAATTATGGTTAGCGCATAAATTCTAGCCTTCAACTTGAAAGACCATAATTATTTGGCTTAACATGTATTCATGGTCATTAGTCAGTAGTGCAGGGATCTTGTATGGTTTGTTATTATGACTTCATAGTAGAATCTATACATAGATAATTAATATAAAAACCATATTTTTGAAGAACTTGGTTATGCTGATCCAAAATTGAAATTCTCTTGATTCTTACTTGAAAGAAATAATTATTCTAGTGTTAAAACTTAAAAGTAGTGTAGAACCTATTCTAATGTGCCTTCTTATTAGTTGCACCTTCAACTTATTTGGGCTTCTTTCCATGTTTCAATATTCTTTGTAGGTAGTAGGTGAGGCATAAAAGGCAAGGGAGGTTCTCTGTATGGCCTGTTCTGAGAATTCTAACATGGAAATCCCGACATTTTGCGGCCCATGATGAAAACAAGCTCAAGGATTGGCTGAAAGGGGAATATTGGAAGAAGATGAAAGAGGATATGGCCAAACCTGAGTACAAGATCGGGTCGGACAGGGCAAAGGCAGCTCGTGCTAAGGCTGATCGATTCCGACCTCCGAACATTTTCGACGGATGGTATGTAAAATCATTAATAAAATTATAATTTTTCATTATTTATGTATATCTCATAGAATTAATTTTTACAGTGCGAGGAGGCTGCTAAAGCAGGCTTAGATACGAGTATAGTCGACTTTCCCAAGATATTCGAACGTACCCATAAGAGAAGGAAGGATGGGAAGTTAGTAGACGAACGGGCTTCCAAAGCATTTGTAAGTATTTACTTGTCTTTGAACATTTTATCAAAAGTTTAGTCTAATAGCACTTATGAATTTCCTATCATTTGTGACCTTGGGGCTGAGCACATAACATTCGATGTAAAAACTGGAAGAGTATTAGAAAAATGGGTAGATGGCATATTAAGTTAGCTGATAGCATGACCTTTCTCCCATACTTCTTGGTCCATGTTTCCATGATTGGCTTGATACAAAAAACAAGCAAAGTATTTAAAGTTTTTGAGCCGATGCTCTCACGAGGTCATAAACCAAATACAGTAACCTACGACACGACACCATTTTGATGAGATGCCTTGTAAGGGATTGCAACAAACATTTCTATAATTTTTTAAAATGTGATTTAAATTGACGTTTTCATTTAATTTACGTTATTAATGGGTTATATATAGTTGCATACATTGATTGGCAAATAAGTGCCATACCCTTTTAGAGCTTCTTTACTTATCAATTAACTATATGGATTGTAATTGCTCATGTGTAGTTCAGTTGTAATATATTCATGATACTTTTATATGTACAGGAGGCCTACGAGAAATTGGAGTCTCATGAGGCTGCTGATCAGGAAGGGGGGCGGCTCCAAGAGGAATGACTTGTGGATACAGGCTGTTGGGAGAAGAAAGGGCGGTAACGTGTACGGTACCGGGTCGTTAGCATTGCAACCGTCGTTATACTCGAGAGCTCTTCCACCTGCACAGTCTACTACCGATCCTGCTGCTCCTTCTACAAGCTTTCTTACTATGGAGCAGATGACTACCATGATGTTCGATTTTCAGAGACAACTGAAACATGTTATGGAGATGGTGTCTTCTACTAGTGCTCGTGATGGTACCACTGCTCCTTCCGGTACTCCGACTGTTCCTCCTCCTACTACTGTAACTCCCAAAATCATGTTTGGTAATTTTAGAATTTTTCTATTTTCTTGAATTTAAATATTGCTTCTTATGAAAATCTATTCTCGATTAAAATGAATTTCAGGTTTTCTTCAATTTGAAAAATATTTTAATACTAATTTACGTAATTGTTATTGTTATTAATATTGATGGAGTTGTAAGCTGTTAATTATGAAAAAATGGTTTATTAATATTTTCGGATTTATTTAATATATATATATTTATTGAGAAAACATCAACTATTTTATTAATAATTGATAAATTGTAATTTGTTGGATAATTTGTTCAAAACTGTGGAGGGAAGTGTTTTTGGATTTTGGTATTTGAAAATCTGTTTGAATAACTAATTTTTGTTGTCTAAATGAAATCTGTCATTATTTTGAATTTAAATCTATTTTCGTTCTGGAATTTATTTAGAATTTAAAAACCTGTTTTGAAATCTGTGGGAGGGACTTTTTGAATTTGAATTCTGATATAAATCTGTGGAAACTATTTTGATTTGAAAATATGTTATCAGTTTTATATTTTGAAAATCTGTTTGGGTTTTGAATTCAAAATTCTGTTACTAGCTATTCTAAAATAAACCCAGATCTAGTCCTAATTACAACACTGCCACTGACTTATTACCCCCAGATCTAATACTATTTACTACTGTGCCACTCACACACATATTATTTTATTATAAATTACGCGCAGCCCAATACAATTCTGACACCACACAGTACCCCTCTCTCTCACTGACACGTCACATTTCCCTCTCTCTCTCTCTGTTCTCTCTCTCCTTTTACTGGAGGACCACCGCCGAGCTTCTTCGCCGGAGTGCCACCGTACCTCGCCGGAGAGCACCGTCACTAGCGATCCCGGCCATCGACCGCCGCCTCGATCCTCGTGCCACCGCCAGAAGAGCAGGAGCTTCGTAGACTGCGCCACCGCCGCCTCGAGGACTGCGCTGCTTCTCGAGCAGTGAGCCGTCTCGGGCTGAGTGCACCGCCAGAGCGCTGCCTCGACTGTCGAGATCACCTCGACTGCAGTGCCACTACCATCATCAGGGGCTGGCGTCGAGCCCGAGGAGCGCTGCCTCCTCGTAGTCACCACCGCCGTCGAGATCCAGCAGCAGGAGGAACCGCCGACCAGATCCACCGGATCTCGACGACCTTGCCTGAAGCCGAGCCACCACCAGACTCGCTGAGACCACCGCCGTGGTCGGATCTCCGTCGTCTTGTGTCGCCGTGCTGTGGATCGACTTCCTCTTCAGGCTGGTGAGCTTCCTTTCTCGATCTACTCGTCCCCTTCTTCGTGTTGCTTGGATTCTAACCTAGAGATTTCTGTGATGGGAAGCGTTAGGGTTTGTAGTTCTTCTCCCTAGGGATTAGGGTTCAGTTAAACTCGAGGAAAACCTAGAGCTAGGGTTTGGTCAGGAGGGGAAGATGCATGGAGATGGGGGCTGCGGCCATGTGGAGAACTTAGGGTTAGGGTTTCGAACCCAGGGAAGAAGATGGCTAGATCTAGGGTTCTGCCTAGAAATTGGGGGCTAGGGTTTCGGCCATGGATATTAGGGTTTGCTTGGGTAGCGGAGGAAGGAGACGAAGATGAAAACCTAGAACCTAGGGTTTCAAACCTAGATATAGGGTTTCCCGAGCTAGAAGATGAAGCAGTGAAGGTGGAGAACGGGTTAGGGTTTCCTGACCTAGGGTTTCGGTTGTGAACAGTTGAGAAGTAGAACCTAGGGTTTCTCATGGGGGGTTCTGGTTTGTCTCGCCGGAGAAGACGAAGAGGTTAGGGTTTGACCTAGGATTTCGAGATGGGGCTAGAAGACTGGAGGAAGAAGACCAGAGGAAGAAGAAGACGGAGTAGGGTCTCGGAGGAGCTGGGAGGCTAGTTCGTCGGAGAAGAGGGGTTCTTCTCGCCGGAGAAGACGAGACGCTCGCCGGAGCTCTCTCGAGTCTTCGGAGGGTTCTGGATTTTTCGATTGAACGAATGGCTGGGGAGAGAGAAGAGAGTCGGTTAATATCTCGAGCCAATGGGCCGGTTTTCTGGGCCTCAGTGTGTGGGCTGAGTGTTTTAGTTAATATTAAGTTTTAATTTTTAGTTTATCAGAGAGTTAAGGAGTGAGAAGTAGGGCTGGGTCCTTGGGCTCGAAGAATGGGCTGTTGGTTGTAGAAGTAATTAAGATTTTAATTTGTTTAGTTGATTTAACAGTGGGCCGGGTTGTGGGCTAAGGTTGCTGGGTTGGGTTTTAATGAGTAGTGTGTTGGGCTCCTTGTTTAAATAAATTAAGTTTAATTGTTTGTTTAAACAGAGTTTAGATTGGCTGGGCCAGTTTAGTTTGGCTGGGCCAGGAGTTGAGTTGGGCTGAACATGTTTATACTTAGATAGCAATTATTTTAAAAAGGTTATTCTAAATAATTTTAGTTAATATTATTATATTAAAGTTTTGCCAAAAATATATATATATTGTTATAAAATTCTTTTATAGATATTTTGGTTAAAATATTGTTAGCATAATTTTTACAAGAAATTGTTAAGTTCCATTTTGCTATCATTTTTATTATTATATATTATGTTTCCAAAAATGATTAATTTCTACCTTGTTTATTAAAATATCATATAATATATATTTCATTAGTGTTTATGGGAATTAAAACTATAATATTTTCTAAATATTATTACTAATTTTAGTTTAATGATTAGTTAAATATTGATAAATTAATATTTTCCTATAAAAGTATTATTGTGACTAAATTTATAAAACCTATATATTTTCTAAAATATGGTTAGCTAGTTCTTGTCTAAGAATAGTTGTTTTATCTAAGTTAGTTATCTAGTTAACTAATGTTATTTCAACCCTAACCAAAATTGTACAAAATATTATAACAGGTGATTTACAACCATGCAGTACTACTCTCGTGCAACCAAGCCGAGGCAAGTACACCGACTCGATTCCTTTACTCTGTATTTCTGTCTTGCTCCATGTTCTCATATTGACACGTTGTACACACGATTGTTCATTGTTCATTGTTCACTGTTCATCGTTCATCGTTCACCGTTCATCGTTCATTGTTCATAGTTCATTGTTCTTACTTGTACATTGGGGTGGGGAAATACTACAAATATGTGACCAATCCTATTTTAGCTAGGTACTGACTAATAGCTTAGGTCTCACATCGTGCACGTGGGACTCTAAGCCGTACCATTGTTCACCGTTCACTGTTCACTGTTCATTGTTTACCCAGCCGGTCACATACTCTGATAGTTATTTCAAATGCATGTTACACTGATAGTATAGTTCATTGTTTCTGGATCTGGTACTATAGTTCATCGTTTTTCCTGTACTACAGTTTCATATTCCTGTCTTGTACCATAGTTCATCTTGTGATTCTTTCTCATGCATTTCAGTTTACATTGTTTAGTGTTTCTTGTCGGGGTTGTACTTTGCTTTTTTCCTGATAGGATCGTTGCAGGTGAGTGGGAGATTACATGGAGCTGGTGATTGCTTGGATATTGCAGCTTTTTATTTCATTTATTTTCTGGAGATTGTATCTTAGAGATTCATTATTGTATATTATTTCATTTGACCAGATTTGTCTCCGGCTGAGTTTGTATTTAAAACACTTGATGGATATTGGTGATTTCTGGGAACGTTATAAAAGCTGTGTTTTGGTTTATATTACATTGTGACTTTGAGTTTTCCTTAGTATTGTACAGTTTACTTCGTCGTGTCCATCGACGAAGGCTGGGCGTGTCTGACTCGTATCCGATTATTCGGGAGCGGGGCGTGACATGTTTTTAGTGGTGGCCCATGCAGGTCTATCCTAATGACACTTAGGCTATAAAGTGTTATTGGGGGACCAGCGAAGCTAAGGAAAACTCATCACAACATAGGAATCGTGGGAAATTGTTACGGGTATGGTTTTACTAAAATTTCTTATAGTTAGGCCTATCTAATCAATTTTCTGTTTTGCAGGGTGGTTTAGACACGCAACACTAAGGTTATCTATTTTCCTGCACTTGAAAGTTCTGAGTTTATTTCATATATGCATTTTGCTATTATAACTTTTTGATTGATAATATTTGTTATGTCTTTAGATTTTCTCGTAGCACGTGGAATTTTCCTAAAAATTCTTATTGTTATTCAAAAACTTGTTTCTAATTTGAGATTTTATTTCCTATGGAGATTTGTTTTTGTAGTCATTTTGTCCTACTGTTGGTTTCTTATAAAATTCATTATTTTCTAAAGAGGGGATACTTACACCATTTCTCATTATGATTTCTAAAACTTATTTGAATTTTCGTAAACTCCTTGAGATTTCTAAGGACAAAGTTGAGAGAGTACTCGACGACCTACTATGACGTGGCAGATGCGCACTGCAGTCATTTATCTGGATTATGGAGACCGAAAGTTCACTGCAGCTAGCTGCGCACTGGCGAGGCATGAACTCTAAGTCGAAATAATTTCGGATATTCATAGGTTCTCGGATATTATTGAAGCTGTCCTAAAATCATAAACTTTTGATATTTTGAGTTATTCCAATAACATGGATAAAATTGAAAGAAATATTCGGTAATTTATTAGTATTTGAGTCATTTAGCCAAAGGTTCACTGCAGTCAGATGTACACTACACTGGCGAGGTAGGAACTCTAGGTTAAGTGATTTCGAATATGTATAGTTTTCGGATATTATTGAGATTATACCCGTGTTATATACCATGCTTGATCTTTTATCGTCATTTGACGACCTTACTAGAAATTATCTTGATTTGTTTTAATTCTTGGCTTTATTTGAATGTTGTAGCCGCTGACCCAAATTTTCAGAAATCATTTTGATACCCTAGGTTTTCTATAGAAATTTCTCGTGATTTTTCTAGAACTTATCATGACCATTTTTACACCTATTGGCTAATCACTTTCATGAATTAACTCTAATGTATTATATATTTTTTTGTTGATAATTCCATATTTTGAATAATGGTGTTCTGAAGTTTATTTCTAGCCATGCTACTAAATGATTTTTTATTGTGTTAGGTTGGAATTTTATTCTTGATCATGTTTAGAATTTAATCATTTTTGTACTATTTT
Organism: Iris pallida; assembly: GCA_029216955.1. Classification (NCBI taxonomy): domain Eukaryota; kingdom Viridiplantae; phylum Streptophyta; class Magnoliopsida; order Asparagales; family Iridaceae; genus Iris; species Iris pallida. Next base: position 1,806,236 of record JANAVB010041017.1, on the reverse strand, counting down.
TAAATTTTGTTTTGATCATATGATCATTATTAGATAGTTATGATTTTGCTAAGTGTATCTAAAATTGCAAGTATGTATAACCAATTTTAATTTTGCTAATCTTAATTGTGCTTATTATGTCCTTGAAATTTCGAGGACGAAATTTTTGTAAGGGGGGTAGATTTGTAACTCCCAAAATCATGTTTGGTAATTTTAGAATTTTTCTATTTTCTTGAATTTAAATATTGCTTCTTACGAAAATCTATTCTCGATTAAAATGAATTTCAGGTTTTCTTTAATTTGAAAAATATTTTAATACTAATTTACGTAATTGTTATTGTTATTAATATTGATGGAGTTGTAAGCTGTTAATTATGAAAAAATAGTTTATTAATATTTTTGGATTTATTTAATATATATATTTATTGAGAAAACAACAACTATTTTATTAATAATTGATAAATTGTAATTTGTTGGATAATTTGTTCAAAACTGTGGAGGGAAGTATTTTTGGATTTTGGTATTTGAAAATCTGTTTGAATAACTAATTTTTGTTGTCTAAATGAAATATGTCATTATTTTGAATTTAAATCTGTTTTCGTTCTGGAATTTATTTAGAATTTAAAAACCTGTTTTGAAATCCGTGGGAGGGACTTTTTGAATTTGAATTCTGATAGAAATCTGTGGAAACTATTTTGATTTGAAAATATGTTATCAGTTTTATATTTTGAAAATCTGTTTGGGTTTTGAATTCAAAATTCTGTTACTAGCTATTCTAAAATAAACCCAGATCTAGTCCTAATTACAACACTGCCACTGACTTATTACCCCCAGATCTAATACTATTTACTACTGTGCCACTCACACACACATATTATTTTATTATAAATTACACGCAGCCCAATACAATTCTGACACCACACAGTACCCCTCTCTCTCACTGACACGTCACATTTCCCTCTCTCTCTATGTGTTCTCTCTCTCTCCTTTCACTGGAGGACCACCGTCGAGCTTCTTCGCTGGAGCGCCACCGCACCTCGCCGGAGAGCACCGTCACTAGCGATCCCGGCCATCGACCGCCGCCTCGATCATCGCGCCACCGCCAGAAGAGTAGGAGCTTCGTAGACTGCGCCACCGCCGCCTCGAGGACTGCGCTGCTTCTCGAGCAGTGAGCCGTCTCGGGCTGAGTGCACCGCCAGAGCGCTGCCTCGACTGTCGAGCTCACCTCTGTTTGCCATTAAAATTGTTTGATTGCAAATCTTAATACAAACAGAACAGTGTTACAATATAGGACTTAGATGTAGTCCTAGGAGTACACTTTTGTTTAATCTGGGTCCTTAGTGCCAATGGAGCGAGTGGTAATGCGTTGACTCCGTTGACGGACTGACGACGGTTATCGGTTCTCTGAAGGTGTAGATTGCTCTGGGTGCTGGAGCTTGCTGAGAGGAGGAAGACGTTGAGTGTCTGTATCCGCCTCTCTGGTGGTATGTTCCTTCGTATCTGTCTGTCTCTGGAAGAAGGAAATAATTCCTCTATTTATAGCTGGGCAGGTTGGCTGCTCATGTGCGCATATGTAGGATGCGCCGGTACGGGGGGACGCCACGTGGAGATTGCTGATGGAGGCGCATGGATGATGCGCCCTACTCGAGGGGTTGAATTCTTCATACTGCTGTTGTGAGCCGGCACGTAGCAGAGGAGAAGATCTTTTCGTTGCTGAAATCTTGGATGAGTTGAGTCAAAGGACACGTGTCGTCGACTCATGGCTCGAAGATCTCGGATCTGATGGGGGAATGATTTGGTGGGATGCGCCTTGGATTGGGCGCATGATGAGATTTTGGCTCGTGACCTTTAGGAGTCACGAACCATTCTGGGCGCATGGCTTTTGAGGCGCATGCAGGCGACTTTCCTTCTGTCTTTCGGGATCAGAGATCAGTCTGGGGCGCATGGCTTTTGAGGCGCATGCAAAGCTTCAACTGGAGACTCTTCTTCTGTCTTTAGGGATCAGTGAAGGGTCTGAGGCGCATGGCTTTTGAGGCGCATGCGGATGGTTGGGTGGCCACGTGGCAGTAGCCGTCGAGGTAAAGTCATGATGATGCTGACGTTGTGGACGCTTTATTTTTTGTAAAAGCTGTCAACCGTTCAGACCGTGCTGCCAACTCTGTCAGTTCAGTATTTAATGTTGGTGACATTCGATGGACAGCTGAGTGGGCGCGTTGGTTGACGTTCCACTAGGCGTATGGGGACGTATGGGGGCGCATCCTCTGTGATGCGCTCGGTACAGGGCGTATTTGTGGGAGGCGCTTGGTGTTTGAAGGGGTGTGATGTGCTGTCCAGCCGGCGCATCCGACACGTCTTTAATGATGCGGCTGTTTCGCTTCTCGAGTGCCTTTAAATAGCCGTTTGGCTGAAGTCGAGGCGTCTGGTTCATCTATTTAATGTGAGTTCATTGCACGAAATTCGGAGAGCCATCCACTTGGCGCGTGGGTTTGATCTGCCCGGCCTATAAATAGTGGCATGGAAAGGAGGTTTGCTTCTCATTCCCTCACGTACCTCCAACATGAACTTGGGTATTCGAGTGCATTCTGTTGACGAAGTGTTCCCGAGGGTGAAGATGAGACGCCTTGTCGTCGTTGATGCTTTTGAAGGTGACTGTTACATCCAAAAGACGGAGTCGAGGGCTTCTGAGGCAGGCGGAAGGTGCCTGTTGCGTCCAAAGATAGGGATGCTCGGGCCTCGTCTCCGTTGTTCCGGAAGAGCCGTAGATCGAAATGGCGGTGCTAGGCTCTCTCTTCCTTCAAAGTGGGTGTCGCCCATTCTGGTTGTGTTGAAAGCTGCTCCTTTAGCCGTATTTCGATCACGGTCTTCTTTGGTCTTTGGAGGCTCTTTCGAAGCCTCCCCTGGCCACAGATTTGTGGTGCTCTTCTCTTCCTTGGTTCCAGCCAGAGGGTTAAATGATTTGTTTAGTCGAAGCACTTATCAGGTGAGCCTGGCTGGAAGAGCGGCACATAACTGGGCTACTGAAGGGATGCACATAACTGAGCTGGATGCACATAACTGAGCTGCTGAAGAGATGGTGGGATGCGCCTGGTTTGGAGGCGCATGGTATCTGCTGCGCCTAACTGCCGGCGCATGATGACTGCTGTGCCTATCTGGAGGCGTATGGTAGCCGCTGGCTGTAGACTTAAGATCTTTCCTTTGTAGAAATTCTCCTTTGTACAACCTTTTCTAGACATGTAATAGACTTTTGTATATAAATAAAAAGTCCTTCTTCGAATGTCTATACTTATTGACTTTGCTGTGAAGTGTTTTGTCCGAGTTCTGGCGCATGTAGTGTCTGGCGTATGGGCTTTTTGGTTGTGAAATTCCATGCTTCTACAAGACCCCCTTCAAAGTTTTCAAAACTTTTGAATAAGTTTTGGAATACTTTGAATAAGAAGCATGGCGATCAGGGCGCATGACCGTTGGGGCGCATGCCTGTTCGGGCGCATGCTCTTCTCAGTTAATGTATATGATAATGCCTCGGTAACCGAAAAGATTAATGATGATCTTTTGGTTTTATCTGCTGTTATCTTCATAGGACCCGAGGCGACGGCTGAGATCACTCGTCATCGGTTCACGCGTGCGACCACGGCCTATAAATAGGTGAGAGATGGAGAGAGAGAGAGAGTTCTTCTGCTCTGTGCTTTTGCCACCTTTAGAGTTCCTCTTCAAAACCCTAACTTCTTCTTCTCTGAGAGAATGGCTCCCAAGACTCCTCGCGGCGGTGCTAAGGGAAAGGAGCCGGCAGAGTTCGCTGACGAGGATGCTCCTGCCACCATTGCGACTCCGGCCGACGTTCGCCCCGGTGAGTTGGAAACTTACTCCTTCTCAAGGAGGGGCCTTGGGAGGTACCCTTTCGATCGACGCCACCTCGAACCAGCGAATAAGTCGGCTGGACGAGAGGACCCCACGTTCGGATGAGAGCGGCAAGGATGCATATAGCTGCTTCTGGCACTGTGGGCACCGGATGTCATCTAAGGCAGTGTTGACAACCTACTTGATAATATGGCTCCGGGATTGCGTGTTTGCAGGTGGATCTGGTGCCGTAGAGAGGGTACATCGGAATCTCATTTTACCTGCCGTGAAGTTGGCTTTTGGACGACCCTTAGCTCTCCTCCCCGCAATGGTGTGCAACTTGTTGCGCGGTTTGAGGTCTTTTGCTGATAATGTGATCCACGAGAAAGGTAACAATGACAACTTTCCCCGGGCCGAGCTGCCCTTTCATTAACGTGATGAGTCCCGGTCCGGAGGAGGATCATGTTGAAGGGGATGCCTTCTGGCGTCCCCGTTTGCAGGAGAGTCTTGTCCTACCTTCAGGGGTGGGAGATTGGCAGTATTATAACGCTGGATGCACTAGCGTTAGTTTTACTACGCCAGTCCGCAACCCTCGGTCACAGATCCTTTATCCGGCCGCCAAGCTGTATTGTATTATGAATGCTGCATCTCCTGGTTATGACAGGGAGACTAGTTTCATCATTGGAACTCAGCTGGAGGCCACGGCGAATATGTTGATGGTAGCCCGATCATATCGTCCACCAGAATTGGCAGGATATCGGGCTGCTGCTGCAGCCCCAGTGAGAGATCCGTCCGTTGGAAAGAGGCGGGCTGACAAAGAAGCTGGTTCTTCTGTACCGAAGAGGTCGAGAAAGACGTTGACTGCAAAGGTTACGGAAGTGCCACTCGTAACGCCAACGGGATCAGTTCCTGCTGAGGTAAGGAGTGCTTCATAATTCTGATTCATTTTGTCATTGTGGTGACTTATGCTTTTCTTCTTGCAAGGATCGTCGAAGAAGAAGTCCCGTGTTCCAAAACCGGGTACTAGTAAACCGAAGGAGGTGGCAGGTTCTTCTGATGAGCGCATTCCACCGATGATAATGTCTTCCGTACAGGAGGGTCCCGAAGACGTTACTGCGGAGGTTTTAGCATCTCATGTTTTTGAGGTTGCAATAAATTTTGGGAAGGTACAGTCTACCGTGGAGGCCTTGGACGTTGAGGGTCCTCCGGACTCGAGGCATCCTGATGATGAGGTGGATTGGAGTTCGTCGCCTTCGGATGACGTTGCTCCAGAGCTGCAAGAGTCTGTTGCAGGGGCAACAGATACAGTTGGGACAGAGGAGAGGGTTGATTCCCCTCCTTGCCATGATGAGGGGAGGTCGGCTATATCATTGCCGAGTCTTACCCCAGCTTCAACCGTAGAAGTTGAGGCGGCTACCGATCAGGAGGTAGCGACAGATTCTGTCCCTGTAGAGGGACTTAGTGACGAGACCCGTCTGCCGATCACGACCGCTGAGGCGGGTCAAAAGACAAGTGGTAATCTTCCTATTCTGCCAGGGGAGGTACCAGCTGTTGATAGGACGTTGGGAGTGGCCGTTGACGTCGGTGGTTCCTCCGGGCTTGAGAAGGGTAAGGGTGTGGAACCCTCTGTTGCCCCTCCTACTTGGGGTACTATCTCGACGCCTGTGCGGGCTTCCTTTGTTCCTTCGGCTCCTCGGGCTAGCAGTCCAGCCCCTGTTGATGAAGAGCCCATTGATGCCGAGGTTCAAGCCTCGCATGTTGAGGTTGGCGGATCTTCTTCCGATCCGCTAACTGTAGTAGCTCCTCCAACTCCTGCTATGACGCCGCAGGTCCTGGCGGATGCAGACGAATATGTGAAATTCCTCGTCGAGGGGGTGTACAAAATGCTGCAGAGGGGTGTATCTGCGGTGATGGATGCCAACGGGAGCTTTGCGACGGCAAGAGCTCTGGCAATGCCCTGTATCGAGCTGATCCACATTCACCAAGGCCACGACCATATGGCCGAAATTCTGGAGGCTTCGGTGATCGAGCTGGATGAGCGGCTTGCGGAACTTCAGCGCATCCAGCGAAACGACCTCTCCGTCCTGATAGATGCGGAGAAGAAGAAGCTGATTGCCGAGATCGAGTCTTCCTACCAGGCCACCGTGGGCATTTGGGAGCGCGAGGTGGCTGAGACTGAGGCTGCGGTGGAGCAGTTGTCTCAGTCCATGAAGAAGACGATGGAAATGCGAGCTGCGTTAGATGCTAATATCACAGAGATCAACACCCAGATGCGCCGCCTTGAGGACCAACGGGCCCGACTCCAGTTAGATGTCGAACGTGTTCAGGCTGAACACGTAGCATTCAAGCAGGAGGAAGCGACTTTTACTCAGCGGACTCTTGCCTTGGCTCAGCAGCGACAACAGCTTGATGAGAAGCATGAGAGCGAAACTTCCGCTGAGGCTGTTGAATTGATGCGTCAAGAAGCTGAGCGTCGAGTCCTGGCGACTGTGGAGACCCGTACAGCCGACTTAAGACATCGAGTTAGAGAGCTCTCAGCCCACCCTGGAGAGGTTCAGGGACTGTAGTTTCTCTCTTTTTTATGTTCTTTTGCAACCCTTGCTATGGGCTAGTGTAGTTTTGTACTTTCTCTCTTTTTTTTGGAAAATAAAGAAGTACGCAACTTTTTTGTGATGCGTTCATTTTTGTTATTATGAACTTGATGATTTGTGTGGACCTATTATCTTTTGTGCACCTTGGTTTCTAGGTACAGATAATAAGTTTAAAGGAACCAACATGTTTGCTCAGAGGTGATATGGACATGGCAATCATTGGGTTCAAAATGATAGAATCTTCCTACTCAGAGGTATTATGGACGTGGTAGGAATGATCCTGGGGGATACGCTGAACAACTCAGAGGTGATGTGGACGTGGAAGTTCTGCGATCAATGTACGACAACACAGGGGTTGTTTGTACGAGATGTTTACTCAGAGGTAATGTGGACGTGGTAAACATGAAGGGTAGCGTCGGCTTACGTAGCGTAAGATTCCGCTTTGTAGAGTGTAGAGAAACAACTCAGAGGTGATGTGTACGTGGTTGTCTTTCTACTGAAGGATGCCACGGAACAGCTGGGTTCCGGAAGCGTATGAGTTTTGTGGAAGAAGATTGTGCACATGTCTGAAGGATGTCAAGAATAGTACTTCTTTAGGAACTTGCCGTTGATGGACATCATGAACAAGTCTCCATTGGGTTTGGCGAGGCGGTAAGCACCGTTTGAGTATACCGTCTCAATGATGAAAGGTCCTTCCCACTTGGGCTCGAACTTTCCTGGTGTCTTGTGAGTTAACATCATCGGCCTTCTGACTGCTAAAACCAGGTCGCCAACTTGGAAAGTCCTCTGTTTGACCTTTTTGTTGAAAGCCTGTGATATACGGGCTTGGTAGAGTTCGATGCATTGTTGAGCCAGGAGATGCTTCTCATCGAGTGCCTCCAGTTCCCGCAGACGACGACGTTGATTGTCTTCTTCTGTGAGTTTGTTTGTTATTGCTACGCGGAGTGAGGGTATTTGGATCTCGAGAGGCAGTACCGCTTCGCTCCCGTAGACCAGAGAGAATGGTGTGTTGCCTGTTGGGGTCCGTACCGTTGTGCGGTAGGCCCAAAGGCATTCGCCAACCTTTTCGTCCCAGTCGCGTTTGTTGGATGATACGACTTTTTTGAGCAGCCTAACGATAGTCTTATTGAACGCCTCTGCTAACCCGTTTGCAGCCGGATTGTAGGCGGTGGATGCCACATTTTGAATGCGATTCTTGTCACAGAACCTACTAAAAATGTGGCTGATAAACTGAAGACCATTGTCATGAATGATCCGCCGGGTACTCCGAAACGGTAAATGACATGGTGTTTGATAAAGCTGACCACCCTGGAGCTCTTTACTTTCGCCAGTGGGACTGCTTCTTCCCATTTGGAGAAGTAATCGGTGATGGCCAGGATGAAGCGGTGTCCTCTTGATGAAGGAGGGGTGATTGGTCCCATAATATCCATGCCCCAGGCTTCAAAGGGCCAGGAGGCGACTGTAGGATGTAGTGGTTCAGACGGTGTATGTATGAAGTCTGCATGGAGTTGGCATGCGTGACACTTCTTAGCATATTCAACAGCGTCGGCGGCCATGGTTGGCCAGTAGTAGCCGATACGTCGCAGTCGATCCTGCAACTTAGGACCGGGTTGATGAGCTCCGCAAGTCCCGTCATGAGCTTCTTGAAGAGCTTCGACTACTTCTTCGTTGGACAGGCATCGAAGGAGGAGCCCGTCGAAGGAGCGTCGGTACAGCGTTTTGGTAGCTGTATCATAGTAGAATCGAAGAGAGCGTCTTTTGACTGAGACGGCTTCCTTTGGGTCCTCTGGAAGGATTCCGTAGACAGCAAAGTCGATGAACGGGAACCTCCAGTCTCGGACATTAATACCAGTGTTCGTCGGCATGGTGTGAGCCACTCGCAAGCATAGGTTGTTTCTAGGACAAACCAAGTCTCGGCCAGTTACCGTGACATAGTGTTGAGTCCCAAAGGGCGCTGCCAATGAGGCCGCGAGGCCAGCCAGAGCGTCAGCCTCCAAGTTTTGTAGACGAGGTACGTGTTCGATAAAGAACCTGGTGAAGGTTGAAATGATGTTCAATGCAACTTCATGGTAAGGGATCAGATCTTCATGGCGAACCTCGTATTGCCCCCGAATCTGGTTCACGACAAGTTTTGAGTCACCGTAGGCTTCCAGATGGTCCACTCCAGCTGTTGTGCGAGTTGGAGTCCCATGATGAGTGCGTTGTACTCGGCAACATTGTTGGAGCACGGCTTCGAAAGGGAGTAAGCACTCTTGATGACCAACTGATCGGGGGAGACTAAGACTACCCCCACTCCTGCGATGATTTGGCCTTTGGGGCCTGTTCTTGAAGCGCCATCGAAAAACATCCGCCAAACGGAGCTTCCTTCAGTGACGTTGGATTCTTGGACCTCATCCGGGATGTCTTCATATAGTTTTGAAGATTCTGGGATGGGGTGTGCAGCTAAAAAGTCAGCCAGAGCTTGACCTTTAACAGCTTTTTGTGGGACAAACACCATGTTATACGGTGTTAGCAAGATCGCCCATGTGGCCAGCCGGGAGTTCAATGATCCTGGCTTCGTCATGAGGACTCTGAGCGGATTGACTCGGGAAATGACATGAATTGTCTGGCCCGAGACATAATGACGAGTCTTCTGGATGGCAAACACCAAAGCCAAGCACTCCTTTTCAACGGGGTTGTACCGGTGTTCGGCCCCGATGAGCGTTCGACTGAGGTAGTAGATTGCTTGCTCATAGCCTGTATCGCTATTTTGAGCCAGCAGAGCGCCAAGAGAATGATCCATGGCACGGACGTAGAGGAGAAATGGTTTACCGGCGACAGGTGCCACCAGGACTGGTGGGCTCGTTAAGTAGGCTTGTACAAGTCAAAATCGGTGAAGTAGGCTTCAATCCCTTTGAAAGGATCGATGTCTGCGAACTTCGTCCGGATGACGCCGTTGGTGGATACATATTTCATGCATTGGTGGAGCGTGGAAGGCACCACCATGTACTCATGTAGCTATGGTCGACCGAGCAGGATGTTGTAGTTGACCTCGGCATCCACCACATAGCAAGTTACCTCAGTTTTGAGGTTGCCGATGTGACACTTCAGTCGGATCTTGCCCAGCGGCTCGCTTTTGCTAGCGTTGAAGCCACTAATAGTTGTGTTGGAGGGCGCCAGCCGGTACATTGGGATCCCCAGTTTTGATAGCAGCGTCTTCGGGATGATGCTGAGGGAAGACCCCGGATCGATCTGAATTCGGCTCACCTTGACCGAACCGATGTACCCTGTGTAATACAGCGGTCGGTTATGTCGGTGGTGCTTGAGCAGCATGTCTTGTTGGGTGAAAGTTATGTTTGGGATAACTTCATCCGCACAATGACAGTGCGCACAAGTAGTTGGGAGGTCTTCAGGCTGCTTGACCTGACTGAGAAAAGATTCGGCGTCCTTCAGTGCTTCGCAGAGAGCTTCTCGGGAGTCTTTGGAAAGACGCAGGAGCTCAAACAAAGACAGGCGTACAGGAGTACTGGCCAGTTGTGCCAGTATGTCAAAGTTGTGGGGCTTGGCTAGCCCCGAAGCATTCTCCTTCCGTAGAGGTCTGTCGAAACGAGCCTCCACCTGCTTCTGTTTATTGGCTGCTGAGGGTTTAGACGGGCCTTCTTCAGGGATGGTGCCGGAAGGCACCACCTCGGCGGCAGCTTCGCCGGGCTGAGCGTCCTGTTGTGTACGTATCTGCACTGGAAGTGCCTCTTCTGTTGAAGAAGAGACCGTACGGCAAGACTTGATCTTCCTGTCTTTTGATTTGGAAGTAGAGCGTACCTCCGGTTGAGTCACCTCGGAGACGAGGTCGGGGTAAACCCAGAGGACCTTTCCTCGAGATGTGGTGAGTGGGATGAGTCCACTCGCATTGTCACGGGTAGGTGGCAAGTTCACCACCTCCATTGTCGCCTTAGGGATGGGGACGACACCATCTTGTGTGGTGGTCGGTGGCAAAGTGCCGAACTGAAGCGACACCACATTGGCTGACACCGTCTTCTCTTCATAGTCGATGGAGATTACATCGGCATTGATCATGCGCTAGATGTAATTCTTGAGGACGTAGCAGTCCTTGGTCGGGTGTCCGACAAACCGATAGTAGTGACAGTACCTCGGGTTGTCCACTTTCCCGACTTCATCGGGCCGCTTTGGGTCCGGGAGCTTGATCTTGTCACCCTGCTTCAGTATCTCAAAGAGTTGCAGGATGTCTTCGTCATTGAATGAATACACCTCCTTGGGTCTCGGTGCCAGTGGAGGCTTCTGAGTAGGCGCAGATGCGCCTTTCGAGGCATTAACAGTTAATGCCTGTTTCCCCTTTGCTTCTCGTCCGGAGTTGTTGGCTGCTGACCTTTTCCCCTTATCATCAAAGGCGGGGAAGCTGACACCCAGAAGACGTGCATTGGCCGCCTTCTTTTCTGCGGCTTCAGCTTCGATGATCAGGGAGCTCCAGTCGGAAGGGAGAGTAGAGTTGAGCCAGAGCTTCACTGCAGGCAGCATGTTCATGCTGCAAGAGGAGAGGAGCGCATGTTCTGGCATACCCGGAGGTAGCCTGAAGCAGGCCTGTCGGAAGCGTTCGATGAACACCCGAACCGTTTCTTTCTCCTTCTGGCGTATCTCTATGAGAGATGCCATCGTCATGTCCTTCCCGCCGTCGTAGAAGCGATCGAGGAAGAGGCACGTCAAGTCATCGAAGGACGATATAGAATTGTCGGGGAGGCTGCAATACCAGTCATACGCCACCCCTTTTAAGGCCCCAACAAAGATGCTGGTGAGGAGCGCGTCCTCCTTTGGAAGATGCCCCGTCTGTGACTGGAAATATGTCAGGTACCGACGCGGAGAGTCCTTCCCGTCGTACGGCGTGAGTGTTTGTGGTTTATACTTTGGAGGATAAACCACCTTGTTCCACTCGAGGGGATAAGGCTGGGGAATGCCCATCTTCTGGCGCTCCCCTTGCCTGTTTTTGGACTCGAAGCGCTCCCGCAAGTCCTTGATCATTTCAACCACATCCTCCGTGGAGCTAGGAGTCGGGGAAGGTGGTACTACCTGGAGTGGAGCGTTTGAAGGCTCCGACGTTCGGGGTGCTTCTGTGTCAGAGGGTGCCCGTTGAAGGGGTACACTCGACTCCCCATTGACTCCTGGGTCGGGACCGGTTGAAGGTTATAGAAGCATGGAAAATATCAGAATAATGGTCCATGCGGCTCCGGATATGAAGCCCATGCGGCTCATATGGGAGCTGTCTTATACAGTTCAAAGGAAGACTCTCTGTCTCATGCGGCTCGAGAGTGTATACGGTTCAGCAGGAATATGCGGCTCGATCCATGCCACGTGTCCCCCTGAGATCCTTCCCTACAGCTGGCCCTTTGAATAGTGGCCTCATTTAATGCTCTGACACGATTTGACGACTGTGGCGGCTCTGGCATAAAGTGTCATAATGGCTCTGCTATAATGACAGACGCTTCGGGAAAAGAAGAAGATCTCTGACCCAATTCGTCAGAAATCCTAGGTTACCACGTGGCAAATCTCATGCGGCTTAAAGAGAGAACAGCTTCATGCGGCTCACTGAGAAGTCACCCTATATGACTAGCAGAAATCAACCATATGCGGCCCACTGAGAGCTCAGCCCCTGCGGCTCAATACAACGCTAGCTCATGCGGCTCGCAAAGACTATGCATATGCGGCTCATTGAGAGTTCGTTCCCTGCGGTTCGATGAAGTATTGTCCTATGCGGCTCACGAAGAGTATCTCCCTGCGGTTCAAGTGTTGCCCATCTTATGCGGCTCTGGCAAGACCCACAATCAAAACACGTGGCATCAGATCAATCAACGATTTAACCGAATCTCAACAAATATATTTGACATCATCGTCATAATTACTAAGATCAGGGCATATCATTTATCATCAAGCCAATGGGACACGTGGCGAGCAATCGGGCATTGGTATAATCAATCATGAAGATTTAAAGCAATCAGCATTAATTGCTCACAAGATTCGGTGCTATCCTCATTAATGGCCGAGATTCATTGTAATCAGGAGCAAGGGTTCAGATAGATTGAAGGAGCGCCGACATTCCAAAACAATGATCATTAGCAAACCCTAATGATCATACCCCACTCTTATAAATAGCCAGCATCATTTCTTTGCACAAGGACCGGCAACAAAAGAATAAAAAAATATACAGAGTCAGGGAGAGAATACACAGAGAGAGAGAAAGAGAAGCCAGGAGAGCAACAGAGGAGCAAAAAGAGCACTTCTTCGTCAACGCCAACCATCTTTTCACAAGGAGCCAAGGCTGCATACCGATCGTCCAAGGAGTAAGACAGGGCTGCCGTCGCCTTCCCGAGCCTCTATCGTCACCTCCCAGAATCTAAAATAAATAATTGTACTTAGATTGCTGTACCTAGGTTTTCGTCCCTAGGCTTTCTTTGTACAAGCGAGTTTGTATTGTGAGTCTAAGTTCAGTCCTCCGATAATTGTTCTGTACTTTTACAATCAATGGCAAACACGATGACGACTCTGCTGGGGACAAACTTCTCCACGGCTGAGGAGTTGGTGACACAATCGGATGCAGCCAAACTTGGCTCCACGCAACAAAAGATGGTCGTCCGCTTCGACCAACAGGCGTTTGAAGAGATGCTCGCCGAAGGAAGCGCTGGCCCGGTCCAGAAGCGCACCCGCACGACAAAGGCTCGCAGAGAGTGGAGGCCAAAATTATTTGCTCCTTCCCAAGCCCCCGACGGTGTACCCTCTGTTGCTCAAGACGGTGAGAAGGACTCTTCTGCGGCCCCACTTCAGACCGTAGACAACTCTGCTGTCTCCAAGTCCGGCAGAAAAAAACACTATGATGCAGGACTTGTAGAGGCAAAGAGGAACTCTACGCGAACTAAGCCGCATAGGGGTGCTAGCCGAGTGAAAAAGGCTCATGCGACCACATTCGCTAGCCGCAGGGACAAAGCTCATGCGGCCACAGTCGCTGGCCGCATGAAGAAGAATCATGCGGTCACATCTGGCAGCCGCATAGTTTATGCAGCTACAGTCGCCAATCACATAGATGAAACACATGAGGCTACAGGAGGCAGCCGCTTGCAGAGAACCCATGCGGCCACTATTGCCAACCGCATGCGGCCAGCCTGCACGGTCGTGACTCCTAACCGCCCAAAGACAACTCATCCGACAGCAGAAGATGACCGCATGCAGACAGCCTGCACGGTACCCAACTCTGGCAGCATAGCGTCCGTTCCATGCTTCTCTCGATCGGTCTTCGACCGTCTCTCATACGGTCCCGATCCTGATGATTCTCTGTATGATAAGCCAGATTCTGTGGCATTAAACTTGGACTCCTCCTATTACGCACCTACAAGTGCTAGAAGGAGGAAGTCTAGGGCAGCGCGGGCTCATCGAGCCCAGTCAGCTGTCCCAACCTCTGACTATCGGAGCGTCCCGTTGACTATCACACGGGCCTCGGATGGAAAGTTGTATACAACCACTCAAGTCCAGCCCCCCGCGGCAAACAGACAGAGTGGTTCCCCTGACCTGCGGGAGACGATCCTCCACAAATGCAAGAAAAGAGAAGGAGTATCGGTGTGCAAAGAGTCCTCGCTTGGACATCGCTGCACCCAAATCATCGTCAATTGCTGCTGCAACAACGCGACAATGACGGAAGCTCGGCCATCCGCCTTCCAAAGGCTACAGCACCCGAACTCAGAAGATGAGGCACCTCCTGTTGTCTCCTGCAATTCTGCTCAAAAAGTTCCCGCCGAAGAGAGGAGGAAGAAAACGAGCGTCTCCAGTCCGAAGATATCAACAATTACAACTAAGAAACTGTCGTCTAAACGGTTGCCCTCCACTGGTGTATTCCAACACACCCGTTCAAAGACGAAATTTACCTCGATGGGAAATTCATTATCCACATCGCTGGGGGTTGAAGGAGCTGGGGGTAACACTCCTCCGAACATCCGCAACAATTCGATGTTCCAAGGAACCGAGTCCGCACAAACAACTCTTCCATTAGGAGTAACGGACGCTGATGCCCCCGAGGACATCCGTAACTCTCAAGACAAGGCAAGCTCTGAAGCTTGGGATACCGTTCCCTCCGAGTTCGAGCCCGAAGAGAACATTCCCACCTATCCCGATGACTTCTCGGTGCATGGGTACGACTCAGAGGGCACATCCTCCACCGTTCCTTCCATCACTCCTCACGTAAGAACGGTGTTCATGACGGACAGCGATTAAGGTGGTTCCAGTGATCGCCAGCGCATCGACAGTCTCGAAGCCATATTACTTGCTTTGGTCAAGTCTGTAGACGAGATTAAAGCGGCCCTGCCCACTTTACAAGGAGGAGCGCCTGGTCAAACAAACACGGGCCCCGCGATCAATATAGATTCGAACTCAGCGGCACCAAACCCGGGTAATAATCCTTCCGAAATAACAGCCCCTGCCGCGACAGATGAGACCAGAGAAGTAAGAAGAGAGGTCCAAGAGCTCCGTGCCATGTTTCATGCCCGAAAAAACGCTCAAGATCTCAGAATACGGCAACCATATCCTGCTGAGTGGAGGGATGTTCCATTCCCACCAAGATATAAGCCGTTCAACATCAACCCGTATGATGGCAAAACCTCAGCAAGTCGATACATCACTTACTTTGAGGTCACCACCGACCATCTGCCCCATGAAGATGCGATCCTCACACGGTTATTCATTGGAGCATTAGAAGGAGTCGCCTTTGATTGGTACCACAATCTACCGGACAACTGCATCCATTCCTTCGCCGGCTTCAAGCGCATGTTCTTGGAACGATTCTATGAAGTAGGATAAGACATCACTATGTCCACTCTCATGGACGTCGTCCAAGGGAAGAAGGAGCTAACAAGGAACTACATCGAGCGATTCCGCCAGACCGCCATGAAGCTGTCTTCCGAAAATTCGGATTCTTCTTTGATCGAAATCTACCAAAAGAGACTGCTTCCAATGATCAGTCTCTGGATGGGCGAGAGTCAATTCAAAGATTGGAAGGCGTTCATCATCAGCGCCACAAGCGCTGAAGAATGACTGAAGAAGGCCCGCCAACTGGGGTTGCACATCTCAGAAGGAGAAAACAAGGGCAAGCGTCTCAACAATGATAATGGGGGTAACCCCTCCAACAATCGGGACAGCAAGGGAAAACAGGCTATGGTGCCCGACACGGCCCAGAAGCCCGAGCCACAGCCAGCAGACAAGCAATGGCCTCAGATCACTTACTCTTTCGAAGACGGCCACGTCAAGCCTATCTTAGACATGCTTATACAAGGAGGTAGAATTCAGCTTCCTCCACCAAGACGGGAGCCTCGGCCGGCTGATTTGGAGAACCCGAAGTTCTGCCATTACCACCGTTATGTACACCACGCTACACATGACTGCTACCAACTAAAACGTTACATCCAAAGCCTCATCGATTCGAACGCTCTGGCCATCGACTTCGAAGAGGTAACCGTAGCAGCCAATATGGTGTCCGTACAATTCGGCAACTTCCCTCCAACGGAGACCCAAGACGGGGTAATTCCTGTCCCTCTCGCGACAATGGAGATTACCAATCTTCCTCCGCCCCGAGAACAAGCTGCTGGTCTAGTACCTCTCACCACCTCAAGAGGAGAGGTCATGTGGGTCCATCCAGACTTGGTGTCAGAAGTAACTCGGCCCACACCATCTCCCACCAACAAAAAGAGTGGAAAAATCAAGACCTGTCGTACAATTTCAGTAGACAACAAGGAAGCTACAGCCGTCGTCACACGGTCCGGAGCGCAATCCCAACCTGTGGTTGATAGTCTAGCTGAAAATCATCAACCCACTGCAACTGATGCTCTGGGACCGGCTCAGCCTTCGACGACCGACAAGCCTAGGCCGAAGGAGACTCGCTTCGACAAATCTCTCCGAAAGGACGCAGCCCAAGGGCTAGAGAGGCCCTACAACTTTGACATCTTAGCACAATTGGCTAACACTCCGGCCAAATTGTCATTATATGAACTCCTGAGGCTCTCCAAAGACGTTCGTATTGTATTGAGCGAAGCACTCCAAAATGCCGATGCCTATCTCGCTCAATCTAACCTCACTGGGGAGAACTCAACCATGGATCTCCAAGATAGTGCCTGCACGGGAGCAATGCCCAACATCGTCTTCGACTCCGCAGGACATGCTCATTAAAACCAACCTACATGATCGCCCGCTATACTACACGGGATACATCGGCGACGTGAAGGTGGATCGGATGCACATTGATCCCGGCTCTTCCATAAGCATCATCCCGAAAGGTCTGCTACATCATCTCCGCATCCCAATGCATCGCCTAACACCTACAAGCACCGCCATCAGCGGTTTCAATTCGGACAGAAGTTACCCTATCGGAAAGATTCGTCTGAAGTGTCAGATTGGCGATCTCCAATCCGAGGTCACCTGCTATGTCATAGATGCAGACACTTCTTACAACATCCTCTTGGGGCGCCCATGGATACACGATTATATGATCGTGCCTTCCACGCTACACCAGTGCTTCAAATATGTCGACAAACACGGCTTCGTGAAGACAGAGTTTGCTGACATCGATCCCTTCAAAGGGGTCGAATCTTACTACTCGGACTCCTGTTTATACGAAAAGTTGAAGAGGCACCTGGATGAAGGAGAGGCACAAGCTCATACTGAGACAGCCACGGGATCAGAAGGACCCCTGACGATCCACCTCCAAGCTCGCAAACTGGGTAAGTCTGCACCCCTCACCGCCACTCTGCGAAAGGACGCGATCAGCCTCTCGGCGCAAGAGGAGCAGATGACAATCCGGCTGCCGAGATCCGGCCAAGTGCCGAGACCCACAACGGAGCCACTAACAATCAGGTTACCAAGAGTCAGTCAACCACAAACAGGGAAGCTCAACCCCTCGGACAGGCCATTGACAATACGCCTTCCCAAGAAAGGTTGTCGCCTCGATACAAGGTCTGACACTTCCAGCGAACCAGCCACTCCTCGCTCCACATCGAATACCAAACTGGGGGTCGCCAGTCTGCCAACTACCCCACGCTCTGCTCCATCAACTGGACCACTGACAATCAAGCTTCCTAGGTCGTCCTTTCATTCTTCGTTCACACAGGGGGTAGTCGAAGAGGAACCGGAACTAGCCAAGTATGTGGCCGTCTACACTAATGTCCCCTCCACTGATGATGTAATCCCCCTAGAAAAGATACCTTACTTCATCAATAAAGGGTTATCTTTGAACTACATCGAGCTCAATAAGCTATGTACGATGTATGCTATGGAACACGGCATTGGCGCTCACCTACACACACAGGTGACAAATGTGTACACCGCAATCCAGCTTACTCCAGTAGAAGACGCCTACCGAATACACAAGGGAGGGGATCATCCAGTCATCTTCGGCCGAACGAACAACCCTCATCCCCGCACCATAGAAGAAGACGACCTCAGGTCAGATGCCGGAAGACTGCCTCTGTATCTCTATAGCCCTCAATCCAAATATCTCATGCAGAAACAGGGGTATGATCTAGAGACTACGCCAGGATTGAACTACGACACTGGACGACGATTACCTTTGAAGCCTCCAGCCCCGGCGGGCAAACCATGGAACTACTATAACAAAACTCGATACGGGTTAGGGTATGTAACGCCTACTACGACCCCGGAAAGTTCAGATGAAGAATGCGACTGGCAGTCGCATTCAACCGGATCGCCAACTTCCGACTCAGATACCAGCATCGGAGATGTGTTCAGACAAGTCATGTCAGTCAATATGACGTTCGCCGACGCTTACGAGGAAGACGAAGACGTCCCCGAAATCCTCGAGCTAGAGCCATGGGCCCAGCAATTAGACGCACAATGGGAAAAGCGATTCGAACTAAGAGAACCTCCTACTGAAGATAAGGTCATACAAGTGGATCTCGGCAGCGAATCTTCTCCAAAATCGATCTTCATCAGTGAAAGCCTAACCAACGAAAAACGGGAGTCGCTGTTAGAACTTGTCAGGGAGTACATTGATGTGTTCGCCTGGAACTATGAAGACATGCCAGGGTTAAATCCTGACATCGCTCTTCATAAACTCAATATTCGGCCAGATGCGAAGCCAGTCAAACAACAACAGCGACGCTTCCGCCCAAGCATCATGGACGCGATCGAAGCTGAAGTCAACAAACTAATAGCCAGCGGCTTCATTCGTGAGGAGCAACATCCCGATTGGGTCGCCAATATAGTACCTGTCCTCAAGAAGAATAGGAAAATTCGAATCTGCATCGACTTCTGTAATCTGAACGAGGCATGCCCCAAAGATGAATTCCCCCTTCCTATCACAGACATCATGATCGACAATACCTGCGACTTTGAGCGCATGTCATTCATGGATGGCTTCTCGGGATACAACCAAATCAAGATGTCTCCCGACGACGAAAAGCATACATCATTCCGAACACCGATTGGCACGTACTGCTACACAGTCATGCCTTTCGGTTTAAAGAATACTGGCACCACATATCAAAGAGCTATGAGCATCATCTTCAGAGACCACTTATGCAAGACGGTGGAGTGCTATGTTGATGATATAGCCGTCAAGAGCCGTAGCAAAGGAGACCATCTGCAGGATCTAAGGACGGTATTCGACCTAATGCGGACGCACAATTTGAAGATGAACCCTACGAAGTCCTTCCTGGGCGTATCTAGCGGGAAGTTCTTAGGCTTCATCATCACTGCAAAGGGTATCCATGTAGACCCCGAGAAGACAAAAGCAATCATGGAGATGGGTCCCCCGAGAAATCTTCGCGAACTCAGAGGCCTTCAGGGAAGGCTAGCTTACATCAGAAGGTTCATTTCCAACCTCTCCGGGCGATGCCGGCCATTTACGCACCTCATGAAGAAAGGAGTCTCATTCGTATAGGACGAAGAATGCCAGCGTGCTTTCGATAGCATCAAAGAATATCTGTCAAATCCTCCGGTCTTGGTAGCCCCAGTCCCTGGAAAACTATTTCTGCTCTATGTACGAGCAATGGAACACTCCCTCGGTGCTCTGCTGGCACAGAATAACGATGCAAGCCATGAACAGGCCATATATTACCTCAGTCGAATGATGATTGGGCCAGAGCACCGATACACCGCTGTGGAGAAGGAATGCCTCGCTCTGGTGTTCGCCATTCAGAAAATGCGGCACTATGTCATCGGACAAACGATACATGTGATCTCACGAGTTAACCCTCTCAGGGTCCTCATGACTAAACCAGGGGCACTCAGCTCTCGCCTCGCTACATGGGCAATACTGCTGTCCCCTTATCATATGATCTTCGTCCCCCAAAAGGCAGTCAAAGGTCAAGCCCTGGCAGATTTCTTGGCAGCCCACCCAGGCTCGGAGTCCTCCAGGATATACGAAGAGATCCCAGATGAGGTCGCCGACTCGCGTACAACCTCCCACGAAAATATATGGCGAATGTTCTTCGACGGCGCTTCGAGGACCGGACCTAAAGGCAATATAGTCGTCGGAGTCGGAGTAGTACTAATCTCTCCTTCCGGATTGGTGATTAACCGCGCTTATTCCCTCACTGAACCCTGTTCTAACAATGTGGCCGAGCACAATGCTCTGGTCATTGGCCTCCAACTTGCAAGAGAGCTGGGGGTAGAATACCTTGAAGCGTACGGCGATTCCCAACTAATCGTCAATCAGATCCGGGATTCGTACGAGGTACACCATGAAGACATGATCCCTTATCATCAAATAACGATCAATATCATCTCGGCATTTGAGGGGTTCTTCATCGAGCATGTCCCCAGACTCCGAAATATTGAAGCTGATGCCCTAGCTGGTCTTGCCGCTTCCCTAGCAGTTCCGAATTATGATCGGCAATCAGTGGAAGTGATAGGCCATGAACTGGTCTGTCCCAAAAATAATATGCAATTCGTCGTAAGTTATTCCGCACAGACGATCGATGACGCCCCAGATTGGAGACAACCATTCATCGACTTCGTCGTCTACGACATCCTGCCTGAGAACCCAAAGGAAGCTACTTCCATCAGAAGGCGTTCCCTCAGATTCTTCTACGATACAGAGACGAAAATGCTGTATCGCCGCTCCTACGACGGATTACTGCTTCAGTGTCTGTCAAACGCAGAAGCCAAAGAAGCCGTACGAGAAGCCTATGACGGTGTTTGCGGGGCCCACCAGCCCGGCCCGAAACTGCAAGACCGCCTTCGCCGAATGGGCTACTATTGGCCCACAATGGTGGCAGACGCGATAGATTATGCTAGAAAGTGCAAAGCTTGCCAAGTCCACGCGGACTTCATCCACCAACCCTCCGAATTTTTACATCCGACAGTGGCGTCCTGGCCATTCGAAGCATGGGGAATGGATATCATTGGTCCAATCACCCCACCTTCCTCCCGAGGACATCGCTTCATACTTGCGATCACTGATTACTTCTCTAAATAGGCGGAAGCTGTCCCACTCGCAGAAGTCAAGACTTCAAACGTGATCAGCTTCCTTAAACACCACGTCATCTACCGCTTTGGACTGCCCCGAAGGATCATCCATGATAATGGTCCGCAGTTTACAAGCCACACATTCTATCGGTTTTACGATAAGCACCGTATTCAGAATATCGCATCGACGCCGTACAACCCGGCAGCAAATGGGTTAGCAGAGGCGTTCAACAAAACAATCATCAAACTCCTCAAGAAGTTTGTCTCCTCCAACAAACGTGACTGGAACGACAAGCTCGGCGAGTGCTTATGGGCTTATCGCACCACGGTCCGAACAGCCACCGGAAATACACCATTCTCCCTGGTATACGGAAGTGAGGCAGTCCTCCCCTTGGAGACACAGATCCCCTCACTACGTGTCACCCTCACACACCAATTGACAACCGATGATAACTACCGACGTCGACTGCAAGAGTTAGAGGCCTTAGATGAAAAGTGCCTCCTAGCTCAGCAAAGGATCGAGCTATACCAAGCACGCATCTCAGGAGCCTTCAACAAGAAGGTCAAAATCAGAACATTCCAGGTAGACGATCTCGTCTTGGCAGTCCGGAGGCCAATGGTCATGACTCACAAGACCACCGGTAAATTCCAGCCAAAGTGGGAGGGCCCATTTATCATTGAGACGGTATTCTCCAACGGTGCTTACCGCCTTGTAAAGCAAAACGGAGACTTGCTCATGCTGCCCGTCAACGACAAGTTCCTGAAGAAATATTATGTCTAAACGACATTCGCTACAAGTTCATCGAGTCATGTACCCACTGGTACCACTGAACTCACACCCTCAGCATTTCAGATTATCGAGTCATGTACCGGCTGGTACCACTGAACTCACACCCACAACATTTCAAGATTATCGAGTCATGTACCTGCTGGTGCCCCTGAACTCACCCCTACATCCCCTTTAGATTATCGAGTCATGTACCCGCTGGTGCCGCTGGACTCCCACTTTCTCAATATGTTAATTTACCGAGTTATGTACCCGCTGGTGCCTCTGAACTCACATTTCGGTCACTCTTTCAGATAGTAAGTCACGTATGATTATACCTCTGAACTTGCTTCCCTGGAAGAGATCCTCCCTCATGATCCAATACCCGCACTCCCAGTGCACAAAAAGGGTAATCGATCCACAAATTTCCAAAAACGGACATGTCCTCATTACCTCTGAATCGTTTTCACTTCCACCAAAAAAATAAACCGCCCCTCACATAGAACCTCCACGTTCTCCTACCTCTGAGTCGTTCTATGTACTCCCTCTTCATTGAGCCCACTCCTGCCATGTCATCATTACCTCTGAGTGGGAAGGCTCCGTCGAAGAACCCTTCATGCTTGCCATGTCCACATTACCTCTGAGCAAGTATGTCGGTCTCCTTTCGACCTATTATCTGTACCCACAACCGGAGTACGACAAGGATAATAGGTCCACAAATGTCCGCTGTTGACTACGAATATCTTCCGTAAAACCTCCCCTGCCATGTCCTCACTACCTCTGAGCAGGAAGGTTCCACGGTAAAACCCTCATGCTTGCCATGTCCTCATGACCTCTGAGCAAATATGTTGGTTTTCCTTTCACCCTATTATCTGTACCCCGAACCAGGGTACGCCAAGGATAATAGGTCCACAAATATTCCTTTGCTAAGCTTCTTAGCATAAATCCACTACCCCACCATGCCCCGGGAGCCCAGCTGCTCTACGACATTCCTTTTTTTTTGTTAAGCACCGAGAACATCCATGACCACTTCGACACGGCTGTTCCGGACATCCTGTCCAAACTTGTTATCCGTACCTAAAACCAAGGTACACCTTGGATAACAGGTCCACAAATAATCCTCCAGCAAGTCCAATTCCACAGACGCCACAAGTACAAGAAAGAGATGATGAGTTGAAATAGGCTCATTTATTCAAAATTCAACGTACTACATCATTTGGGGATCACACCCCTTACAAAAAAAAAAGAAAAAAAGAAAGCAAAAGAAAACAGACGGCTGATCACTGCTCTGGGGCACACAACGCCCTGAGACGGTCTGTCAGCAAAGCAACCGACCGCTCAAACCTCTGAGAGGCTCGACGCTCTGCCTCGTAGGTCAGCACCGCCTCATCCTCCAGATGAGCGTGAGCCTGCCAGTTATCTTCAAATTTCTTAAAAGCCCGCTCCAGGCTATCGGAAGATCGGGAAACCTTCTCGGCCTCCCGAACTATCGACTCCTGCTCCGCCTGAGCAGCCTCCAGCTCTGACTCTAAGAAAGCCAGTTGCCTCTGGAGTCCAAGAATCCGCTTCTTCGTATCAGCAATTCCACGAGAAGTGGACTCTTTTCGAGCACGGCAAGCCTGACTCCTGCGACCCAGCTGGTCATACGAAGCGGAGAACTTATCAAGGTCCCCCCGTACAACTGGCCCAGCAGTATCTCGGGCCAACTTAATCCGATCCCAAGCAGCAATGAGGAAGCCACGCTCCCGCTCGATCGCAGCAGGCAAGCCCGCCTGTCGTATCGCCAGTAGCTGGGTCACAAGCTGATCAGCTTCCGTCAGCTTAGGCACCAGCAGTGCAGCCAATCCTACCCCGCCAGGAAGGGACTTCAAGGTTGCAATCTGACCCCGAACGCACCGAAGAGATAGAGAAAATGGGGTCCTCCGCCCTATGGCAGCGTCTACGCCCCTATTCAAATGACGATAGAAGTTATCGACCACGTCCTGCGTCGCCTCGTTCAGAGTCTCCGTGGAGGCCGGGGTCAACGGAAGCGTGGCTGGCAGCACCGAAGAAGACGCAACAGAATCCGCCGCTTCTGCTACGAGAGAAACCAGCTCCGCACGAAAGGACGCTTGAACGGCGGCCAACTCCTCTTCGGCAGCCTGCAAAACTTGAAAACTCGGCAGGGTCGAGAGGTCGGCCTCCGGAGCCGTATAATCTGCAGAGGATGAGGCGGAGACCATCGCCAAATCCATTCCCATCGGCCCAGAGCTGGAAGGAGGCTCCTCGACGTGAGACGGCAAAGGAGAAGAAACGCTCCTTCCTCCCGTATCACGGCAGACCGAACCTTCCCCAAGAACATCCACGACGGGAAGTAAAGGGTCAGGACCTGCAGGGCCAAGGCAACCATGAATCGATTTGACCCGGAAGATATGTTGATAGAGCAAATAAGCCCCCTCACTAGTCAATATCTGGCTTATCTTACCAGTTGAGGAGTGTGGAGGCCGAGGTTCGCTTACAGCCACCGCAGCCTCTGTAGGAACCCTAGAGGGGGGGTGAATAGGGTCAAGCTAACTAATCAAGCACTTAGCATAAGTTAATTGGCAATTTAAAAATATAAGTGCAAGAGAAGAAGTAAACACAATACCGACACCCGATGTATCTTGGTATCCTCTTAAGAGGCAGTCCAGTCCCGGAACTCTCTCCGGCTTTAATCCACTATTTGAGCAAATAGTTACACACGAGTTTGGATCCGAAGAATTCGCCAACTTCTTACACAAGAGCTTTAATCCGAAGGGCTCTCCGACTTCAACCGAGAGTTTGGATACGAAGACTCCCCAACTTCAACCGAGAGTTTGGATACGAAGACTCTCCAACTTCAACCTTTCACAATAGGTTTTGATCTCCTTATACAATAGGATGAAGATCTCACTTTTCAACTCAATAACTCTAACACAATTTGTAGATGGAAAATGAAGGCTTTGTAGAGTTGTATGTGGATAAACTTTGGTGGTTTGGAAATTTTTAGGCTCAAAGCATCAACCTTGAATGAAGGGGTTCAAGGCTATTTATAACCAAAGCTTGAAAAGAAGCCAAAGGCAACTTTTCAGTCACGAACCGGCATACCGCCAGTATGATCCGGCATACCGGCGGTATACCGGTCTGGGATTACAACGGCTAGAAATATAGCCGTTGGGATCATTAATGGTTGAAAATTCGACCGTTGGAATTTCAACGTTTCGGAAGCGGTATACCGTCGGTATGGACCGGTATGCCGTCGGTATGCCAGTTTTGTAAACAGAAACTTTCTGTGAACGAAAACCGGTATACCGTCGATATACGTCGGTATACCGTCGGTATGCCGTTTTCCACCAAAAATGATCCTGGGCTTATTTCTGCCCTAGCTTTCGATTTTGCCATCCATTTCTTGTGTTTACAATAATTCCTAAGACTCATTACAGACTCCAGATAAACTTAGGCAGGTGCAGGCTTCTTCAGAGTCTTGAAATGATGATGGCATGGCTTGGCTTCTTCCTTTGATAGGTGCTGGCTTTTTCCCTTGGCGGCAGCTGTCCAAAGATATCCAGTTTGTAAAAACTGAATACCTTTCGGAGGCTTCGCCCCCGAACCCCCGACGAGGGGCGCTGCCCCCTCGACCCCCGTCCGCTGACCGGGCAGCGGAACCCCGGTGCGTGGCTCCAGAGATGTCGTCGAGTGGTTCAGAAAAATCTTGTGGGATCCATCGTCTTTGGCCCACCATGATTTCTTCATTGCATATGTCCACATTGATCTTGCTTATTGCTTTTCTGCATGTACATGTTAGACGAACAAAGCAATATACATAGTAGCAACTATGATAGGTTAAATGCACATTAGGACAATGCTGAGTTTAAGTAAGTGCTAAGACGATAGCATAAATGTTAGTGATATCATAATGATTAAACTTAATTGAATGACCACAATCAAAAACATAGTTTTGATTTTGGCAACCCGATTAAATTTAAGATAGATAAGCTCATATCACTAAAAAGTAAACCAATAGGCATATATCACCAAAGGTATAAGAATAAGTAGAAATGGTATAGTGATAGTATAAAGATTAGTGATAATGAAATGCTAAACATATTAACCATATTCAAAAACATGATACAATCATTGGGCTAACAGCCTCTTCACCAACAGTTCCCGAGTCAGGTATAACAGACTCCTCCCCCCTTGCGTCCTCGGGATGGGATGCACCGAGATCAACGGCACCTTGTTGAAGATCAGCGGTCTCGGAGACGGGTCCGAGGGAACCTTCGTCACCCCGGGCCGAGACCTCAGCAACCTCGGAGCTTCCAGCCGCCGCTGAGAGAGCCCCCGCAGAAAGGACCGCAGCACACATGTCACTAATCAAAGCAGCAAGGGCCGGATCAGCGTCAGGGTTGGTAGACGATTCAGGAGAGGTCGGCTCATCCGACGCCTACAAAGAAAAGTGATTAAGTCATATCCCCAAGAGAAAAGAAAACTACAACAAGGAGATGGCTATGACTTGGTCTTACCTCCAGAGTAGCGTCTGTATCTTCACCCTTCTCGGTGATAAGTAATCCACGAGACCTAACAGCGGCTCTCTTCACGGAAAAGGTCGCTCTACTGTCAGAAGACTCGGGTCTGACCCGTTTACGCGAGGGACCAGACACGGCTGAAGGTTGTTCTTCTATCACTACTCCCTCTTGCGTAGTAAACAACAGATCCTTCGTCGATTCGTCGGGTGTGGGAAGCGGTTGATCCGCTACTTCTTCACCCCCACCAGAGAGGGAACCTTCGCTGTCATCATCATCCTCGTCTTCAGCCGACTCGGAAGGTTCTGATTCAGGAAGGGGGACCTGGAGCGCCAGTTGCTTTCTAACCTTAGCCCCTTTGGGTTTCTCCTCTAAACCGGTACCCACGATAAAACTGGTACTCGGATCAAAGTTAACAGGAGGCTTGTTCGCCATAACGTGATATAAAGCAGCCACGTACAAAATTTTCTTCGGCGCCTTAGCATCGGGAACTGAGAAGCTGGCCCGAGTATGATAAGCGTCGTAATAATTCCACGCTCGAACGCCGTCAAGAATGCTGCCTTCAAAACCCAGACAAGGGTTGGGACAATCAAGGAACAACTGGCTATAACCAAACTGGCGGGAAAACCTGCTAGGTAGGTAAGGTTCCAAGTATACATTATCTCGGTTGCGATAAACCAGATGCGCGGGGCGGATATTGCGCAACCAAGCAAGCATATCCGGAGATAAAAAATGAGAAGGTCCAGTACCATCAAGGTGTACCTTCCTCACTTCCTCATCAAAAAAAGGAGGAACAGACACAAAGAGGTCACACCCATCCACTCTCGCCAACGCCCTCCGACAAGCTGGCATAGTGTTGTATTCCCAAGACCGGTGATGGCATTTGAAGATGAAAGCATCTTCGGCTGTAGCATCTTCCGCTATCCCAGGTCCCAGCAAAGACTTGTAGTGCATCGCCAACCACCCCATCAGGTAGTGGAAAGGCAGTTCTACGCGCTCAAAATCCAAAGTCTTCTTGCGAGCAATAACCTTGGACGAGAATGTTCGCAGACCATGGTGTATGCTGCACACCATAGCAGGAAGGAGGGCCAATCTAACTCCGAATACTAGTTTAACGGCAGGGAGGATGAAATGACGACCAATCCTCTCGATAGAACCCGCTCCTCCCGAGACTACGCAGTTCCGTAGCCATATCATCAAAAATCCAGCCAGAAGCGCCTTCTCCGACATCTGTATGGTCCCGTAGTAAAAATAACTAAGAGAGTCAGCTTGACTCCCGAATATATCGCTCTTGGATCGCGACTTCTTGACACTTGACATCAGATCCCTTACCTCTGCATGCGTTCGAGGGGCTCGGAGAGTAACTTCGCCAGAAGGATCAACTCTAAAAAGATAATTAATCCAGGATGTGGTATGGGGAGCGGTCCCTTCGGAGCTATCTGTCGTTTTTATAGCCATCTGATGACAAGCACTATGGTGGCACAACAACTCCCGATACACCGCAACAGAACCCGGGAGTTGCCTGTCCAAGGCCTCGAACTCCTCATTCGACGGGGTATACACCTCGAAAGGCTCATTCCCCCATGGAAGTTTAGAGACAGTATACATCTCGTGAAGAGCAAACCCCAGCTCCCGTACTGGTGCAAAGAATGTCCCCGTTTGCCGGCTATACATCTCCAAGAGCGCTACGAACAGTGGTTTGTTAATGGAAAGCCCGTGACAAGTGCCCCGAATGGCATGGTAAAGCCCCACCTCCTGCAAGAATGTTCCATAGGTCTGCAAAACCCAAGTAGTCAACTGGGCCCACGTAGAGGTGGGGTTTATCCAGTTCGGCAGTGCCAGCCTACCAACAGGATAAGACTTTTTGCGAACGAGCCGATTCAGGAAAGTATCAGCTTGAGTAAGTGTGAAGTTGGGACCGTATACATTCATGAAAGAGCCCGGGGCCAGACCCATCATATACCGGAGGACGGAATCCTTACCCGCATACGCTGACCGCATGTTCGGATTATAATGGATGTTGCCCATCAACATCCCTGATTGAGTAGAAGTTAAGTTACACACCATCTTCCTGTCCAGCAACACCATATTGAACCATGACAAAGGATAATGACGTTCCATGAGAGGAATATGGATTGCCACCCCATCCAAAGAGAAATCCCAGTTCTCGGTAATCTCTAAAACTCGAGGATTCTTGATGATTAAAGCATCTCCAAAAAGGAACAAAGGCTTCAGGTATTTCCCATCAAGCTTCCCAGTATTCATCATGGAACGGAGGTAATAGAGGGTCTGATTCTCAATGGCCTTCAACCTCTCCGAAGGCTCATCAGTAGGGAATTGATTCAACACATGCTTAATTAAGTCATCAAGACGCACGCCCAGGGCGAATTGATTTGAACCCACTATAAGCTCCCCAGCAGGATTTACGGGCAGGCTCACTGGAGAAAGACAAAAGAAACGAGGTTAGAAGATAGTCAAAGAAAACAGAAGCATTGGAAAGATCATTTGAGTCTATGCGGCTCGGGTCGTCACAGTCACATGCGGCTCAGCATTAGATACGTCCATGCGGTTCTGTACACCGTAGCTGCATGTGCCTCTGAGTTAGTCGAGTCCGTGCAACTCAAATTCAGACGAGCTTATAGACCCATGCGGTTCAAATTAAGCACGCCTACGAAACCAGACCCATGCGAGCTGACGCGGATACAAGAAAGTGAGCCTATGCGATTCGAAAGGGAGCGACGCTTATGCGACCCAAATCGAAAATGCATATGCGGCTCAGATCGAGTATAAACAAGCTCATGCGACCCCAATGGGGAAAGTGCTTATGCGGTCACATCGATAAGCCTCGTACATACGGCTTGTGCATAAAGTATGCAGCAGAGCTATGGCAACAGTTAGGGTTTTCAAACGACCCTTACCAGCAATGGGCGGGTGGACGTCAGGGTGAAAAGCAGGCACGTCAGTCGGCGGAGGAGCCGCCAAGTTCGCCGCCGCAGTCGATGAAGACGCGACCTTCTTGCCCTTCGCAGCCGCAGAGGATGATGCGGCCTTCTTGCCCGCAGCAGCAGCAGCCTTCTTGGGAGCCATTGTCGATCGATGAAGGGAGAAGACGAAGAGCAAAGTCTGCAACAGGGGATTTGAGCAAAGAAAGAAGGTAAAGAAACCCAAGGGGATTAAAAGACTCTTATTTATAGGCGAAAGAAACCCATAAAACGAACAAACGTCTCGGATGACGCCTCGGATTACGCATCGCTTCAAAAAATAAAGACAAAAACGCTTCGGTCAAGGCATAACCGACCCTTGGGATCCTCCCCCAAAGGACGGCGTTAAATCAAAACGAATCAAGAGCATTTAATGAAGATTTGCACACGTAGTCAGGACACGTGGCAAAGAGCCTATGCGGACAGATGAATCTATGCGGCTGGGACACTTATGCGGCATGAACGGGACCATGCTTCTTATTCAAAGTGTTTCAATTTTGCAAATTGAAAACTTTGAAGGGGGTCCTGTAGAAGCATGGAAAATATCAGAATAATGGTCCATGCGGCTCCGGATATGAAGCCCATACGGCTCATATGGGAGCTGTCTTATACAGTTCAAAGGAAGACTCTCTGTCTCATGCGGCTCGAGAGTGTATACGATTCAGCAGGAATATGCGGGTCGATCCATGCCACGTGTCCCCCTGAGATCCTTCCCTACAGCTGGCCCTTTGAATAGTGGCCTCATTTAATGCTCTGACACGATTTGACGACTGTGGCGGCTCTGGCATAAAGTGTCATAATGGCTCTGCCATAATGACAGACGCTTCGGGAAAAGAAGAAGATCTCTGACCCAATCCGTCAGAAATCCTAGGTTGCCACGTGGCAAATCTCATGCGGCTTAAAGAGAGAACAGCTTCATGCGGCTCACTGAGAAGTCACCCTATATGACTAGCAGAAATCAACCATATGCGGCCCACTGAGAGCTCAGCCCCTGCGGCTCAATACAACGCTAGCTCATGCGGCTCGCAAAGACTATGCATATGCGGCTCATTGAGAGTTCGTTCCCTGCGGTTCGATGAAGTATTGTCCTATGCGGCTCACGAAGAGTATCTCCCTGCGGTTCAAGTGTTGCCCATCTTATGCGGCTCTGGCAAGACCCACAATCAAAACACGTGGCATCAGATCAATCAACGATTTAACCGAATCTCAACAAATATATTTGACATCATCGTCATAATTACTAAGATCAGGGCATATCATTTATCATCAAGCCAATGGGACACGTGGCGAGCAATCGGGCATTGGTATAATCAATCATGAAGATTTAAAGCAATCAGCATTAATTGCTCATAAGATTCGGTGCTATCCTCATTAATGGCCGAGATTCATTGTAATCAGGAGCAAGGGTTCAGATAGATTGAAGGAGCGCCGACATTCCAAAACAATGATCATTAGCAAACCCTAATGATCATATCCCACTCTTATAAATAGCCAGCATCATTTCTTTGCACAAGGACCGGCAATAAAAGAATAAAAAAATATACAGAGTCGGGGAGAGAATACACAGAGAGAGAGAGAGAAGCCAGGAGAGCAACAGAGGAGCAAAAAGAGCACTTCTTCGTCAATGCCAACCATCTTTTCATAAGGAGCCAAGGCTGCATACCGATCATCCAAGGAGTAAGGCAGGGCTGCCGTCGCCTTCCCGAGCCTCTATCGTCACCCCCAAAATCTAAAATAAACAATTGTACTTAGATTGTTGTACCTAGGTTTTCGTCCCTAGGCTTTCTTTGTACAAGCGAGTTTGTATTGCGAGTCTAAGTTCAGTCCTCCGATAATTGTTCTATACTTTTACAATTAATGGCAAACAAAGGTGTTCTGGTCAAGGCCGACCGAATATCAAACACTGCTTGAGTCAGTGCTTGCATAGAGGCAGAGAGGGTTTTGAGTCCTCCTTCTAATGAGTCTATGTGCTGGACAATGTCTTACGGCGGTGCATCAGACTCGGAATCACCCCCAGTCATGTATACTGTCATGACACGGCCGGGAGTGGATGGATTGGTTGAGGCTTCGCTCTCGGTCTCACTTTCATGTGGGGGAGTCACCTCTCCTGGTGTTTCACCTTGGCCACCCCCAGCCATATTCTGGAGGTCATTCTCGACGGGCGTATCTGCAAGGGCCTGATTGCCCTCAGCTCCGTCTTGAAGGGCCTCTTCGTCTCTACCCCCAGCTGTGTCCTGGGGGACATCCTCGTTTCGAGGGGCTTCTGGGAGGCTGACTTCGCATCGAGGATGAAGATCCGCCGCAGCTGTGCTTTGGACATCTTCGTCTTCGGAAGGAGGCTCAGCAAGGGTCTGACTACCCCCAGCTTCCTCCAAGAACTTCTTCCTCGACCGAGTGCCTTCGAACACTCCAGAGGTCGAGACAGGTGCCTTGGTTTTCCTCGACTGGCTTTTGGATGAAGACGAGGAATTGCCAGTCGTCTTCCGGAGTGATGAGGAGTTGGAGACCACGTTGCATGAAGCAACTCTTGGCTCCTCTTCTGTTGACACCTTCATCCCGAGACGATGTGGAAGGGGTGTCGATGATTACAGTCGCTGGAAGACTTACTGCCTTGGTGGTACTACTGCCTTGCAACAGCAGTTGATGGTGACCACCGCACAAGTATGCCCCATGAGAGGCGTATCGTGCCTGTTGGTCGACTCTCCTGACCGACGCTTGTGAGTGATCACGTTACGCAGGTCGTTGGAGGAGAGTGCTACCTTCACATCCCCTTCAAGCGCATGGCAAGGCCAAACGTCGGGGTGGACAGGTGAGTGCTGCGCCCCCTGAGCTAATACCAAGCAGGCATCACGATCAGTAGCGGGGGAACAACAACATTTGAAGTGACTTGAACGGACCTCAAACGCACAACCAGAGGAGGCGCGGGAGCTCAAGACCACTGAATTTGCCTCACTCGACTTGGTGCACGCAGTAGATGCGCCCAAGTGAGATGAGGACTTTGAAGATTGGCTCATTTTAGGTGCCGAAGCACCTGAGCCGACCTTGTACAGCTTGCCATCAGCAGTGCGCATGATTGTGAGCGCATGCTTTTGGCTTGCTGCTGGCATAGCACGTTTGTGGCGCATGGCCCGTGCCGCCTTGGATTTCTTTGTACTAGCCCGCTGGGGTGCATAGTACTCAGCATCCAAATTCTTTTCGCCATTACAGCGAGTGAGTCTGTCGAAGACAGAGATTTTTTGTGGCGCATCAGAGGTGATGCGCGGGGCATTGGCCGTGCCCCTGCTCCATCGATGCATCTTTCTCGCCTGAGAGGGAGATGGCTGGGGAACGTGGTCAGCCGCACGCTTCCCCGAGAGATGCGCTGCATCAGCGGGCGCACCTTGGTTGCTGAGAACGTCAGCAGAAAGGGAGGGCTGGATTGGTGCATTCCCTTCAGTGGTGGTGCCCGAGGCGTCGACCTTGCACACCCAGACACGGCGGGTCTTCTTCGGCTTCGGCAGCCGCTTCGAAGGACTCGCACTTCCTTCAGAAATGAACTCCTCGTACGCCTGTTGATTGAGGCACACGACCAGCGTCTTGTGGAAGGAGCCCACCTTCACATCGTCAGCCTATGACACGACTTTCTCGGAAGAGGAGAAAGAGGTCCCCAGCAGAGTCGTCAGCTTGTTTGCCATTAAAATTGTTTGATTGCAAATCTTAATACAAACAGAACAGTGTTACAATATAAGACTTAGATGTAGTCCTAGGAGTACACTTTTGTTTAATCTGGGTCCTTAGTACCAATGGAGCGAGTGGTAATGCGTTGACTCCGTTGACGGGCTGACGACGGTTATCGGTTCTCTGAAGGTGTAGATTGCTCTGGGTGCTGGAGCTTGCTGAGAGGAGGAAGACGTTGAGTGTCTGTATCCGCCTCTCTGGTGGTATGTTCCTTCGTATCTGTTTGTCTCTGGAAGAAGGAAACGATTCCTCTATTTATAGCTGGGCAGGTTGGCTGCTCATGCGCGCATATGTAGGATGCGCCGGTACGTGGGGACGCCACGTGGAGATTGCTGATGGAGGCGCATGGATGATACGCCCTACTCGAGGGGTTGAATTCTTCATACTGCTGTTGTGAGCCGGCACGTAGCAGAGGAGAAGATCTTTCCGTTGCTGAAATCTTGGATGAGTTGAGTCAAAGGACATGTGTCGTCGACTCATGGCTCGGAGATCTCGGATCTGATGGGGGGATGATTTGGTGGGATGCGCCTTGGATTGGGCGCATGATGAGATTTTGGCTCGTGACCTTTAGGAGTCACGAACCATTCTGGGCGCATGGCTTTTGAGGCGCATGCAGGCGACTTTCTTTCTGTCTTTCGGGATCAGAGATCAGTCTGGGGCGCATGGCTTTTGAGGCACATGCAAAGCTTCAACTGGAGACTCTTCTTCTGTCTTTAGGGATCAGTGAAGGGTCTGAGGCGCATGGCTTTTGAGGCGCATGCGGATGGTTGGGTGGCCACGTGGCAGTAGCCGTCGGGGTAAAGTCATAATGATGCTGACGTTGTGGACGCTTCATTTTCTGTAAAAGCTGTCAACCGTTCAGACCGTGCTGCCAACTCTGTCAGTTCAGCATTTAATATTGGTGACATTCGATGGATAGCTGAGTGGGCGCGTTGGTTGACGTTCCACTAGGCGTATGGGGACGTATGGGGGCGCATCCTCTGTGATGCGCTCGGTACAGGGCGTATTTATGGGAGGCACTTGGTGTTTGAAGGGGTGTGATGCGCTGTCCAGCCGGCGCATCCGACACGTCTTTAATGATGCGGCTGTTTCGCTTCTCGAGTGCCTTTAAATAGCCGTTTGGCTGAAGTCGAGGCGTCTGGTTCATCCATTTAATATGAGTTCATTGTACGGAATTTGGAGAGCCATCCACTTGGCGCGTGGGTTTGATCTGTCCTGCCTATAAATAGTGGCATGGAGAGAAGGTTTGCTTCTCATTCCCTCACGTACCTCCAACATGAACTTGGGTATTCGGGTGCATTCTGTTGACGAAGTGTTCCCGAGGGTGAAGATGAGACGCCTTGTCATCGTTGATGCTTTTGAAGGTGACTGTTACATCCAAAAGATGGAGTCGAGGACTTCTGAGACAGGCGGAAGGTGCCTGTTGCATCCAAAGATAGGGATGCTCGGGCCTCGTCTCCGTTGTTCCGGAAGAGCCGTAGATCGGAATGGCGGTGCTAGGCTCTCTCTTCCTTCAAAGTGGGTGTCGCCCACTCTGGTTGTGTTGAAAGCTGCTCCTTTAGCCGTATTTCGATCACGGTCTTCCTTGATCTTTGAAGGCTCTTTCGAAGCCTCCCCTGGCCACAGATTTGCAGTGCTCTTCTCTTCCTTGGTTCCAGCCAGAGGGTTAAATGCTTTGTTTAGTCGAAGCACTTATCAGGTGAGCCTGGCTGGAAGAGCGGCACATAACTGGGCTGCTGAAGGGATGCACATAACTTAGCTGGATGCACATAACTGAGCTGCTGAAGAGATGGTAGGATGCGCCTGATTTGGAGGCGCATGGTATCTGCTGCGCCTAACTGGCGGCGCATGATGACTGCTGTGCCTATCTGGAGGCGCATGGTAGCCGCTGGCTGTAGACTTAGGATCTTTTCTTTGTAAAAATTCTCCTTTGTACAACCTTTTCTAGACATGTAATAGACTTTTGTATATAAATAAAAAGTCCTTCTTCGAATGTCTATACTTATTGACTTTGCTGTGAAGTGTTTTGTCCGAGTTCTGGCGCATGTAGTGTCTGGCGCATGGGCTTTCTGGTTGTGAAATTCCATGCTTCTACAACCTCGACTGCAGCGCCACCGCCATCATCAGGGGCTGGCATCGAGCCCGAGGAGCGCTGCCTCCTCGTAGTCATCGTCGCCGTCGAGATCCAGCAGCAGGAGGAACCGCCGACCAGATCCACCGGATCTCGACGACCTTGCCTGAAGCCGAGCCACCACCAGACTTGCTGAGACCACCGCCATGGTCGGATCTCCGTCGCCTTGTGTCGCCGCACTGTGGATCGACTTCCTCTTCAGGCTGGTGAGCTTCCTTTCTCGATCTACTCGTCCCCTTCTTCGTGTTGCTTGGATTCTAACCTAGAGATTTCTGTGATGGGAAGCGTTAGGGTTTGTAGTTCTTCTCCCTAGGGATTAGGGTTCAGTTAAACTCGAGGAAAACCTAGAGCTAGGGTTTGGTCAGGAGGGGAAGATGCATGGAGATGGGGGCTGCGGCCATGTGGAGAACTTAGGGTTAGGGTTTCGAACCCAGGAAAGAAGATGGCTAGATCTAGGGTTCTGCCTAGAAATTGGGGGCTAGGGTTTCGGCCATGGATATTAGGGTTTGCTTGGGTAGCGGAGGAAGGTGTAACACCCAGTTTTCTAGATGAGGGTGATTTTAAAATTTTGTAATTATAATTATTATTTATTGATAATTATTTCATATTATAATTTTTGGTGATTTTTAATCATTTTTAAACTATTTAAAATTTTGACTTGTGATTTTGACATTTTACTATTGTTTGGTTTTAATTTCGAGAAATTTGTCACCCCCAGTTTTCAGAAACATAGGTATTTTTGTCATTTTATATTTTTGAAATATTTTTAAAATTTATTTTATTATTTATGATATTGTTTTGGGATTATTTGAGTCGGGTTCGAATTTCAACTCAATCCGATTTGAAACGGGGACCCGGGGGTAGTTTGACTCTAGTGGGACCCACACACTAGTTAGGCATGGCCCACATGATATTAATTTTAGTCCACATGATAGAAATATTTTAGTTAGAGGTTAGACTAATTATTATGGATAAGGTTAGTGTGATTAGAGACTTTAGAATGACTAATTTAACCCCAACCAATTAGCCATTTCCTAATACTCATAGAATAGGTTAGTGGGAGCATTTTGGACCTTACCATAATAGGACAAATAGCCCTATATGGCAGCCACTTTAGGAGAGGATAGGCTCAAGTTCATTTCATTATTCTCATCCACACTCTCTCTCTTGTTCTTCCCCAAATTTCTAGAGAGCAATCCCTAGCAATTTCTCCACCAAATCCTTCCATTTCGCCACCAAATCTTCTTCTTTCCTTCTCCATTCTAGCCAAGGAGGAAGCTACCCAAGTTTGGGAGGATTCGAAGCTCGTTCGTGTCCTTTTGGAATCTCTACGTGTCGGTGTCGCTCCGGGAAGGCTTTACTTCGATTCGATCTACCGGGAGGTATAAATCCCTTCTCCTTTTCATTTTCTCATGCATATAGGTCTATTTTGAACCCATAGGAATGACCCCCATGGTTGTATCTCCATTTGTGTCCATTTTATGTCCATTTGGAGGTCATAGGAGTGTCCTTTGTGTTGTAGTTGTGTCCATGTGGGAAAACCCCAAATTTGGACACACTATGTGTTGTTGTTATGTATGAATGAATTATTACATATTTAATCTCATATTTTTGTATTGGAGATGTGTTCTATAGTGTCTCATATATATATATATTAGTGTAGAGAGTGAGTTCTTGATATATTATGTTATATACTTGTGTTCTTTTGTCTCAAACTACCCAAATCCGTCATAATTTTTATTCACGTTTTTAATTTCAGCCCTAACTTAGAAATATCATAACTTCTAGCTCAAAGTTCGGTTTAATCTTCCATTTTTTTTAAAAGAAGCGTATTGAAGTTAGCTTTCCAAAAACATGTATTAATAGGCCTAATTCTTTCTGTAACTTTCTGGAGAATTATTTGAGTGTCAGCTGTACGAAAGACAAATGCGTTCTCGGTGTTTTCGCGATTCCGGGAGTTTCCGGAAACGAAAACGCGATCCGTTTGAAGTTTCGGAAAGCTAACACATAGATCTATAACATACTTTAATCCTAAATTTTAATTCATGCTGAGATGGTACAGTATTGATTATTAGTAGGAGTTACTATTCGGCATATGCATCTTGTGCACCCTTGTGTGTAATATAATGTTCTATTTGATTTTAACCCATGTTAATGTATATACATTATGTAATTAAATAGAGAATGCAAGCATGAGTAAATGGTTAAATAAATAATGTATGAGGTGTAAGTATCCTATCTAATGTAAGCATGTATAAGTATGGCTTGTAATGAATATGTAGGTTCCATAGTATGTAATGAATGGTGCATATAGTGGTGTAAGAGAATAAATGAATGATGAAAGAATAATATACAATGCATGGATGAAAGTATATAATGAATGCTAGATATAAATACAAGGTATATATGTAATGATAGATATGAATGCATAATATATAAATATTGTAAATGCAATATCAGATTTTATATGTAGACATAGAACCAATGCATGAGCTGTATGCATATGGGATGTTGGCTTAATGGCAGATTTCAGATAACATGTTTCATTTTATGTGGTTAGTTACACCAGTTTATGGGATAACTCACTTTAGTTTATATGTAAATGTGGAACTAAACTGAGAATGAACTTCACCCTCTGCACAAGGACACCCCACTCTATATCAACCACCATGCCCTGTAACCCTTCTCTAAATGATTGCTATAATATATATAGATTTATGTAAAGTATAGATGCATGTTAGTTATAACTTAAATAGTCTCTACTCTAATGTATATAGATGTATACTTGTAGCCATGCATGTTAAGTATAATACATGTGTAATGTAGATGGGTTAGCTTTGTGCCATGTGTAGTGTAAACTCATAACTAGTATTGATTTCTCTTTTCATGTACACCTCCATGTTCACACACACACATAGCTTTACATGTTAGTTCCTTTCTCTTATATATATATATATATATATATATATATATATATATATATATATATATATATATAATATAGAATATGCATGATAGTGATGTATCTTGATGTGTGACTTGTGTTGGCTTGTATAGCCTTATGATTGGTGTGTGACTGCTAGCCTAGGCTTGGTTAGGCCTAGTGAGACTTATTAGACTTGTTTGGGCTAGGACTTGACCTAGTTGACTAGTGTGGTTGACTAGAGTTGACCAAGTGTTGACTTTAGTCTAGTTTGACCTAGACAGCATGCAGATGCATTATAGATTACTATTATCATCCCCTGTATACATCTTGACTTGTGTTGCTCTAACTAGAAGTCAGGTACCTCATCTCGGACAGTACATTTACTTCAGACATTCAGATACGAGACGAGTACATTCTCTGACCGTTTTATACTTGTGTGGATTTACATTCTTGCTCTAGATTACTGTACTTGATGCTGACACGATCATTATCACGGATTGGTACTATATGGATCTTCTTCTGAGATGTTATCTCCTTGTATTCATTAAGTACATATTGTGATGTGCATTTCACTTACATGTTGTATTTATTGGATACCCTTATCATTGTACACTCATTGTGCATATTGTACTCTCAGTATCACATTGAGCCATTGTACAAGCCATTGTATAAGGTAACATAACTGATTGGATCCTTGTGTATTGATTGGGGAGGGGGAGTAGAAATGGTTATGTGATCAATCGTATTGTATAAGAAATTGTATATGTCCATTGTACACCCACGTACAAAGGAGTCCTATTTTATTGTATAACCTAACCCGTTTACATAACCATATTGTGCTCTAAATCACATGTTGCTTACAGTTCTTACTTATCATATATAGATATTTCCCATTATCAAATCTCTGCTGTTTTCATATACATTCTTCTTTCAGTATTTTATGTACCTTACTCTATTGCATGCTTTATATTTCCTAACATGATATGAACTGCGTGAGATGTTTTGTGCTCGCTTCCGTCCTGACTGGACCTGTTGAAAATTTTACAGAGGATGATGAGGAACCCTGCACCCTTACTTAGAGTTTGCCTAGTTGACACTCGCGACCTGGACCCCAGGGGAGGTTCAGGCAGCTGCTGAGGACGATACCTTGCTTAGTATAGATAGTTTAGACTGTTTTCCTTTTTTGTTTAGTTGTTGTTCTTGATTCAGAGTTTGTATATTGTAGAGATGTTGAGATTTGTATTTTATTTCTGTTGTACCTCGGTTGAGGATTCTCTTATCTATTTTATCGTGCCATATTCTATCTCTAGATTGTGATTGAGTTGTACCTCTGTGTTGGTCTCCTTATGGAGAGCATTCATATTATGTTAGTTATAGTTTATAGTTATAGTTCATGACCTAGAACAGCGTTCTACTGCCGACACTGCGGCGTAGGCTGGGCGTAGTTACGTTCTCGTGCCCACACAGTGGGTACGGGTCGTGACAGAAGGAGACGAAGATGAAAACCTAGAACCTAGGGTTTCAAACCTAGATCTAGGGTTTCCCGAGCTAGAAGATGAAGCAGTGAAGGTGGAGAACGGGTTAGGGTTGCCTGACCTAGGGTTCCGGTTGTGAACAGTTGAGCAGTATAACCTAGGGTTTCTCATGGGGGATTCTGGTTTGTCTCGTCGGAGAAGACGAAGAGGTTAGGGTTTGACCTAGGGTTTCGGGATGGGGCTAGAAGACTGGAGGAAGAAGACCAGAGGAAGAAGAAGACGGAGTAGGGTCTCGGAGGAGCTGGGAGGCTAGTTCGCCGGAGAAGAGGGGTTCTTCTCGCCGGAGAAGACGAGACGCTCGCCTGAGCTCTCTCGAGTCTTCGGAGGGTTCTGGATTTTTCGATTGAACGAATGGCTGAGGAGAGAGAATAGAGTCGGTTAATATCTCGAGCCAATGGGCCGGGTTTCTGGGCCTCAGCGTGTGGGCTGAGTGTTTTAGTTAATATTAAGTTTTAATTTTTAGTTTATCAGAGAGTTAAGGACTGAGAAGTAGGGCTGGGTCCTTGGGCTCGAAGAATGGGCTGTTGGTTGTAGAAGTAATTAAGATTTTAATTTGTTTAGTTGATTTAACAGTGGGCCGGGTTGTGGGCTAAGGTTGCTGGGCTGGGTTTTAATGAGTAGTGTGTTGGGCTCTTTGTTTAAATAAATTAAGTTTAATTGTTTGTTTAAACAGAGTTTAGATTGGCTGGGCCAGTTTAGTTTGGCTGGGCCAGGAGTTGAGTTGGGCTGAACATGTTTATACTTAGATAGCAATTATTTTAAAAAGGTTATTCTAAATAATTTTAGTTAATATTATTATATTAAAGTTTTGCCAAAAATATATATATATATTGTTATAAAATTCTTTTATAGATATTTTGGTTAAAATATTGTTAGCATAATTTTTACAAGAAATTGTTAAGTTCCGTTTTGCTATCATTTTTATTATTATATATTATGTTTCCAAAAATGATTAATTTCTACCTTGTTTATTAAAATATCATATAATATATATTTCATTAGTGTTTATGGGAATTAAAACTATAATATTTTCTAAATATTATTACTAATTTTAGTTTAATGATTAGTTAAATATTGATAAATTAACATTTTCCTATAAAAGTATTATTGTGACTAAATTTATAAAACCTATATATTTTCTAAAATATGGTTAGCTAGTTCTTGTCTAAGAATAGTTGTTTTATCTTAGTTATCTAGTTAACTAATGTTATTTCAACCCTAACCAAAATTGTACAAAATATTATAACATGTGATTTACAACCATGCAGTACTACTCTCGTGCAACCAAACCGAGGCAAGTACACCGACTCGATTCCTTTACTCTGTATTTCTGTCTTGCTTCATGTTCTCATATTGACACGTTGTACACACGATTGTTCATTGTTCACTGTTTATCGTTCATCGTTCACCGTTCATCGTTCATTGTTCATAGTTCATTGTTCTTACTTGTACATTGGGGTGGGAAAATACTACAGATATGTGACCAATCCTATTTTAGCTAGGCACTGACTAATAGCTTAGGTCTCACATCGTGCACGTGGGACTCTAAGCCGTACCATTGTTCACCGTTCACTGTTCACTGTTCATTGTTTACCCAGCCGGTCACATACTCTGATAGTTATTTCAAATGCATGTTACACTGATAGTATAGTTCATTGTTTCTGGATCTGGTACTATAGTTCATCGTTTTTCCTGTACTACAGTTTCATATTCCTGTCTTGTACCATAGTTCATCTTGTGATTCTTTCTCATGCATTTCAGTTTACATTATTTAGTGCTTCTTGTCGGGGTTGTACTTTGCTCTTTTTCTGATAGGATCGTTACAGGTGAGTGGAAGATTACATGGAGCTGGTGATTGCTTGGATATTGCAGCTTTTTATTTCATTTATTTTCTGGAGATTGTATCTTAGAGATTCATTATTGTATATTATTTCATTTGACCGGATTTGTCTCCGGCTGAGTTTGTATTTAAAACACTTGATGGATATTGGTGATTTTTGGGAACGTTATAAAAGCTGTGTTTTGGTTTACATTACATTGTGACTTTGAGTTTTTCTTAGTATTGTACAGCTTACTTCGTCGTGTCCATCGACGAAGGCTGGGCGTGTCCGACTCGTATCCGATTATTCGGGAGCGGGGCGTGACACCTACTCCTCCTTTCTTTACTCCGGCTATTATACCATCCGTTGCTACTCTGGCTACGTCTCCATCTATTGCTCCTCCAGCTACATCTCCATCGGTTGCTCCTACTACTACTACTTCTGTTCCAGCTCCTGTTTTTACGACGAGCCAGCAACAAGCATTAGTTACGTTCATGACACAATTTATGGGAAGCATGCAACCACCGTCAACTTGACTTTTGTGCTTTTGTATCACTGTCGTGTCATACTCTTTTGTGCTTGTATAGTTTATCGTTTTTTGTATGGATGATGTATGGTCGAATGTTGGATATGAATGGACATGACTATATATGATATCTAAGCTTTTTGTTTGTGTACTTTGTGTATGCTATTAATTTTGTTTACATCATTGGTAATGATTGTGGTGTGAAAAGTTGATTTCACTGTATTTTGTGTGCTGGTGACTTGTTTATATTACTCTTAAAGGATGTGTATAGCATTACTCTTACAAAACAGGGGGGAAAAAAGCAATTCATCACTCCATAGCGACTAACTGGCGACAAAACAGCGACTATAAACTGGGCACAAAAAGGAAGGCGACTAACTAGCGACCCACCAGCGACAAACCTCCGACTATCTGGCGACTAACCAGAGACAGCTATCTGCTGCTAAGAGGCCATAATTCACAGGGTTACTCGCTAAGGAGTCGCCAGTTAGTCGCAGCTTTAGCGACCACCTATTTGGTCGTAAGTTAATCGCTAAACACAGTCGCTGATTTAGTCGCTAGTTAGTCGCTACAGCGACTAACCAGCGACTGAATTTTGGCAGCGACGATACCTTTACCGACGAAATGTTTTAGTCGCCGGTTAGTCGCTATTTGACTTTACCGACTGAAAGTTCTTTTTAGCGACTAAAAAGTCAGTCGCTATTTCGCAATTTTTTTGTAGTGCACCTATTGACCGATCATGTACCTGCTACAGTTTTAAACATTACATATACATCTGTCTCTATGACATATGTATCCTTGCCATGATAGATTATGATGTGCCATAATTCCAGTTTACTATATTCCTGTTCATTTCATGTTTCGTATATTTAGTTTGCTAGAATCAGTACTTGCTCCCGTCCTGACAGGATAACGTTGTAGGTATACTTACTGAGGAGGAGTTGCTCTGTGATTCATATTATGGAGTTACTGTCGAGGACCAGGCTTTGTCTTACGAGGATGTACCTGCGGGAAAACTCGTCTAGTTGTCTATTTACTTTAGACTTTTGAGAGTAGTCATGTATTAGACTATGTATTTTTGTGAGTGGACTTGTATCCAGCTTTATATTTCAGACTTGTACTTGGACTTATTATTATATGAGATGACTTTTGTGTTTGGAGCATTTATGACTCTTTATCACTTATAGAACTGTTAGCACATTTTAGTCTTACTTTGTTATCTTTAGAACAGCTTACTACGCCTTATCTCAAGCGTAGGCTGGACATGACTCGGCCCGGCCCAACAATTTGGGTAGCGGGTCGTGACAATGACGTATGGAGACCTACTTGTAAGATACGTGGAGTCTATTTCTAAAACTTATAATAGTATCATCCATAATACAAACTCTCATATTATTGTAAACCTATTTTTTTTTGCAATGAAGTTAAAGCCTTAGCGAGAGGACCAATCTACAAGGTTGTTTACTCCCGCATTTCAAATATCATATGAAAATAAGGGTTAATTGCATCAACTACCCCTATGTTTTACGTTTATTACACGGACCACCTCTACTTTGAAACTAATTACTCGGATACCCCTCTGTACTTTCTATTTTCTATATAAACTAATAACAACGACTGTCCTTATGGTTAATAAAATTTATAAAGGAGAGGGGTGGTCAGTGTAATTATTTTCGGAATAGGAATAATCTATGTAATATTCAAAAAATACAGGGGTGTTAGTGTAAATAATCCTAAAAAATAAATATGACATATAAATACAATGCTTTTTCTTTGTTTATGTATTAGATGATTCATCGTCACTACTAAATGTCCTATAGTTATTTTCTATTTTTTTTCACAAAGATACACAAAATCCTTGCTCTCCCAATATAATCCAATTAACTATATTCATATTTTCAAACAAAAAAAATTAAATATTACAAAACTTGTGTGAATTCCATCCCAGCCAAAACACACTATTTTGTATTTATATTCCTATAAAGACGTATTTTCAAAATTCACATATACTCGGACCCTATTTTGTTGCTAAGAAAATGAGAAGAATGAAAGAAAATTTAAACAATGTCGTTTATTGTATCTCATTTCTATACAAACAATTTTAATTTCTAACTTTTTTTTACCACGAGTGACTGTGGTTCCTGAATATCTTTCGGTATCTATAATTATTGTAATTTTGTGTGTTTTCTGGATATATTTTGGTATCCATAATTATTATAAATTTTTAAATAAAATACACTCAGAAACTATATTAGTGAGAGGGTCGGTACAAAATATCTAGGACAACAAATCCGCTACCATTTGGCCCGATATAGCAAAAAAAAAAAAAAAAAAAAAACAGTGAAAAAAAAGTTGGTGACATATCGGCCCGGTACATTCTGAAACCAATAAATACCAACTGGATTTCCGGTTTGTCGTCCTCTCGGACTCCACTCTCCAGACTTCACTACCAGCATCGAGAAGAAGAAGAAGGAACGGTGTTCAACAATGGCGGCAGCTCTCTCCAGCGGCTGCTCTCTCCGAGCCGACGTCTCCTTCCTCTCCTCATCCTCTTCTCGCTCCTCCACCACCGCCGGGTTCCTCCGGCGACCGCCGCATCTCGTCGCCGCCGTCTCCTCTCCTCGCCGGATCTCCTGCCGAGCTTCCCCGGCGGCCCCTCGTGAGTCTCTCCGGTTCCCGCTTCTCGTCTCGTGTCTCGATGCGATCGGCTTAGGGTTTAGGGGTTTCTGCGGACATTTCCTTGTGATAGGTCGGCGCTCCGGAGGAATGAATCGATCGGCAATCTCTTCGATGCGATCGACTCAGGATTTATTTATTTATTTTGCTGATGCGATCGATGATCTATGAAATGATCGATGATCTATTTGATGCGGTCGGGCGAAAGGTTTAGGTGTATATTTAGGAGTCTTTCGGATCGGCTTAG
Source organism: Iris pallida (assembly GCA_029216955.1). NCBI lineage: Eukaryota > Viridiplantae > Streptophyta > Magnoliopsida > Asparagales > Iridaceae > Iris > Iris pallida. Next base: position 1,761,542 of record JANAVB010041017.1, on the reverse strand, counting down.
GGTTTAGGGGTTTGTGGACAAAACCCTAAAATTTTCTTCTTGATGTAATGGACGATATAGAGTGAAGGTTTAGGTGTAGAATTAGGAGTGCTCGATATAATTGGCGATAGAAGTAAAAAAAAAAAAAAAGAGAGTACATTTTGTTAGTTATGATTCAAACACATGCAATTGTAAGGATTACAAAAAAAAAATTAAGCGTGCTGACAATTCAATAGAGTGAAATTTGAAAGTTTATAGGAATGACCAATATTTAATAGGGGGTCTAGATGTTGGAGATGATAGTCTTGGCACCCCCCTCCCCTCCCGATGAAAACAAGACCGACCGGGCTATCTCGAGCAAAATCTCTGTCATAAACAACCAATGACCGCATTCGTGTGGCCAGGATCCAACGATCATCTCGGGATTATATAGTTGCTACACTTAACAATTGGTATAAATTAATAGATAATTAGATATGCCTCCACTTATTAGATATTAAGTTCTTCTAGAGTCAAAGTTGAAAAAAAGAATAAATTCTGAACCCGAACTTTCCCACAATTCAAGCGAAGGTAACTTAAAGTGAAACTTTTTAGATATCACTATCAATAAGAATTAGTAGACAGTAACTCACAAAAATTTGGAACATATTTACCAGGATACTTGTCTTTGTGAAGATCTTATACAACAAAGAGGGGAGGGATCAGCTGGAAGCACACACACTCCAAAATAACAAGTCTGTGTCAGACACGCATCGGACACGCTGTTGACACTCCGAAATATGCTAGGACACCAAATAGGTCCTGAATCCGTATTGTCGTGTTTGAAATGTATCGTGTCGAATCCATGTCTGTGAAACATAGGGGATCAGGGTTCTGCTTGGCCTAACTCAATAAAAATCGACTTACAATGTGCAACTTAAAAAATTACCTTACAAAAATACAACAGAAAATTTTCCTCGAAAATGATAGAAAAACTAGCCTAAATTCATCTTACAGAATATCAACTTTAAACTATTAGCTCAAAATATAATTTCATATAGGTAAAGATTAAAATGACTGAGTAGTTAATACATCATATTGGATATTTCATAATGGTTAATATATAATCCTCTATGACTTAATACCAAGGTTCGTAGTATTGGACTCGGTTTTGGACCCTTCTTGTGAATATCAGTATTGACAGTTTTGGGAGTTTCACGGTTTTGGATCAAAGTTTCGGAGTTGTTGGTTTTGATAGACAAAAGATTATAAAATTTATTTTAAAACTAGATTTTTTTTTTTATACAATTAGGTATAATCTTATATATGATTTGTTGTTTCCTTTAGTTTTGAAAGAAATAATATTCAACATTGTTGAATTATTTACCCACAATAGACATTGTTATTTATTTTACTTGCTTTTGGACATAGTATCCTGATTGTAGATAATTTTGAATGGAACAATATTAAAATGTATGAACATTGTGAATTTATCGTATAGACCTTCGACAAATGGTAATATTTACGTTGTGTTGTGACAAGTTTTTATCTAGCATGTTAATTTACGGCACGATCAAATCGTTGTGTCTACATATTTTTTTATCATAATTATCTTCTTCTTTTTTTATTAAAGTTTTTATTTGCTAAATTGGTAGTAAAAGAGAGCGACAATTTCAGTATCGATTGGTATATGAAAGTACAGATATGCCAAAACCAAAACGATGCGATCGTCACGTATCGGTATCGACTGATACTGCCCAAATTAAATGTGAATAACCCGTTCTCCTCTCTTTGAAACAAGAGGCGCTTCTGGTTATGTGCGTGCTTCAAACAATTTTATCTTCTCCATATTACCGTATCTCGAAATATGTAGATGTTCTTATGTTGAATGTAGGGGTTACACACACTCATACTATCTATGAATTAAATATATCTAAATTGAAATAATTGTTGTGTATATCCTGGATGAGCTTTTCATGGCAAGATCTTGATGCTGGACTCTGAAATTTGAACACAGAATTCTTGTACCGTGGATTGGCGGTTTCCAGCGCAGATTTTGCCAGGATGGCGAGAATTTGCGTTGGTCTTGTTTTGGTCGGGACCGAGAGTTTATAGGCATGATCTCCTCAACCATTTCTTTAAACTTCGTTAGACATATTGCTTTACATCCTGTTTGGATATCTTTATCCAGTGATTGCCTTTGTGGTCCGATATAAATCAACTTACTATATCCAGCTTGCATGGGAATTAAATTTTGGGGTAATAATTACATCGATGTGAAGAATTCTAAGCATTTGCAGTTCAATTGGTTTGAGCACTGAATGTAGTCCTCATATCTTTTTCTTGTATAAAGTGATAAATTCTGTATTTTAATGAAAAGTAGGAAATTTTAGGCATATATATTTGTTCTTCAAGCCGGCATTACAGTTTGTTTAGTCAAATATAGCTTTTAGTATATTTTTAACAGTTTGGATATTCTTGGTAGGAAAAAAAACTAATAAGATAATATACATTTCTAGATAGTGTGGTGAAACTTGCTTATATGAAAGTTTTTATCCCAATTTGTTAACTCTTATATTATTTATAATCTATGCAGTGCAACTAGTGTACTCTATTTACTATCATAACCAGGATTAGTACTTCTCATTAAGTATGAAAGTAGGCATAAATGAATCTCTACTTATAACCAGATTTATTTTTTATTTTCTTTTTCAGCAAAAACGGCGGTAAAGGATTTTCTTCATATAAGTGATTTTGACAAGGAAACAATTATGAAGATCCTTCATCGTGCATCTGACGTCAAGGCCCAGTTGAAATCAGGAGATAGATCTTTTCAACCATTCAAAGGAAAGAGTTTGGCCATGATTTTTGCCAAGCCATCCATGAGAACTCGCGTTTCATTTGAGACGGGCTTCTTTTTGCTTGGTGGACATGCCATTTACTTGGGTCCTGATGATATCCAAATGGGTAAACGAGAAGAAACACGAGATGTTGCTCGAGTGCTTTCTGGGTATAATGACATAATTATGGCACGTGTATTTGCCCATCAGGTATGACGGTGACTCATAAATTTTAATGTTCTTCATTTGAAAAATTATGCAATGGGTCATAATGTTTTATAATAGATATAGATAAGATGCACACAATATAGTCTAATTGTAATTTTTCTCATAGATACGTAATCATTTTTGAATATTTGGTTGTGAAGTACCCACAGAAGCTATGCATTCAGGTTAATGGATTTTAAAATTTCTGCTGGACATCACATTTTCAGAAACATGGTGCCCATGAATCAGATTCTTTGATATAGTTTGAGTAAACTTGAGAGTATTATATTTCTATTTTTGTTACACTTTGGATGTTTTCAGGAATGTGATTTTCCTACTAACCCCCTCTCCCCAGCCCCCACCAAACTATCCCTCTGTCATCAAAGATCAGTACAAGTTCCATTAAATATATAAATTGATTAAATTTTACTTTTTAATATTATAATTCCAAAGTGCATAATGTTAGATATTAATGTTAATATTTTTCTTCGCATTAGTTAGATAGTAATGTTAGATATTTCTCTTGCTAGTATGTGTTGAGAAAGAATACTCAGCTCAATAAGGGTGCATCGGAGAATGAATCTGTTTAGGGTTTCCAGTAGGTGGGAATGTTGCACTCCCACCTATGATAAATGGAATCACGGTTGCATCAAATGTGGTCATGTGGTGCCAGTGGAAATCCAACATTTAGTGATCACAATTTTTTTACTTAGTCAATACAAAAAATCTTAACAGGAATCTTATATTTCCCAGTAACACTGCTACATACGATACAACCTAAACAACTTATCCACTTTGTAGAATTTATTACTTTGGTCTTAGACTCGTAGATCTTGGTACAAAGCACTTATATGATGTCCAGATTCACAGTCAACGTTTGAAGTATTGAAGGAGCCTGATATGTTGGGGATCAGAATTGAAAGGTCCAAAACCGTCAAAAACGACCGATTTGATTTAAAACACAAACCTACCAAATTTTTTGATACCGATACACATGAACCTGAAACTGATACCAAAAATGTGTGTTTTTAACCTTCTTTAGAATCCCATATTGATAAAATTTAGCAGAATTGCAGGCTTGGGATCTTCCAGATTTTGAGTCTATATTTGTGCATGTTGACTCTCATGGTAAGTCCTATAGGACTAATTTGGGCTCACCATGAGTTACCAGGTCTGAGGTAATATTTTGATGGTTTGATTTCCTAATCCATTGAAGGATGGCTACACGGTACAAAAATTATCTACAATTTTCAGTATTCCATTCCGGGATCAGCCTGCTTAACGATTATGCATGTGCTTAATGATAAGTCATTGATTAATTAGTTACCGGGTTAGGTTATTAGGTCAGGTTCACATACACACCCATTAACCCAACCCCTTATTGCATATAAATCTAAAGTTAGCCTAATTCTCTCTCTCTCTCTCTCTCTCTCTCTCTCTATATATATATATATATATATATATATATATATATTTTATCCTCAAACCTTGTGGCCTCTCTCTCTCTCTCTCTGTGGGATCTTGGAGTTCTCTCGTCTCTCTTGGAGCTCCTCTTGGCAGCAAATCTTTGAGCTCCTCTCAGCGGCAGATCTATAGGCTTTTTGGTGGTTTGGCTTGTTATTTGTAGCTCGTTCCTAACTCTATGGAGTGTGGACTCCTTTGGTGATACTGTTTATTTGTTGCTATTTACTAACCATTTGGAGTGTGAATTAGTTTTGTGTTTATTCTACTTTTGCGTGTTTTTTTTTCTGTGAGAAAATAGTCTATGAACCACAAATCCAATTAATCACCAAGTAATCTGAGTAATCATTCCAGATTTTTGGACCTAGCACGTAATGAATCCATGGAATTTAACCTTGCTTATCCATGTTAAGTTAACAAAGTTAAAATGTGTCAAGTTGGTAAAAGACTGTTTTAGGGTTTTTGAGTGGCTATAGACTGTTTTCTAGCCTATTTCTGAATTGCAGAACAGCACGCTACAGCTAGCTGCCCGAAGGGCTGCAGGATGGTATTTTGGTGCTTTATAGACTCATGAATAAGTGGATAGATGGAGACATTTTAGGATTATGGAGAGGGGTGTCAAGTTGCTATTTAGATGTAGAAATACGAGGAATCGGATGGTGGTCCAATCTGGACAGCAGCAAAACAGGGGCTATTTGACAATGACCACCATCATCATCCAAGCCTTCTCCCTTCATAAAGCTGTGAAACATAAGAAAAGATTCATACAAGATCTGACAAAGTTTTATGACCGTGCCGAATTTCTGGTCAAGGCAGCTATATACGAGCATAAGGGGGTCATGCCATAAAACCTAGGTTGCCACTTGGGAGGTAGGGAGACCTACCTTTTGGATTGCAGAAGTTCATTCAATCAAGGAGCACCCTCTAAGTTCTCCTAGACTACAATGAGTCTAGAAGAAGAGGTAAGATGATCATAATTTGCTCTAGAGAATTGCATTCATCTCTATACACATTACGCCAAAGAGTGAAAGAAATGACAATCCCATCTATTTGACAATGGTAGATTCACTTTTTTGGCAGAGAAAAGGAAGAAAAGGAGAAAAGGGGCGTGGAATAAGGCTTCATACCCAATAATCATGATTTCACATCCGATGTAACATAATGCAAGCAACCATGTAGAGAGTTCAAGATTTTTCATCAACTTTTGATTTATTAGAAAAGATGGTCTGTATAGTCTCCAACCAAAAGGTACATAGGCCATGTTTGGTTCGTGGGATCAGGGCGGCAGGGCCTTGGGAAAGGAAATTCATTCCTTTCATGTGTTTGGATGCCAATGGAAAGGAGCATGAAAAAAAAAAAAGATTTTCAAAGGAAAGAAAAATAGGGGGGAAATGGTTCCCCCACCCACACCAAGGATTCACTTTTCCACCCCAAGGATTCATTTTACCTCCCAATAAGGCTTCATACCCAATAATCAAGATTTCACATCCGATGTAACATAATGCAAGCAACCATGTAGAGAGTTCAAGATTTTTCATCAACTTTTGATTTATTAGAAAAGAGGGTCTGTATAGTCTCCAACCAAAAGGTACATAGGCCATGTTTGGTTCGTGGAATCAAGGCGGCAGGGCCTTGGGAAAGGAAATTCATTCCTTTCATGTGTTTGGATGCCAATGGAAAGGAGCATGAAAAAAAATGATTTCCAAAGGAAAGAAAAATAGGGGGGAAATGGTTCCCCCTAACCCACCCCAAGGATTCACTTTTCCACCCCAAGGATTCATTTTCCCTCCCAATTTCCTTGGCCTTTCCAAACACCGGAAATAAAAATTGATGGGAATTGCAATTTCCCAAAGGAAAGGAAAAAAGCAAAGAATTGATTTCCTTTCCTTTCCGCAAACCAAACGAGGTAGTAATATAATGTTCTCAATTGGGTTACCAAATTAAGGCTCTTACTTGGACTAATAAAGACCAACAAATAAGGTAAGTTGACTTATAAATAAAGCAGCTTTTTTAGATGAACCAAAATTCTAAATTAAGATATTAATGCAGTATCTCTTATTACACCTTTAAAAATGCATGACTGGCCCCTGCCAACAGGCCTTCATTGGGGGTTAATCACATCATTTCCTTGTATAATTGTATTATACAATACTCATTTCTGTATCATGATGACTAAGAAATCTTTATATTTTTCATGATTATTGCTTGATTGCATCAAGATATCAAGTCATCATACGTCAATATGAGATCACCATACTAAATGATGATTGAAGCGAAAACCTGAAAGGTTTAATTGATTGAAAAACAAGGAGTTTGTCATAATAAAATTTTATGACCTCTTGGCCCTTGATCTGATTTTAGTGAGCACCTGTCCTAATTCAAATTGTTTAAAACTGTTCAACTTCCTGTTAGTATTTTTCCAATTTTCCTAATCAAGTTGCTTACTAACACAACTGATAAGTTAGTTTATCTGTCTGCCTGTGGATAAATGTATTACATATATAGGAGATTGATTAATCGACTTTTGTTGATTTTGGGCATGAAGCAATATTAAGCCCTTTCCAAACATCCATAATCAAATGATGTGATTCTGATTGGAAACTGGAGGTGGTAAACTTGCAATATATTTTTGTTTGAATGGTTCCAATTGGGTATCCAGAAGCCGAGATCAAGTTTCAAATTTACTAAAAGCAATTCCAGCAAAGGAGAGTTGCATTAATGACTTATGGATGGCTTTCCATCCCAAAATTCTAGTAAAAAGTCTCAGATGAATTTGTTTGTTGTATCTGATAACAGTCAAATTCCCCATGACTGCATTACTACCCTCTACTAATAGATGCATTTGTTCTAGTCTGAATTGATACTATAGTGATGTATTTGAATATCTTGCCGAATACGTGAGTTGTTTCCAGGTAACTCAATTCTACTTTATTATTTTTGTACCACTGGCTTCGACTTGTGTAAGGGATGTTTATCTTGGTGTTTATATTTATTTTTTGTGATTGTTGCAGGACATTCTTGACTTGGCAAAATATGCATCAGTTCCGGTTGTAAATGGCCTGACAGACTATAACCATCCCGTCCAGATAATGGCTGATGCGCTTACAATTATTGAGCATATTGGAAAATTGGAAGGAACAAAGGTTTTAGCAACTCCTTAATATGTCACCAAGTATCCTTGGGATGTTTATTGGTGGGGCTTCGGATTGACCTACTGGTATTGTATGTGAAATTCAGGTTGTATATGTTGGAGATGGCAACAACATTGTGCACTCATGGCTTCTGTTGGCATCTGTGATACCTTTTCATTTTGTATGTGCTTGCCCAAAAGGATTTGAACCAGATGAGAAAACCATTGAGAAGGCACGGAGTACTGGAATCAGCAAAATTGAGATTAGCTATGATCCCAAAGAAGCAGTGAAGGGGGCTGATGTGGTTTATTCAGATGTGTGGGCTAGCATGGGCCAGAAAGAGGAAGCTTCCTATAGAAAACAGCAATTCCAAGGATTTCAGGTATCATATACAATAAAAGGGCTAATTTACACTTTCAATACCTTGGCTTCAGCTTCCACCAGTTCTGCACATAATTTCGCCGTAGGGGTTTTGAAGCAAATACATACATACCATGAACATCATAACTGTTTGCAATTTGAAACCTTTCATCACATTCTCTTTAAGATTCGACCCTCACATGCCTTTTAAAGACGGTCCTGCCATTGGGATCAAGACCGGGGGAGGCCCTCTTTGTTTGGGTTATGTTGAGGGCATTTATATCTTCTCTATATTTCTGCTAACAATGTTGTGGTAGTCCTTCTACAAAAAATTTTCAGGTATATATTTCCGAAATATTTATGTTCAAGAATGGTGGAAGTTGAAGATACTAAAGTGCAAATTAGCCTAAATATAACTTGAGGGCACAATTTCCATTACCCCTAAAATAAGCCGCAACCCATCCCAAGGGTATGCACAAGGGCCATAACTTGAACGGCTGGGACAGGGATTGAGACGTTGTGAATCTGTTTAGTTGTCCATAATTCCATATATCATGTTTGCTCCCACATGTAGACCATTCAATTGATTTGTTTGGGATTGTTGGCAAAAGGGATGCCCGCCAACATACACCATCCCTTATATTATCGTCGTCTTTACTGAGTACTGAAACGATATTTCGCTTTCTGTGTGCTTCGTGTGCATGATATCTTTATACTATATATTTGCAGGTGGATGAAGCCCTAATGGAAATGGCAGGGCCAAAAGCTTACTTCATGCATTGCTTACCAGCTGAGAGAGGAGTAGAAGTCACCGATGGGGTGATCGAGGCTCCCAACTCCATCGTCTTCCCCCAGGCGGAGAATCGCATGCATGCCCAAAATGCTATCATGCTGCACCTGTTTGGCTTGTAAAGTGTAGCTTAATAGATGAGAGAGGTTGAAGGTGCTCAGCACTCATTGGTCGTAATTAGGACGTTTCAACTTGTTCTTCGCAAAATCTGTATGGACTTTTTTAATTTGCTCTCACGTACTCTTAAAACTCCATGCTGCACAGCTTTTTTGGGTAGTGAAGTTTTTTCAGCTTATATATGTTGGGATTGCTGATTCTTGATTGAAAGTTCAAACAGCATATATGTAACTTCCAAGCACAACAGGCTCTTGCAAGACCCATAGACATGATACGCCAATCCTCCATTATCGTCTTAGGGCAACACATCTTATTACCATTTTCTCTTCTTCCTCTTCCAAATCCAAAACCTTTACAAAACTTCTTCTCTTCTAAATAAATAATAACATCAATTGAGAAGTACTGTTTTTTTTTTTTTTTTAATATTCTAGATTTTATTCAAATTTACTTCTTCTTTTTTTACATGTTTTGTTATGATTTTCTAGTAGAAAGTCCACTAAGATATTAGTTTCGAAGTTTTGAACTTTATTAATGGAGATTCGAAGTTTCGGAACCGACACAATCATGTTCGGGACAACAATGGAATGCCAAAAATTTTGTAGGCAGTGCAGGAGTGTCAAAATTTTGTCAATCCATAACTTGTGTTGTCTCCAAGAAAAAAAAAAATAGGGGTAGTTAAGGGAGTAAAAAGTTCAAAACATTTGTGAAAGAAACAAGATTTTGTGGTGCCAATAACACTAATCTAAGTGGTGAAGTGGAATGCAACCGAAAATATAAAAGTCTACTTTTAGGCCTTGTTTAGTTCGCGGAAAGGAGAGAGAATCAATTCTTTGCTCTGAAATTGTAATTTTCATCAAAAGAAAATTTGGTATTTCAAAAAAAAAAGAGAGAAAAAGTGAATTATTGGGGGTGAACGGAGGAACCATTTTCTCCCTATTTATAGACTCATGGAATGGTGTATTGATGGAGAAAACATGTTAGTATTATGAAGAGTGGATGCCTTTACATGTAGAAAAGAAACACCAAAAATTCAGAAGATTCTATTGATATTAATATACTAAATAATTAATAATAGGTAGTCAATTAATATTAATTAGTATTGAAAAAAAGTAATTTAGAGCTTCTATTGATTCTTTTAGAAGTAATTAGAGACCAGGACAATTTGTTAATAATTATCACATTAAAAAAAAAGTAACTAAGAGCATCTCCAACCCTATTGTCTTGTTTTGTGTTGTGAATCCTATGTGGCATGAGACATAAGACAATATCTTTCGTATGTGGCAAGATGACATTCACACAAGACAATGAGATAAAAATGTGTTCTCCAATGCAAAAGTTTGAGAAGACAATAAAATTATTTTTTTCAACTTCCAAGACAACTTTTTCACTTCTTTTTTTTTTAATATATTTTTATTCATAATTGATGATGTGGACATAAAGTCATTGTGAAGTGCATTGTCTAGATCTAGACAATCAACTTCACATTCTCCTTGCCATGTCATTGCCATGTCAACTTCACAATTTATTTCACATTTGCATTGGAGAAGTACTTTTGAAAAAAATGCTTGTCATTCCTATGTGGCAACCATTTTTTCTAAACTCACATTAGGGTTGGAGATGCTCTAAGATAATCAACTAATATCTAGGTTATCAAAATAATTAAATTTTGGGATTTCGTAGTTTCAGAATTTGTAGTTCATTACTAACTACTATTGTAATGCACTTTTACCCCTCTTAGAGCATCTCCAACCCTATTGTCTTGTTAAGTGTTGTGAGTCTTAGGTGGCTCCTATGTGGCATGAGGAGCAAAACAATGTCTTGTTTATGTGGCAAAATTATATCTCAAAAGACAATGAGATAGAAAAACTCTCTCCAATGCAAAAGTATTGAGAAGACAATAAAAAATATTTTTTCCAACTTCCAAGGCAACTTTTAAGACAACTACTCATCTTCTTTCTTTTTTCTAATATTTTTTATTAATTATTGATGACATGGAAGAGAAGACATTGTCAAGTGCATTGTCTAGAACAAGACAATCAACTTCACAATGTCTTCTTTAATTTTTGCCACATAAGCTTCACAATTGACTTGACAATTGCATTGGAGAAGAAATTTTGAATAAAATTTTGTCATTCCTATGTGGCATTAACTTTTTTCCAAAGTCACAATAGGGTTGGAGATGCTCTTACCTAAATATCCAAACACATTTTGGAAACAGAGGGAAAACAAGAAAGCGGAATAAGACTTTCCATTGTGACCCTGAGTTCACCATCTCCACACCGGTTTAATAATTCTTTCAAAGACATTTTTTTTTTGACACCAATGTTTAAAGGGTTATTTAGTTTTATGACCTCGTATAATACTATAAATTTGTATCTAAATCTCCATATTGTCTAAAAGAGCATATGGGTCTCATCCTAATGGTTGATTTGGCTGACCGTCTAAAAAGAAAACCGAAACGTAAGTTTTGAATATTATACGAAAAACAGTTCTACGCAGACCACGAGGTGAACTACGTTTGAAACTGAGGGCCACATGTCCGGCCCTGATTGGCCAAATCTTACTTGCCTATGTTAGTGGAGGGAGGGGCTGGCGTCATTGGTTTTGCTCCGGTCAATGGGGGGGGGGGGGGGGGGGGGGGGGGTGACACGTGGCTGCGGTTTCCCACTCGGTTCATTTGAACTTTTTCTTATACAAGACCTTAAAACTAAACACAAATATGTGAGGGTTGTGCGACTTGGATTATTTAGTTTTGCATGGTGATATTGTGCGACTTGGGTTATTTAGTTTTGCCATGACTAATCGAGAACGAGACTTGGCACTGTTAACATCTGACGATACACGATGCACATGAAGTCGTCTCTATCTATTTTGGACGGTCAGCCAAGTCAACCGTTAGGACGGGATTCAAACCATATTCCGAACAATATGAAGACCTAAAGGCAAATTTTATAGCCCCATTTTTTTTTTTTTGGTTATTTAGTTTTAGGGTCTCACATATATATGGTATCAGGATAGGTCTCGAAATTGACCAATGTTAGAATTTTGGTCTCAAAATCATTGTTCATTTAACCTATGTGAACAGTAATTTCGAGACCCAAACTCTAACATCGGTCAATTTTGAGACCCAAATCATGATATTCATAAATATGTGAGGCCCTAAAACTAAATAACCCTTTTTTTTTTTAAAATCGCAAGGGGCCTGTTTGGCTGGCATTTTAAACTTTCGTTGTAAGTGGTGTATTATTGTTTGCATGTAAATTTAAATGATTTTGCAGACTGTGTCATTGTAAAGATGATCTCCAGAGTCTAGACTAATAATATAAATGGTGCAAGATATCATAAGTGGTGAGGCCATTTTGGCCTCAACAACAACAAAGCTGTGGTATTTGAATGAGTTGTTGCAAACATCTGTTGCAGCTATTCCATTATTTAAGCAAACCAAGCACTAGAAATACTGCTACAGATGTTACATGTATTTCATTTACAGCCAACCAAACGAGACGGAACACGAGAAATTGTTCAGTGGGACGAGCTCACCAGATGAGAGTAGTGAATAGTGAGCTCGTCCAATGGTATAATGACACATGGTTATATCTTACTGTTTTTTTATAATCATATGCAATGATATTTGACAATTGTTTAATTAGTTTCTTTTCTTTTTTTTTGTGCTTTTGATATTTCCATGTGTAATTATACCCCTTCTACCACTGCCACATGACGAGCCCGTGCCATAGAATAATTTCTCCAACCAAACATCCTTCAGAATGGAAGTGACACATGCATAAACAAGCACAGCAACATTTAGTTAACCAATCAAGATTCAACAGCATTTCCTTGACAGAGCAATGACAGTAAAAATTCTTAAGCGATGCTCTAATCCGAAATAGTTTGAATAAAAAAGGTCCTTCAACCATCAGCTTGAACCATACAGAACATTCCTTTTTTCCTGTTTAATTGCCCAACACTCAAGAAAATTCCAACATTAGAAAGACAGACAAACAACAACAAACCATAAACTCAAAAACAGTTTTGAGTTAAGCAGTTAATTCAGCTGTGAACTAAACATTGATTATACAAGTTTCTCAAACTTGGACAAAACAAGACTACATTCTAGAAACACCACAGATTCCTACAACTGTCTTAGCATTTCCTTCAGCTGGAAAATTTGATGTCTTTGCTCTGGGGGAAGGAGATTAATCTGCTCCGAACTAAGGCTCATAACTTGCTGAAGTAATGCATTTTCCATTTCGGGTGTCAACTGAACATAACAACATATTGAAGGAAAGAAAGAAAAAAAGATCGATGTCAACAACAGAAAACATAGGCTCTATAGCAGAAATGATCAGCTGGGGAGAAAGGAGATTTACTGGAGGAGGACGAGGCGGCTGCACATTGGCTGGGCCTGGGCCCATATGTCCACGAGCTTGATGTACAGGACGATGGCCCCCACCTGTTACATTTTCTGGGAAATTAGGTGCCCAAGGTGCACCTCTTTCAACTTGCATTGAAGTACCAGATTGACTGCTATAATCTGAATCCATGTGTGAACCACCCTGTCAACAGAGAGAGTAACCATTTGATGCAGTGGAGTGCATACTGCTATTTCAAAAGAATACTGATGGTAATCACATATGTAAATATAAATGCATTACATGTATTAATAAGTATGAAGTGATCACAATATAATATGCTACAACAACAACAAAGACTTTATCCCAAATTCATGAGGTCAGCTGTTTGAATTATCTTCTTCCATTTGGCTTAATTAAGGGCATGGCCTATGTAACGCAAACAATATTCATATTCTTCTTTATTACTTCAAAGTTCAAACCATGTTTGTCTAGGTCTACCTCTAGTCCAAGTGGCTCTTTTAATTACTATCTTATGGCTCCTCCTTACTACAGCATCTACAGGTCTACGTTGGACATGTCCAAACCACCTAAGACAATTTTCTCTCATCTTATTCTCAATTGGCACCACCTCTAACTTTCCATAAATACATTCATTTATTATCCTATCTTTCAATTCATTGTCATCTCCATGACGGCATTCTCATTTCTGCTGCAATTATTTTTTGACATGACATTTCTTAATTGTCCAACACTTTGATCCATAAAACATGGCTAGTCTTATAATTGTCTTACAAAATTTTTTTCCGAACATCATAGCATAGTTCGCGGTATCGGCCAATACTGATCGATCATATCGTATCGAAGTGAGATGAATGCATATGAGTTAAAGCGAGCGCGGTGAGGATAGGGAGTAGGGAGTCGAGCCAATTTTGTAGTCCGTGAAACCCCTATACCCGAAAGACCTCTCCTTATGTACATTGCTTCATTTGAGTTTGGTTTTGGCATGTCCCGAGCCGATGCCACCCGCAATCCATACCGGTCGATACCTATGTCTTGGGGGTATCTTTACAGCCAATTCAACAAAGAAAATTTGAAGGAAAGGGAATCGAAAACTAGTGTCAATACAATGATTCAGTTGTGCCGAAAATCTACAACGTTATAGTGTGTCGATGATATTCATTATCGACACATTGTAAACATTACCATTTGTCGAAGTCGTATATCTATAAACTTACAGTATTCATCCAATATTAATATTACTTCCTTCAAAACTATTTATTGTAGTTGTCATGTTTAAAGTCAAGTAAATAAATAATAATACCTACTGCGGGTGAACGATTTAGCAACGTTGAATATTATTGCATTTAAAACTAATAACAGCGACATCTAATATATAAGGTTGTCTGAATATGTATCAAAAAAATTCCTAGCTTTCCTAAATAATTTGTTATCATTTTTAGCTTTTCGAAACGAAGAATCCGATACTTTGATTTTTGTGATACCAATATTCATAGGAAGGATCGGAAACCGATTCCAATAGTACGAACCTTGCTTCAGAGCAGGGCCGGCCCGGAACATTTTGATGCCCAGGACTAAATACAAAATGATGCCCCTTCTTCAAAAATATATCGAAAACAAAGTATCAATTTTTTTTTTTGCATGACACAATAAGCCAAAGTGAACTATTTTTGACTGGGGCCTGATACATGCCAATTAACCTTAAATTTTGCATGAATATATCTTGGCAAATGGCAATACTACTTCGAAAAAAAATTCCGATACAATATGTTATTTAACATTTTTTGTTTATGCTTTTTCAATACTAGGATTGAGATATATGGGCTTGTTTGCCTAATTTATCAACAACAGAGAAACTCAAGAAACATAAAAAAAAACCTAAAATCAGGAGGAACAAAAGTTACAAGAGGAACAAAAGTTACAAAATATTTCATTTTGAAAATGAAATCATTGTGAAATCTTAAGTGCAAAGATTTACGAAAAGATATTAAATACTAGGAACCTATAATTTTAAGTGTGAAATCTTAAGCGCATAGATAAACGAAAAGACTCATCGCCATCGGCTCATCAGTATTCAACACCAACGACGTGAAGAACTTTTTCTGTTTCGATTATAAGCAAAAGAGAGTATTAAAATAAAAAATTCAAAAAAAAAAACTTATTACTGGTCATCTGGAATCGAAAGCGACGTGAAGAACTTTTTCCCCCAGAAATGCAAAAGAAAATTTGAAGTGATGGGAAGACTAGTTTTTTTCTTTGAAATTGAAGAGTCGAACGGCTATCCAATTCCAATAAGCCATGCCCTATTTGTTGAATTGCTATAATGATTTTTTTTCCTGACCTTGGACTTTGAAAAAGAAATCAGAATAACAATGTTTCATTATTTGTTATTATTACTAACATTTAAAATTTTTGGGGCCCCTTGGAATTTGGGGCCCAGGGCACAAGCCATGTTTGCCCCTCCTCCGGGCCGCCCCTGCTTCAGAGGTATCTTGGAAACATGACAATATAAAATGCTGATTGACAAATAGTCTGAGGTATACTGATAGCAATTCCTCACCTCATTCTTCTCACTCATCTCACGTTCATCTTCACATTGTCATTCTAGTAAATTGATGTTATTTGCTCAAATTCTCTTTATAGCCAACATTCTAAGCATAGAAGATTATTGGAGAGTCTTACAGCCCCAGTCAGATGTGCATTCCTCAAAAACGATCCGCATAGCACAAGTCTACCTCAACATTGTCATTCTACTTTGTTAGGGTTTCTTCATAAGCAACATTTTGAACTAGATAATATTATTACCCTTTTCATGTCATATAACACTTTCACTTTAAGTCACCAAGCCAAGCATCTAATGAAAGGTACGTCTCTTGAAAGCAGGTTCTTCCTTTTAATTCCTTGACCTCTGTCCCCATTATTCAAAGTTATAGCAGGGCCACAAAGATAAATGTCATTCCCTGTAGCAAATTCTCTTTATAGCCAACATTCTGAAGTATAGAAGATTACTGGAGAGTCTTACAGCCCCAGTCAGATGTACATTCCTCAAAAACGATCCACATAGCACACGTCTACCTCAACATTCTCATTCTACTTTGTTAGGGTCTCTTCATAAGCAACATTTTGAACATATTATTGGCCTTTTCATGTTATATATTACTTTCACTTTAAGTCACCAAGCCAAGCATCTAATGAAAGGGATCTCTTGAAAGCAGGTTCTTTTAATTTCTTGACCTCTGTCCCCATTATTCAAAGTTATAGCAGGGCCACAAAGATGAATGGCATTCCCTGTAGCAAGACATCTAACCTTTTTGTCCTGTCCATTTCGTTTTTAGGAAAATTCTGTTAGCCCAATGATTATATCATATTTTTGAATATGGCTAATCAATTAAGTTTAACATAATGACGTCACTAATATTCATGTAATCCCTATCATGTTGCTACTTAAACTTAGCATTGTCCTAAATGTTCTATATCATATTACTATGCCTGCATCATATTGTTTTGTTCGTCTAACATGTACTTACAGACAAGCAGTAAGCATGATCAAACCAGGACATATGCAACAAAGAATTATTGATGGACCAAAGACGGCATAATACAAGAAGATTTCTCTGAACCGCCTAACGACCTATCCGGGGCCTCGCATCGGGGGTTCCGCTGCCCGGTCAGCGGACAGGAGTCGAGGGGGCAGCGCCCCCCGTTAGGGGTTCGGGGGCGAAGCCCCCGAAAGGTATTCAGATTTGCAGATCTGTTTATCTTTGGATGATTGCCGTCAAGGAAAAATGCGTCTTCAATATCAGGAAAAAGACGTTATCAAAAGGGCTATTGATTTTCATATTTATTCTGTATTTTTTCTTTTATTGAGTCAAGAAAAAATGTGAGATTGATCGGATCGGTACTGGCTTAGGTTTTTCTCAGTCCACAAACAAAATTAAGCCTACCTACGTATCCCAAAAATCCACAATTCCAAAAGGCCCAAAACCTATGCAAATTTGGTTTATTCCTTACTGTTCTGAACCAGCAGAACTCTGACAGAACTCTGACCGAGTTCGGTCCGAGTTCGGTCTGGGTTATTTGAATTTTAGTTCCCACCAAATCTGCATGCAACGTTCGTATGCGAAATCCTAGCATCCGAACTCTGCCCGAGTTCGGTCTCCCAAAAATACTATAAATAGAGTTGAGATTACCATTCATTTCAACAATCCAATTTCAACTCTTCTCTTCTCTATCTAAAGTGTTCTGAGCTTTTACTTTCATATCTAAGCCTTTACGACTCTTAGCCAAGCCAGTACAGTTTCTGTTTAATCTAGAGTTTGGTGTTGAAGAGTTGTATTCAGAAAACGTTCCAGTTTTCCAATTGCCTTCTGGAGTCGGTCGTGCGCTCGTCACCAAGCACGGTGTTGTGAAGTCGGTCGTGCACTTGTCGCCAAGCACTGTGTTGTAAGAGTTGCAAGCACTCAGTTAAAGCTTGTGTCATAGTGGATTAACAGCGAGCAAGAGTACTCGCGACTGGACTAGTCCTCTCAGAGGGAAACCAGTATACATCGTGGTGTTCACTGAATTCGATTTCTTGACTCTTACTTTGCCGCATTTTATTTACCGTCTTTTATCTGCCATAATATATAACTGCTTAATATTTTTAATTGGTGATTATTTTTCCGCTGCACACGTACACACTCTATTCACCCCCCTCTAGAGGTGCTCATCGGTCCTACAAATTCAGATGTTCGGTCCTTGACTATTGTATAGCATAAGCTGAATGACAGCAAGAGGTACGTTCTATACATACACCAATGTATTGAAGGGCAAAGGCACAAGGATGGGCATTGGATTTGGACCCCTTAGTGAAGGGCGGCATAAGTAGGTTGAGCAGTATGCGGTTAAGAACCACAAAGCGAACCTAACCTAACCGAATTAGACTATTTGATTCGGTTTCTGGGAAGATGGTACGGTCTACGGTTTTGGATTTGTAACGATGCGGTTTTGCGGTTCTAGGAAGACAGTTTGGTTTTGTTCAGTTCGGTTCGAACCGAACAAACCATGCACATTAAAACTGTCACCTCCCATATACCTATCCGTCAACATTCTAACTCCCAATCCCATTACCATATCCACAACACCGCTTCCAATCACCATTCTCCTTGAATCTTCCTCTAGTAGCATGGCTCTTTATTAGTAGGTTTTGAGTCATGACTTAAAACTTTGTTCTTTCTTTGTGAATGTTATGAGGTTTGTGGTTAAAACCGAATTATTAATATGGCTCGGCAGAAAGCGGTTTTGATACTACTTGGTGCGATTTGGGTTGGTGCTATGCAGTTTGCAGTTACGTGCGGGGTTCAGATTAAACCAAATAGACCAAATATAAACCCTTCAAGGTGTACACCTCACAAATTCTTAGTTTAATTCAAAAACTGATATATAAAAAAGGATATAGATTAAACAAAGTACAGATTCTATAGCACCTGACAGGTTTTTGATATTGCTGTTTAACTTCAACCATGTAATTAAAAGTAATGTACATGGGGTTTTCCTCTTCAAAACCCTAGATCCCATAAATTTATGCATATAAGCAGTAGATTTGGGATCTTAGTTTTTACTTGGAACAATTCACCTTATTGTTCTGCATATATATTTTTTAATTATAAGGTGCACCAGGTATACAAAGCACCTGACAAAGTCTAGGAGAGGCATGAGCAGTATGGGCTTCAGGCATGCTTCACAAGGCAATCACCACATCTAGAAAGAGGCATGAGATGATGTAGCGATTCGGGCAGCTTCATTGCTGAGGAGTACATCTCCCGAAGCCAAACATCTCATGAATGCATACAGAGGCTTCTTTCTAAAATGCTTAGAGGTGTGCCTTGTTTGCACAGCCGTGTTTACACTTTCTAAACACTAGTAACAAGAGGAATCATTAGTAAGACCTCTCTTGCCTGCTCCGGCTACTGAATACTATTCTACATCCACAAAAGAATATGCAGTTTATTTGACAGCTGTTAACCTAATGGCCCATTTCGTGTTAGACAACTTATATTTTAAAGGTGGTACATATCTAAATAGGATATCCTATTTTTCCCCTAAAAACGACTTATCCACATGTCCTAGTCGCGTTGTATTGTTGTATACATACCCAAGCTTCATCAAGGGCAACTATATGAAGTCATGAATATAGAACTGAAAGAATGCTCAGGGTCATTTTGAGTCTTTGACAACACTGATACACATACACGTGTGACATACAAGACTAATAGAAAAGAAGAAACAGCTACTCGTGTAAAAGAATGTTAAAACTTGAGTCCTTCACAGAAGTTAGTGCACTGTATTTGCATGAAATAAGATTAAGAAATATACAACTTGATGCAGATATGAGATTAATGGCGCACATGATAAAATTGTTGAGGCGGTGGCTGACTCGGAAGTGGTGGATGTCCTCCTTGTGGGAAAGATGAAGGATTGCTACCTGACTGAAAAACTTCACAAATAAGTCAATTCTTGAAACTTTATGCACCTCATTAGGCTACTGCATTAATAGAGATGAAAGTATGAACCCTGTATTAGCCACTTACGTGAAACATTGGTTGTGATAAGTGCGGATGAGGCACACTTGATGGTTGAAAACCAAGATTATGAGGCATATGTGGATGCAGCTGATGTGATAAAGGATGCATGGGAGGCCTTGGCTGCTGCGGTAAAGGTGGTTGTGGATGCTGATTGAATAATCCAGGCGTGTGTAAGGGTTGTTGTCCCTGGCTCAAACCAACAGACATGTGTGATTGAAGAATCGAATAATGTGGAGTGGCAGGAGGTGGAGGTAAAGATAAATTATGGATCTGGGAAGAATGAGGAGCTGGTACTGAAGAAACTTGAGCATTCATGAATGCCTTATCCTGCTGAGGTATATGCAGTGGAGCTGATGTTGTTTGAGACTGAAGGTTTAATGTAGGAACTGAAGCAGGTGGAAGGGATATAGAAGGTTGAGGAGGATTTTGCTGCCTAGCTGGAGCTGCAGATTGAGCTGAACTAGCTTGACCCTGAAGTCCAGCTTGAACAGGCAACTGCTGAGTGATTTGAACATTTGATTGTTGTTCCAGCTGTTCTGGTTGTGGTTCTGATGGGGCCTCCTGAGTGTTAGAAATCATGAAAAGAAGAAAATATCAAATTAGAACTGACAGCACATTCAGTATGATTCCAAACCAACATATTTGTAGTGAAAATAGATTACCAACGGTCTAGGTTTCACCATTCCAAGCATAATTTGAGCCTGCAACCGAATGAAAAACAGCAGATAAACATTTGGTTTCACCAAGAATTTAGACATAGAAAATACAAAGAACTTTCCTCATTGAGTTGTACAGTAAAAAAGGACAAACATCAAGGAACCACTACAGGTAGTGGTACTTGTGAAAATAGAATGATAGAATGCACAGCTGTCAGCTAATATTAGTAGCATACATGGAATATATTTGCATCATGCACATAGTTGGGCAAAGTCACTTTAGTCATGAGCAAGGAATGCCAATCACAAACATTGCCGATGGCAGGAAATGCTAGAGCCATAAATAATGTAACAAACAGTATTTAACTTGATTTCTTTCAATTTCAAGATGAGAGAGTAGCAACGTAATATGAAAGTGGCATAATATTTAGGGTCTGTTTGGTTTGAATTTTAAACGTTGTTTTTGGAATGTAAATGTCTTTGGAAATGAAAACGGCGTTTGGTTGCAGCAACAGCCAAAAATTTTGGAATTTTTTTTTCAAAACCTGCGTTTAAACGCAGCTTTTAGAGTGGAGGCTGAAAGTGTTTTCTGAAAGTATTTTTCTTAGTTTGGCGGGGGGCCCTTCCCAACCCCCCCCCCCCCCCCAAAACACACACACGACACCATGTTCCACACTTCTCTCCCTCTTCCTCTCTCCATCCCTTCCTCTTCTGCTCTCCATCCCTTCCTCCCTGCTACTCCTCCACAGCATCCCCACTATCCTCTTCCGGTCCTTTCCATCCCCTCCTCCCTCTTCCTCTACGTGGTCTTCGAGTTCGACGGCACCGGCCCTCACCCGAGGAGGATGACATCGGTCCTCACTTGAGGCGCTCCACCACGATCGGCTGCAACCCTAACCAGACGCGCTCCACCGCGACCGGCTGCAACCCTAACCCGGCGCGCTCCACCGCGACTGGCTGCGACCCTAATCCGACGCACTCCACTAGCTCCTCCTTCGAGATCCACTACGACCGGCAGCGGCCCTTACCGGACGCGCTCCACAGGCGGGATCCCTAGTCTCTCTCTCTCACCACCTTCCTCTCGCCGGGATCAACACCTACTGTTGAGGCAGAGGCGCGGGGACGGCCATAGGCGGAGGAGAAATGATCGAAGATCCTCTAAGTCGGAGCCGGGGACTTGCGGAGGACTGGACACGATCGTCAAAGACCGGACACGGGGTAGGAGTGTTGTATTTTGGGGGTTTGGTTGTGTGGGACATGGAAAGAATTGTTGTAACAATGTGTCGGATACAAAAATTTGGGTGTGGACATCCTGGGGTTGGACCCAGAGGCTGGACACAAAATGTGTCCGATTGGACACAAAAATTATGGACACAACACATTTTTGGGAGAGAATATATACATCAAAAAAAATATCAAACACATTCTTCAAAATTTTACCAACAAAATTTTTATTTTTCTCTTCAGAAAACTATTTTTCGAATGAAAGTAACCAAACGCAAACTCAGAATCTGTATATCCAGAAAACAACTTTATAACATTTACTCTGAAAACTGTTTTCAGGAAAAAAAATTCAGAAACTCTATCCAAACGGACCCTAAGCATTCCCAAAATAGGCCTCAATCTGGTCCAAATATTCTAAATGGGTGGTATTCACTAGGTTCCAATAATAGAGCTTAACTGACCCCCGTATGTGTTTGCTTAACATATCCCCAACAAATTGTATCCCAAAATTTTGGAAAAATTGTGAGTAGACTAATCCAGATTGTATAGTATCCATATCCGTATCTGAATCTGAATCAATGCTTATCAGTTGACATAGCTGCTTACGCTACTCCCATTTGCATATAGTTGCAGAAGTGTGCAAGTTACTTTTGTGTATAACTTCTACTAGCACTCACTTCACCATCCCAAGAGCTTACAAATAATAGTAATACATAATCCGTGTTAAAAATTCCCATACGAGTCAAATTAGTTTGGCATGTGATGGAAATTCTTAACTAAGAATAATTGGTATGGTTCCCTTTGGAACAAGCCCGACCTCAGTTTGGTCTGTCTAGTTATTTTACTTTAGGTCCAGTTTACTTGGGATTAGGTATCAGTTTAATTTTAATTATTTTAGAAAGGCTTGAGATAATATTTATTGTAATCTTTTGGGTTATTTAGCTTTATCATCTTCGGATTTTGTATGCCTATATGAAGGCATGAACAACATTCTCTTTTCATTTCAGTTTGATGGAGAAACAAACAAATTTGTGTGTTTTCATATATTAAAATCCTAATTTGTATCTCTTATATTTTCTCCTACAATCACTGTATCCCCCAAATCCACATAAATACTTTTTCTCTTTCTTGTCCACTATCTTCTTCAACACAAGAATCAACACCACCACTTTTGACAAATATAAGAGAAATGCGAAAGGTCGTCCGATTTTTCTCCTACAATCACTATATGAAGGCAACAATGTCCTGATTCTGCCTCGGATCACATATGGGAAACGTGAAAGCACTTAAAAATCATCCGATTGGATAACCGAGCAGTTGTCCAATTCTGCTCGGGAGATCAATTTCAGATCTTTTGTGACGCCATGCCCAGTTTGGTAAATTCATCAAGAACCCTATTACATTATTTATTTGGCAAATTGTACCATCTTACCTCTTCTTCTAGAGTCTTTTAGACTAGTTATAGTCTAGGAAAACTTGGAGGGTGCTCATTGGCAAAGTGCATCATCTTCTTACCGCAAACTAAAAGGTTGTTCTACCTACTTGCCGACTAGCCATCTAGTTTTAATGACATGAGCCTCTTATGCTCATACCTTGGTTAGGAATTTGGCACCGACATTGACAGTTGACGTCAGGTTGACAGACGGTCATATAACTTTATCAAATCTTGTATGAAATTTTCTTATGCTTCATAGCTGACACCCATTTTCATGGGAGAAGGGCTTGGATGAATCGTGAAATGGTTCGTCGATATATTAACGAATCAGTTCATAATTAATTTCGCTGATTCTCGAATTAAACCTTTTATTCGCAAATTATTCTCAAAAATCATGAACAATAAGAAAAAAATAATCATCAGTTGTTTAATCCAAAAAAATTCCACATCAGAAAGGTTATTGCAACAGAACCTCAAAGATGATGGCCCTTTCTCTTTCTCAATCAGTATAAATGTTGACAACTACATGTACCTCTGCTCTTACTGCGACTAAGACAACGCCCTACCAATGTACGGGAGCTTGACCTTCCCTGACAAGGCATCAGATCAGTAACATAGAATGGAAGGTGTTCTCTGTGGGTTTCTTATAGTTATGGGGATTCTAGGATAAGGATGTTCACCATGGAAGATGAAAGAGTTCTACTGTGGTCTAACATATTTCTTTCGGTCATGTTATACTTTATGGGAAACAATGAAAGACTTTTACTGTATTCTAGTTGTTTGGTGGGGTTCCCGTGTGTGTGCATGTGCGTCTCTCTCTCTCTCTCTCTCTCTCTCTCTCTCTCTCTCTCTCTCTCTCTCTCTCTCTCTCTCTATATATATATATATATATATATATATATATATATATATATAGTTCCCGAACTACAACCAAATTTTATAGATTTTTCCTGAACCCCCTACTTTTTGATGAATCATTCTCCAATGTCGAACTTGTGAAAGCATATGAACAACCTCGAGTTTGTCAAATTTTCCTCTTCTGTTGTATTGATCTGCCTTTCATTCTGTTTTTTATTTATCTATACTTTTTAAACATTAAGCAAGAGCTGTATCACATCAAAATATGCATATAATAAAAGGACTGTTAATTTCCAAGTGATCAAAGACCGACATATAGCTATTAATATGTGCACGCATACTCTCCCTTCTTTTCCCATGACATAGCAGCAAATACTTGACATCATAAACAATGCAACACATCAAGAACAAAATTGCACCTGAAATAAAGCTTTGGTCAGCTGAGGATTGTCAACTAGGATCTGCCTTGCTTGTTGGTGGTTCTGCTCGATGAGCATCTGTAAATAGAAACCACAGTCAGACCAGTCCGTCTAACCGATTAAAAAAACTAAAGATTATATAGAGGGGAAATAGTGAAACCACCTTCATTTGTGACATGATTTCATAGAGTTGGCTCTTTGACATGCTGGTAATGGATTCGACGGCATCGGAAGACAAGTGCGGCTGGTTGGTGGCCATGGCCTTCACGGAGTTCTTCGATAATCTCGTTCTCAAACTAGAGGCACGATTATTGATTAAATAACATGTAAAATAACGATGATTCAAGAAACATAACGGAATGTACAATAAATTTCCAATTCAACTCGTAATCTTGGCTATTCGATGATCAAATATCAAGAAATTTACAAAAGAAAGCAAAGCTAGGGTTCGTAATTTGATAATAGTTATGTAACTCAATGAAACCCTAATTGTAACGAGAAACCCTAACTTTCAGGAGAAAAAAACTAAAAGGCAGAATGAAACCAGTAATTGTAACGAGAAACCCTAGCTTGCAGGAGAAAAAAAAACTAAAGGGCATGGCTTTGTGAAAATTCATAATAGAACACCGTAAAAAAAACTAATTTGATAATAGTTACGACATGTAACTCAATGAACCCTAATTGTAACGAGAAACCCTAACTTGCAGGAGATAAAAAACTAAAAGGCAGGGCTTTGTGAAAATTCATAATGGAACACCGTAAAAAAAAACCTAATTTGCATGAGAAACCTTCAAAAGGAGGGCTTTGTGGCGCAACGAAACCATAATTCACGAGGGGGAAAAAAACTAAATAAAGTGGTTTAGTGAATGCAGTAAGACCCTAACTCTCAGGAGAAACCCTAAAAAAAGAAATTGGACCACTTAATAGGCATAGATTATTCGAATTTGAAATTTTGATGATTGAATACCTAAGAACATAGATTTCGCCAAAAAAAATGGGAAGATTGAAATCCTAATTCGAATTCGAAACCCCAGATGGCCGACGAATCCGTATCGTATGGGACTCGAATCCGACACAAACTCGCGCGGGACACGGGCCGGTTCGGATCTGGACGCGTGTCGACGAATTCGCAAGGACGCAGAAGAGATCGTACCTGGACACGCAGCCGTCGCTCGCCGCTGTGACCGGGACGGAGTGCTCGCCTAAAAAAAAAAAAAATTCGAACCGAGCCTTTATTCATGGTTTAAGTTATGGATTGGGTCGCGTCGGGGTCGGGTCGGATCGGGTCGGAAACGAGACTTCGATTCATTTATATTTGAACCATTATATCATTCAACAAATTTAATTGTTACAAAAATGTCTATACACTCAAATCCATTATTATTCCCATTCTTTTGTATAAAACACAAAACAAATATTAATTTGAACATTTTAAATTATCAAATAATTTTCGGTGTCCTAAACGGACATTTGGCTTAAAATTCAATAGTTAAATAATTTAAGTTGCCGATCCCCCCCCCCCCCCCCCCCCCCCCCCCCCCCCCCCCCCTTTAAATCAATTAAAAAAAAGTTCAAAGTGAATTTGAGGATTAAATAGTTTTGTGTTGTATCCATAGTGTATTTGAGGATGGATTATTTTTTAGGCTTAATTGCACTTTGATACCCTCAACTATTTCAGTTTTTCAACTTAATACCCTAAACTTTTTTACTCAACAACTCGATACCCTCAACTATTTTATTTTTTCAACTTAATACCTAAAACACAAAAAATTCCAAAAATGCCCCTGGCTTTCTCTCTCCCATGCAACCCCCCTCCCCGCCCCTCCCTCTCCGGCGACCACCTCCCCCCCTCCTTCTCCGGCGATGGTGGAGTCGGGAAAGGGGAGGAGGGCAGCGAGAGAGGGAGGGGGGAGGGGGTGCGGGTTGCCGGAGGGTGGAGGGGAGCGGGGGGGAGGGGGAGGGTGCAGGCGGGGCGGCGGTGGGGGAGGGTGCAGGCGGGGCGGCGGAGGGGGAGGGTGCAGGCGAGGCGGCGGAGGGGGAGGGTGCAGGCGAGGCGGGGGCCTGGAGTAGAAGGGGGGGTGATTGGTAGTTTTAAAATTTTGGTAAGGGCATTATTGTCCAAAAAATTATCTGGGTATCAAGTTGTTACAAAAAAAAGTTTAGGGTATCAACTTGAAAAAGCGTAATAGTTGAGGGTATCAAATAGCAATTAAGCCTTTATTCTAAATTTGTGTTTTAAATAACAATATAGTATTTGATGACAAATTAGTCAATTTATATATGTATAATGTACTTTAAAGGGACGAAATAGCCGATTCACACATTTGTAATTTATTTTAAAGTGACGAAATAGCCAATTCACACATTTGTAATTTATTTTAAAGTGACGAAAATCAAACATCAACATTTTAAGGTGTAATATATAGTCATGAAAAACAAATAATATTTGACGTTTAAAGTCATAACACTATATATAATGCTCTAATACTTTTTTTAGTTATAAAAAAAAAAATCTGACCTAACCTATATAGAAGGAAGAAATATTTTAGCAGACCATTTCAAAATATATAAACTAGTATATAATTTCACTATTTTAAAAAGATTAAAAAAAACATTCTAACCAAGTTTTTGACTGTGTAAGAGAGGAAAAAAAATAGAATATTTTTTAATTTGAAGGATAGTAAAAAAATATAGGTAAATTCTAAACGTACTCCAAATTTTACTTGGAATTAGTCCAAATTTTTTCAAAAAATTTACAAGTTTGTCACTCCTATTTGTTATTTAGGCTAGCCTAATTTTTTTCAGGACTGCCAACAAGGTTGGCAGTTGGCAGTCCTATGTCCAAATAGAGAATTTATATAGGGCTGTCAACAAAGTTGGCAGTCCTATCTGCTCGTCGTCTGCGCCCCCCGCGTCCTTGCGAGCGTCTGCGCCACCGCCGACGTCCGCTCCCTCGCTAGTATCCGCTCCACTGTGCCCCTACGAGCGTCCGCGCCCCCGAGCCCCCATCAGCGTTTGCGCCCCATGCGGACGTCCGCGCCCCGCACCCTCGCCGGCGTCATCGCCTCCGACCAGTCAGTCCATGGCTCCGACGACCATGAAAATTTGGGAGTTGGACAATCTAAAGTAAAATTGGGACTGTTCTGAGTAAAAGTTTTACCAAGCTGGGCTGTCCTGAAGTAAGAAATGTTCTAAAGTAAATTTTGGAGTGCCTAAAATATACTAATTTCTTCTTCTTTTTTTTGAAATCCCACGCACACACACAATTGGGGAACTCGAACCTTGCCGGTCCCTCCGGGTGTCCACTCTAATACCACTAGGCTAGAGAGCTCGGACTAAAATATACTAATTTCTATTCTTCTGTATTTTCAATAAAAATATGGGGTCGGCTATACACACCCTATGACTTGCTAAGGACACCCCACATAACTTAAATGTCATGTTAAAAGACCAATATACCCCCAAGACTTTCTAAAAACACCCCACAAAAAAAAAAAAACTGCGACAAGTACGACAAATACTTGTCGAACGGACAATGGTCTGTTCGACAAGTATTGGTCGAACATGTCTTATTCTGTTCGACAAACATTGGTCGAACGTGTCTTCTTGTGTTTGACAAACACTGGTCGAACATGTTCTAATCGAACATGTCATATTCTGTTCGACATATTATGGTCGAACGTAAACACTATAATTCGACTGTCGTGGGTCGAACATTGCTCTATGAGTTCGACAAACCAGGGTCGAACCTACCCGTGAATACACCCAATTTTTTTTTGTTTTTTTTTGTTTTAACAACAACTTATGGTCGGCGGAGGGGGGATAGGAAAGCGGGAGGAGGAGGAGGAGGCGGGTCCGAGGGGGCGGGTCGGCGGAGGCGGGTCGGGGGAGGCGGCGACGGCAGGTCGGGGGAGGAGGAGGGTCGGCGGAGGGGGGGAGGGGAGGGGTGGGGTGTGCTCAGCAGCAAGAGTAGAATATGATTTTTTATTTTTATTTTAATGGGATGTCCTCAGCAAGTATCAAGTATGGGGTGTGTTTAGCCGGCCCCTAAAAACATTTGCTAAAATATTCCAAATATACACCCGAAAATCAAACTTCGTTGCTCAGTGCTCGAAACAAACCAAGGGGACCAAGAAAGAAGAAGAAGAGGAGGAAGAATGTTTCGTAACCAGTACGACACCGACGTGACGACGTGGAGCCCCGCCGGGCGTCTGTTCCAGGTGGAGTACGCGATGGAGGCGGTGAAGCAGGGCTCCGCCGCCGTCGGCCTCCGGTCGGCGACCCACGCGGTGCTCGCCACCGTCAACAAGTCCTCCTCCGAGCTCTCCTCCCACCAGAAGAAGATCTTCAAGGTCGACGACCACATCGGCGTCGCCATCGCCGGCCTCACCGCCGACGGCCGCGTCCTCTCGCGCTACCTCCGAAGCGAGTGCATCAACCACAGGTTCGTCTACGAGGCCGACCTCCCCGTCGGGAGGCTCGTCGTGCAGCTCGCCGACAAGGCCCAGGTCGCTCGCTAACCCTAACCCTAGGTTTTTTTTTTTATACGTGGATCGGGGAAATTTAGGGCTTTTTTCTTCGAATCTATGTAACCCTAACCTTAATAATTTCTCTTTGGATGGATTCATTGTGATGTTGTCATGAATCACTGGTATCAGGAGACCATATTGAAGTCTCTCTCCAAAAGCCCCCATCCTAAACCCTAAAAAGAATTCTTTTTTTAGCGATCGTTATTATTTCTTTTTCCTTTTCCCCTTCTATTTCCATCTGGATTCCTTGGAGTATTGTTGTGAAGTTGACGTTTCCAGGAGTTAAGGGGGCGTTTGGTTCAAGTTTTTGTGGATTGGAAATAAGTTTTGAATTCCTTACCCATGTTTGGTATGTTTAGGATTGGGAATGAGGAGGGAATAAGAGGGGCTTAGGGGGGAAAGCTATTCCCAAGCCCTCCCTTGGTAATAGATTTGCTTTCATAGGAATGATGTTTGGCTATTTTGTTTGGACGGTTATATCCTCTTTTTATTTTCAAATTTTCAACTTCTATCTCAAACATGTAAGTCATCATGAAATAAATAAAAGAGTATTAAAGGAAAACTAAATAAATTAATATTTCTATCCCTTTGTAAACCAAACATGGAGATGGAAAATTTTAAAATTTTGAACTACCTATTCCCAACCTAACCAAACATGGGTAGGTAATGTTGAATTCCTTTCCCATGGGAAAGGAATTGAAAACCTATTCCTAGGAATAAAAAACTTGATCCAAACGAGCCCTAATGGTGTTCTGCACCGACACCTAGCCCTAATCCTAAGGGGCGTTTTTTTTTCCCCACTTACAAGTGCCACTCACTCCATATCACTTATAAAACATGTTTTTTTTCTCCCACTTGTAAGTGATTTTTTCCCCACTTATAAGTAATTTTGTTGTTCTTTTTTTGGCACTTATAAGTGCTATTTTATTATTATGCCCTCTCATATAAAATATGGATAATAGATGACGATAAAAAAATATGCATGCCAAAATATTGTACTACAAATATCAAAATGTTAGTTCGACACAAATACACATAATGTGTTCCATAATTGGAAGTTCGTCTTACACAAAATTATAGTTTTAAAGCATTAAAATATTATCAACTTGGAAACATTTTATTCACTGCATCAGCAATTCTGGCACTATTTTGGACGGAAAAGAGAGCTGATTTTTAGTTGTTAGAAAAAAAAAAAAAAATGAGAAGAGGAAGGTGGGATTAGGTTTATATGTAGGAAAACCCGTTTCTATTATAATTTGGACAAGTGAATTTTTTTTAAAGTTTGTATAGGAGCATAATAGGCTTTTATGATGCAATAAGTACTTATGCAATCCAATAAGTTAAAAAAATTCACTTATGTATTTGGAGCACTTATAAGTGCGAAAAACGAATACACTTATTGGGACCAAATTCACTTTCAAGTGAGGCCTCCCACACAGAATAAGTGAAAAAAAAAAGAACACCCCCTAAAAGGCTAAAACTCTGACTTTTCTTGCGATTTTTTTCCCCCTCAGTTGTTGTTTAGGTTCGTTGAAGTATGGTCACGAATGACTGGAATTGGGGGCATCAAGTTGATCTCTCCGAAACACTAACCTTTAGGCTTTAGCCTTAATTCAGATTAGGGTTTGGGGATGTGCTTTCATGGAATTGGGCGTTTGTTGTGTGTGCTTGTGTGGACTAGGGTTTTAGATCCACTTACTGTTTGGAAATGTAGAATGTAGTGGAGTAATGTCTCTAAAAGCTGTAACCTTAGACCTGTTCCTTTTCTGATGGACTTCTCTCTAGACTATCGGGGTTCAAGTTGTATTTACTGATCCATGAGGCTCCCGCTTATGCGGGGGCTTTAGCCTTAATTCAGATTAGGGTTCGATGAGGTGCTCTCATGGAATTGGGCGTTTGTTGTGTGGACTAGGGTTTTAATCCACTTACTGTTTGAAAATGTAGAATGTAGTGGAGTAATGTCTCTCAAAGCTGTAACCTTTAGACCTGTTCCTTTTCTGAGGGACTTCTTTCTAGACTATCGGGGTTCAAGTTGTATTACTATTTACTGATCCACGAGGCTCCCGCTTAAGCGGGATCTGGGGAGGGACAAGATGTATGCTGCCTTACCCACGTGGTACGGAGAGGCTGTTTTAGTGACTGGAACTTGCATCCTCCAATGCTTTAGCAACAAGCCTTACTGCCGTGTCAGACAAGGTCTTCAGTTATATTTTACCAATCGATCTTTTTTTTGGCTACTGTTTTTTGTGAAGTTAGTATTTGTTGAAGATCAAAATGTAGAGGACACAAAAAATATGTATTGCGGAACATGGTTATAATTTTCAATCAAACTCACCAACATAGTTACTTGAATTCGCCATATAGCTAGCATTCCACAATTCGGGAATGCATGTTCTAGAATGTGAAATCCCGGGAATTGAAACATAGAATTCTATTTTCCGCTGAACTTGAATTTCTCATGATGATATCTTATGGTACTTACTGAACTTTGAATCTTAAATATACACTATATTATGCTATATATTTGTTCCTTAAAAACGTTCCATGGTATGTACTAGGCCCCCCCATCTTCCACGTTCTCATTTTTGTCCAGCATCCTGAGCGTTCCATGTTCTAGCCTTCAAGGTAACTATGCTCACCACACAACACATACATCGGATGATTCTTTCGTCTTTACCCAACCTGGGGGTCTTCTAGTTTTTAATTCTAGATGCAGTGCAAGATCAACTGCAACCATCATGACTCGTTCTACCAAAGAGTTGTTTGATTAGATGCACTCCACGTTACCCATTCTGTCTTCTACTCTTGATTTACTGCTAGTCATGTCTAGAATCGATGACTTTATATACACTTTGTTTATTACACACATATTTGCATTCTTGTCATTCCAAATGCAAGGTAAGCTGCAGTAACTCAAGGTTTTGTTTCTTGCATTGCAACAGTGCAAGCAAGCCACATGAATAATGATTGCAATTTACTCAGGGTGGATAAACTCTTTTGTAATATTTAAGATAGTACAAATATAGAATTTTGTTGGACAAATAGGATTTTAGTTTAACATCTATGAATTTTGTTAGGATTTGTGCGAATGTTGTCATTTTTTAAGATGAGAATGCATTTAAATTATTTTTCGTATGAGATTTATATTGGCTCGAACTTTTATTTGCAATTTTATTCCTACAACAATAAAAACAATTCTATGATTGGTTATGTACTATATTTTGCTCACTACTCTAGAACATAGTTACCTGGAAGATGGTACCTCTTGGGTCATGTGCGCAGGGGCGGAGCTAGCCATTCGACTCCGTGGGGACAAATAAAATTCTTCAAAATTTTATGTGAATTGAATGAAATAAAATGTCTATTTATGGACAGTCCCTTCTAACGATATAGTATATGCAAATGCACACTGAACTATTTTTTTTCCAAAAATTAATTGACATATAATTAGTAAAAGTGAAAATAAATTGTATTAAAAATATAATCTTGCCTGCATTCGTAACACTCCTCCAGTACTGCAAATCTGGACCCTTTCAAAAAAATCCTCCATTGTTATCTTTAGCAGAATGCATCGAAAAACCTGCATATGATTAAAAAATAGAGCATAAAATTAAAAACTCCTCCAATAGTATCCAAAAACAAATCAAAAGTATCACTGATAGCAAATGATAATTGGAATAGTTGAGCACAACAGCATCTCACCTTTGCCACAACCAATTTCCCATTAACAATTTCACAGTAATCTTGCAACATTATCTATATAGCATGTCTGATCCAATAGACAGTAAGAATTGAACAAAAACACAAAAACTAAATGACTGAAACAAGAGAAATAAAAGAGGACCCACAGACAAACACACTAAATGGGGAGAACCTGAGTTAAAAGTGGAGAACCATCCCTAATCTCCCACAAAGCACACAAGTACAACACAAATTAAATTGTACTAGGAGTTGGTTGTGGCCTGCCATGCAAGTGTTCCCAACTTGGAGAAGGCAGATTTAACAAGAACATTACCCTCACCTCCCACAAAGCACACAACACAAGTCGAGAACCATCCCTAATCTCCCACAAAGCACACAACACAAGTCGAGAACCATCCCTAATCTCCCACAAAGCACACAACACAAGTGAAAATATATTACATAGAACAACAGCAGAGCAATCAATTGACCACTGAAAGTAATGCTCAAACTGATTTTGGCAAAGGCTGATACTAAAAGTAATGCTCAATACAATAACCGAATAACATCATTCAGAAAAGCAAATTAATGACAACTCAAAACTGAAAGTAATGCTGCCAACAGGCTGCTACAAAATTCTGCCATACTGACAACATTTTTCAGACTGATACTAACAAGGGATGCTGCTGCCAAAACTGAAGATAATGTTGCCATACTGACAACAGGCTGCTACAAAATTCTCATTGATATTGCAGAATACTGATACTGCAGAATACTACCAAATGTCACAATCCATCCAACTTCTCTTTGCGCGGTCTCATGTTTTGGTAGCGTTGAAGGATCTGTTCATTGTCGAGAGCAGTGAACACATCTTTCTCAATATATGTAACCAAGCAGTCATTCATCCATTGATCGCCCATCCGGTTCCTCAGTCGATTTTTTACAATCTTCATTGCTGAAAATGCTCTTTCAACCGATGCCGTTGCTACAGGTAGTAGCAAAACTAATTTCATAAGCAAGTACACCAATGGATATGCAACATTCTTTTTTGTTTGAACTAGTTTCACTACAAGGCCGCTGATTCCCTTAACTTCCGAAAATTCATCACTACTTCGCACATCAAGTATATAAGTCTCCAATTGATTATCAAGTGCCATAATCCAACATTCAGAAAATTCTAAAGGATAAAATTTAGCAAGATGAATCAACTTATCCTTGTCAAATGCAGAGAAAGAATCACTTGGATCTAAAGATGCCATACAAATAAGTAGCTTTGTGCTTACCTCATTGAACCGATCATTGAGCTCTAGAAGTTGCGAGTCTATCACCGTA
Organism: Iris pallida; assembly: GCA_029216955.1. Lineage (NCBI taxonomy): Eukaryota > Viridiplantae > Streptophyta > Magnoliopsida > Asparagales > Iridaceae > Iris > Iris pallida. The sequence continues at coordinate 1,727,608 of JANAVB010041017.1, read as the reverse complement.
TAAAATAAGCCAACACGGTAATGAAGTAGATTAGTGTTTTGTTGAGCATTCTGTCGTGACCGCCCTCGCACTACGTATATATCATCCATATTTGGAACCACAATATGATTCTTTTCACAAAAGGAAGAAGCTTCAACTAATAACTTTTCCCATCCAGCATCCCTCATCATTTGTAGCCTTTGTTTGGATAAATTAACCAAGGACATCGCATTTACAATGTCTTGGTCTTTTCTTTGTAATGACTGCGACAACTCACTTGTAATTTCCATTACACTTTTCATTAAGTACAAATTAAACACATTCAAAAGTTTGAATTCCATCTAACAAAGCACATGCCTCACCCTTTTGCTCTGAACTAGTACCATCCTGTGAAACAATCTCAAGCACATCAATTACAGAGGAGAACATAACAACCAAGGATATCAAGGTACCATAATGTGAACCCCATCGAGTATCGTCTGTCCTTTGAAGACTACATTCTTGATTCAAACCACGTCCACTAGAGATTTCACCAGTTCTTAGTGCTTCTATGACCTTGCTACTTTGTGCTTCTCTCAAAGTATCTCGACGCTTGCAAGAACCTCCAACAACATTCACCAAATTATTGATAGTATTAAAAAGAAGAGCAATTTGATTGTGATTTTTTGCAACCGCTACAAGGGCTAATTGTAGTTGATGGGCAAAGCAATGAACATAGAAAGCATATGGATTTTCATTCAAGATGACAGTTTTGATACCATTAAATTCTTCCCTCATATTGCTAGCACCATCGTACCCCTGTCCACGTAACTTTGACAAGCTTAATCCATGTTTCAAGAACAATGAATCAATCGCCTTTTTTAGAGATGAGGAAGTTGTGTTAGAAACATGAACAATGCCAAGAAAGCATTCAACAATTAGCCCTTTTTTTATTCACATAACGGAGTAAAACCGCCATCTTCTCTTTAATGGACACATCCCGAGACTCATCAACCATAATAGAAAAGAAATCATCCCCAATGTCCTCAATCAATGCCTTGGTAGTTTCAGCTGCAGCGGCACTAACAATATCTTTTTGGATATCATGAGATGTCACTGTAAAATTTTTAGGGGCATTCTTCAACACAACTGTATTAATATCTTCATTGTGATCAGCAAGAAATTCGAGAAGTTCAAGAAAATTTTCTCGATTTGATGACTTATCAGATTCATCATGACCACGGAAGGCTAATCCCTGACGTAACAAATATCTAACACAATCAACTGATGCTGTTAAACGAGTCCGATAATCCTTTCTTTTTTGTTTCGACTGCTTGAATAAAGATGCTTCAATATGTTGATTTTGGTTCATCAAACTTACATACTTGCTCCAAGCAAGTTTGTGTTCACTGTATTTGGCATGAGTGCCTAATCTCTCCTTTTTCTTCCAATTAGTGAAGCCCCCTATTATGAAAGAATCAGTTCCTTTTTTCGAATCTCCAACATCAACTTTCATGAGATAACAACATAAGCAAAAGGCAGCATCTATTTCAATGCTATACTCTAACCAACCACCAAACTCATCAAACAATCTGGATTGAATCGACGTTTTACCTTTTCGATCTCTCTTTGTGGAAATTTATGACCACGAGGCTGGCATGGACCTCTTTGCAAATAGGCTCTACGAATTTCCTCACGCTGTTTAGGATGGTATTCTGAAATTTGTTGTCGAGAAGCCGGATCCGACGGAAGAGTTTCTGAATTAATTTCAATATGCCTATGTCTAGATGAATGTGGTCTTTCATTTTCATCACTGCAATCCTTACTTTCTTGAGCAAGAGAAGGAGGCGGCTCAAATCTTTTTAGTTTCACAACGAATTTATCAAGTGCCATACCTAATAATGAAAATAAAAAAGTTCAAAATCAAGTTTCATATACCTAAACGGCTAAACCCTAAATCTAGTGATGAATTTCAAGTTTTCAACCATGGTCCCTTGTCGAATGTAAACACAATACACAAATAATCTATTTATAAAATCTAAAATCTCCCAACAAAGCAAGACAGATAATTAAACCCTTGATTTTGATGAGTTTTGATTCAATTCCCAAATTAGAGAGGATATGAAGGGGGGGTGTGGAGAGAAAGAGATATATATGAATAATAGAAACTAACCTGATCGACGCCGGCCACGCTTCGACTCCGGCCACCTCTGCCCCACGGCGTCGGCGTGTCGCACTTTTTTTTGGAGAGGAAGAACCGAAGAAGTTAGGTTAACGGGTTGGGAGTCTTGGACTCTTGAGTCTTGAGAGTTGAGGGACTTGGTCTGCTATGTGGCTGCTCCTTTTTTTGGGTGTGGTACTGCTGTGGTGGGACCGTGGGGGCATGCAAGAGTATATGAGTTGCATTAAAAAAAAAAATTCTGAAAAAAACTCAAAATCTCGTGGGGGCAGTCGACCCAATTTCTTATGTGTGGCTCCGTCCATGCATGTGCGGGTTGGAAGTGGGGTATGCTACTTATCTTTATTTTCGTACAAAGGGGCTAGCGTGAGTTGGTTGGGGTATGCTACTTAATACTTATCTTTATTTTCGTACAAAGGGGCTAGCGTGAGTTGGTTCATATATTCAGTTTATGGTACCCTTTAAAATAATAATTTGGTCGATACTAGTGACTTGTTCAAATTTAACTCTTTAATTGTGTCATATATGAAAATTAAACCTTATATGCAACACGAGAAAATTCAGATTCAATAGTTTCTTCATTTCATAAGAAAACTTGACTTTTCTTAGTCACTCATAAATCGAAGCGCAACATTCCAAAATAAATGGTACAATTGTGCCGACGATGATTCATATCACCAAATTTAATGATTCGGATCGCTTAGATATGTTCCCGACACCGAACGCTCATATTAGAAAGGGGTTCAATGATGGTTTGGGTCTACGAGGTAACTATGATCTAGAATATGTAGCACATCAATATTGAGTACTTCAATATTGTTAATTTACAGCCTAATAGGTGCTGATTGAATAAAATTCTTTTGTTCCTTGGATTTGTTATTTGTTGATATCCTTTTTGTGATTACATGCTTGTAGGGCATGTCAGTTATTCAGTTACTTCGCCTTATTGTGGCCATGCTTTATTTATGAAGTTAGTTCATGACCTTTTCATTTTGGCATTTCAAGCATATCTTCGAGGATTAAGAGATTCTCCTAGTTCTTGGTTGCCAGGGAGTGGCTTCTGAAGTGAAACTCTGTTTTCTAACTGATTGTTGGAAAGCTAGGTTGCATGACTACGGGCACATATACGAATGAGGACACGCGATACGGTTATGGGATACCACGATATGAGTACGAGATGCATACATTTTCAAATAGGTTTAATGTAATCACCTATTTTGCATGAATACGGGTACAGACACGATACAGATACATGCACCATTTTCCTGTGTCTGTCAACATAGTTGGAAAGTCATCCTTTCTTTCACTAGATGAAAATGACTTAGTTGGGTCTGAAAAGGTTAGAGCTACCTCAATGTGGAGCATAGATGGCCTTGCAGGACGAGATACAAGCTTACACTGTGGTTGTTATTCTAGGATTGCTTAAGCTGTTTTATCCGTCAACAAGCTATGTTTCAAGAATATGGACTTGGATATGCTCAAGGGCACAATATGTATACGAGATGGTGACTTTTTCAGATAGATACAATATAATCACCTATGTTACACGAACATGGTATGGAGGAGACACGGATACAGACACAATACAGATATGGACACCATTTCTTCGTGTCCGTGCAACATAGTCAACAAGTAAAAGAAGATGCTCTCCTTGTACTAAATTATTTGAATCAGCCCTGTCTTTGATAAATCTATATCAGAATTCCTAGTACATCCTTTCCTATAATAAGGTGTTTAATATATTGTTTCTACAAGGTCAGCACTTGGATCAAATTGTTGGGAGATAGTTGAGGATATTGATCTTTGTTATGAGGGTGCTACACGGGCTTCTCAACTTGGGTATGGACCCCAGGACTTACATTTGGGTCTGAAAAGGTTAGAGCTACCTCAATGTGGAGCATAGATGGCCTTGCAGGACAAGATACAAGCTTACACTGTGGTTGTTATTCTAGGATTGCTTAAGCTGTTTTATCCATCAACAAGCTATGTTTAAAGAATACGGAACGCTCAAGGGCACAATATGGATACGAGATAGTGACTTTTTCAGATAGATACAATATAATCACCTATGTTACACGAATATGGTACGGAGGAGACACGGATACAGACACAATACATATATGGACACCATTTCTTCGTGTCCGTGCAACATAGTCAACAAGTAAAAGAAGATGCTCTCCTTGTACTAAATTATTTGAATCAGCCGTGTCTTTGATAAATCTATATCAGAATTCCTAGTTCATCCTTTCCTATAATAAGGTGTTTAATATATTGTTTCTACAAGGTCAGCACTTGGATCAAATTGTTGGGAGATAGTTGAGGATATTGATCTTTGTTATGAGGGTGCTACACGGGGTTCTCAACTTGGGTATGGACGCCAGGACTAACATTTTCTAAGATGAGGTTCTTTTAACTTGTGAGTTCAATGCAATCCTACCCCAACTACAAAAAAAAATTTTAAAAAAATGTTGGTTTTCTTTTCAAGCTAATAAATAAGCATTTAAATTTATCCGAGTGAATGTATTTAATTTACGATTCAACTATTTTATGTGATGTCTTCTATTGTGAGCTAAAACCCAGAATTTTTTTCCTGGTGGATTATGTCAAAGGTGTTTCAGCTAAAATATAGATAATTAGAAGTTCCTTTAGCCTCACATTTGATCTAATAAAGGAAAATAATTTCACTCAAACTAATACTTGGCCCTTGAAGCTTTATATTCCTCCAGTGCACCCATAGTCTAACTAAAAGGTTATTGCGCAAGCTAACCTGTTGGTACCCTACTCTTAGGCACCTTCAAGTTAGCCAGTGATGATGGACTAGGGTCTGAATATGCATCTGTTATCAAATCAATTTCATCTCTCTCTAGTGGTTTTTGCATGCAATACGAAAGGTTGAAGTACAGTTCTCTTTGAAGTAGTAGTTTGCTTTTGTTTGCTGTTCTTCTTAAGAGTAGTACCACGTTTGAGTGTAACAACATGTTTGACTTGCATGTCCTTGTGTTGGTTATATTAGTGCCTTTCTGCATGATTTTCTTTTGAGGATGTATAGGGAAAGGATGCACGATGACTTAGGCCTTAGTCCTAGCTTCTTTTGATTCATTTCCTTTCTTTCAAAAGCTTCATGCTCAATATGGAAGATTCATTATAAAGAGTATCTCAACTTTAGTAAAGTTTAGTCAATATAGGAATTAATGTCATCGCACTTGCCAGGATTCTAGGGTGTTCCTGCAGCCCAATTAAGAATATATATGATAATTGACCAGTTAAGAACAAAATTAACTGGCAAAGGCTCCTAGTACATGCTTTTTTGAACAAAGAATGGAAGGGAGCTTTAGTTAAAGCAATATGACTAGAATTTTAGAAACAAAGTTCTTTAATATTCCTCTTGCTTTAGGGCCAAATTTTAAGTAGTTTATTTAGACGTCGGTTCAGTAGGGTTACATGGTATTTTGACAGTTACACAACCTTTTGTCCCAATAATAGAAAACAAGCATCTATTGTTCTCCATTGCATGTGTCTGCCCAGGAAAGAGGGAAGCTAGGTAGCTGACTGAGTGAATGGTTACCCTATCATTTTATCCTTAATGGCATAGTTTGCGGCAAGGTAGTCAAAGGCGCAAGGTACAAAGGGTCCATATCGTCCGAGACGCAAGACGCACTTAAGACGGACGTCCGAGCGAAGCGATGTGCAAAATAAAAATATACATAAATAAATAAATTAGTAATGTAAGAAATAAAACCAAATAACATATTAAAACCAACAAAAACATGTTATAACATAACCAAGTGAACTAGCAGAGTAACAGTAGCAGTCAACGTAACTAACAAGAGTTTGTATTTTTTCCACCACGTTTTGAGTAAAATTTACTTTTTCCAGTTCAACTCTAACCAACTTTGGCAACCGTAAAAATGACTACCTTTCTCCCACTTGTACGAGCAATGGCTATCACCCAGCCTCAAAGTTTTTTATATAAAATAAAATAAAAAATATAAAGCACACCTTTTTTTGGTTGCGCCTTGCTAAAAAGCGTGCCTTGGGTGCGCCAGGAGAAACGCGTCTCATCTAGTGAGGTGCGAGGCGTAGATGCCGCGCCTTTGACTACCGTAATTTGTTGTATTGGCCGATACCAATCCGATATGGCCTATACCGATACGGTTTGGTATGTCCCGTTCCGATACTGATCGATACCGACATTGAGGGTCTCTTTTCCAGCCAATTTGGTAAAGAAAATTGAACGAAAAAGACCAATCATCAAGGGGTGTAAAAACATAACAATGTGTAAAAGCATGTAAATTTTTTTTATCTATCACAAGTAAAACAATCGACAAGGGTGACTACTATTTCATTCAATTTCAAAACATAATGAGCAGATCATGCCTTGATTTGGGTTTTAATGGGGTGGGTCAAAGCAGGAGCCTCGTGGCACTAAACACCTTTTCTTGTGTCAAAGCAAGAGCCTCGTGACACTCGATACCTTTTTTTTCATTTGATGATGAACTTGAGATTGACTTGTAGTCTTGTTGATCACTAACATTCCTCTGGCGGATGTCATAATAAACCAGTTTAGGACAAAGATTCTGTTCCTTGTCTGCGTAACATATTAGAACAGACCTTAAGGCATGCCAATTTGTTACTGAACTACCCCTGATGAACTCAAAATTGACTTGTAGTCTTGTTGATCACTAACATTCCTCTGGCGGATGGCATAAGAACCAATTTAGGACAAAGATTGTGTTCCTTGTCTACATAACATATTAGAACAGACCTTAAAGCATGTCAATTTGTTACTGAACTACTTTCCCGCATTGATGACAGGTTTGCACGCAACGATGCCATAAGAGAGCAATTTAGGACAAATAACATATTAGAACAGACCTTAAAGCATGTCAATTTGTTACTGAACTACTACTGATGAACTCAATATTGACTTGTAGTCTTGTTGATCTAAACATTTCTGAACTACTCCTGATGAACTCAATATTGACTTGTAGTCTTGTTGATCTAAACATTCCTCTGGCAGATAGCATAAGAAACCAATTTAGGACGAAGATTGTGTTCCTTGTCTACATAACATATTAGAACAGACCTTAAAGCATGTCAATTCGTTACTGAACTACTCCTTTCCCACATTGATGACAGGTTTGCACGCAACGATCCTGGAAAAGGCCCTACGGAGTGGGTCTCCTGGTAGCTGGCTTGGACGAGTCCGGAGCTCACCTCTATTACAACTGCCCAAGTGGGAACTACTTTGAGTACCAGGCCTTTGCGATTGGATCCCGCTCCCAGGCTGCAAAGACTTACCTGGAGAGGAGGTTCGAATCATTCGCCAGCTACTCGCGTGATGAACTGATCAAAGATGCCCTCTTTGCCATCAAGGAGACGTTGCAAGGAGAGAAACTGACCAGCTCCATTTGCACTGTTGCTATTGTCGGAGTTGGGGAAGCCTTCCATGTGCTTGACCCAACCACCATTCAGCAGTTGATCGAGTCACAGGAGATTGCGGATGAAGCTCCCTCTGCTGATGCAGGCGATGCTGCTGCTGCTGATACAGGAGCTGCTGCTGCAGGAGATGCTGCTGCTGCTGTAGTTGAGCAGGGAGGGGCACAAGAGGGAGATGCTGCACCTATGGACATTTGATTTGAAAATGGATGCTTATTCTGTCGGACGCATCCAGGAAGACTAGCAAAAATGATGCAATTAGATGGTATCAGATTATTCAGTGGATATGCGACTA
>JANAVB010041017.1:1557237-1714737 GCA_029216955.1 Iris pallida | reverse complement strand
GGATACAAAAATAAATGAATGCATCTATACCGTCCGTCGAACCTACTGACGGTCTCGTCTCCGTACCACCAAAGCCAAGAGCAGTATTGTCTATAGAGCTCCAAAGATAGGCAAATGTTAAAGGCCACCCCCTTTTTACTAAGGACAACCATGACCCTCTCAAATTTTTACTAAGAGCAACCTAATGTAAAGTGATTTACTAAGGACCACCAAGAGGAACCAAAGAAAAGAAAAAACAAAAACAAAAACAAAAAAAAGAAAACAAAAAAGAGGACTGCAGGCAGCAACCCCCATCGCGTTCCTCATCTTCTATGGAGGTGTTCCCTCGGAACCGGCCGACAGCGGGAGGAGGGGAGAATGCAACGGAGCGGTGGGGGATGGAGGCGGCTGTCGAAAGGCGGCTGTCAAAGTGAACTTCAACAGCTCCTGGATCGTCTCCTCCAATTTCTGTCACCATCCAAGATACAAATCTTTGGCCACTGCCTCAACCACCTCTTCTCGGTCCGACCGCAGCCACACCGGGCCTTCCGTTACTACCTCGACTTCCTCTCTTTCGGGGTGCTACCTCAATAATCTTTATTCCATCTAACCTCTCCAGCGGTCCCTGCCCTGCCATCCTCACACGATCAGATAGAGCTGCTGCCAACGTCTCGCCAACTTCATCAAATGGCTCAGAATAAGCCCCTCACAACTCAAGTTTCACTCTACATTTCGACCAAATTTGTGAGAGTTTCATGAACTTTTAACAAGCTTTGTGGAGCCTGTTAATCCCACAAAAATGTAATTTATTATGTAAAATATTGAGAGATCGACGGTGCATATAAAATATTGAATGCAACACAGCAAGAGTTGTTGATCATGGTTGTTTTTCCGTATCGACGGAGAGGACTGCAGGCCAGCACTGCAGTCCTCTCTTCACTTTGGACTGCAGGCAAGTCCTGCAGTCACTATAGGTAAAAAAAAAATTCTGTCAATTGAGGACTGCAGGCTAGCACTGCAGTCCTGTTTTCACTTTGGACTGCAGGCAAGTCTTGCAGTCCTCAATTGACAGAAGTGGGGTGGCTCTTAGTGTTTTCAAAATGGCAAACTTGTAAATTTTTTTAAAATTTTAAGTTGGTCCTCTTTAGTAAAAAGGGGGTGGCCTTTAACATTTGTCCAAAGATATTCAATAATGCTAAGTCTACTACCAAATTCTTACAACCCTTTTACAACCACTCACCCATGTGCTGACATGTGGACCATGACCCACATGTCAGCAATGGGTGAAGGTTGTAAGAGGGTTGTAAGCATTTGGTTGTAACTGTAGCATTACTCTAAGATATTAGCGATATGGAAACAACATTCGTACCGCCATTATCTATAGTGTTATATATTTGTTCTTAATTTCTTTAAAAAAAAAAAATTAAAATCCCTTTTATAATGAATTTTAGGACACTGACCGTAATTTTCTGTAGCCTTAATTAAACATGTTTTTACAACAACACACACCGCAGCACCAAATCAGGAATAACAAACCCCACACCCATTTTAAAGGTTCCACTTCCACCGGAAGAAGACGGACACCGACTCCTACTTTTCCCCCCAATTTCCGCACAAATCCTCGAAAACTTCCCCAAACCCTAACCCTAATTTTCCTCCCCCCTCCGGCGAACTCTCCGACCAAAACCCTCGCTCCGAACAGGTACGTAACAGTCCTCCCCCCCCCCCCCCAAATCTAGGGTTTCTCGACCCCAGATCTGACCCACCCCCGCTCTTTTTCTTCCAGATCTAGGGTTTCCTTCCTCTTCCGATGGAGGCGACCGCCGCCGACGCCGCCTCCTCCCCGCACGCTGCCGTCGCCAGGTGGAAGAGCGACTTCTCGAGGGTCTTCCAGCACTACCTCGACCGCTCCACGCCCCACCCGCTCGGCCGCTGGCTCGGGACCCTGGCCGTCGCCGCGGTCTACGTCCTCCGCGTCTACTTCGTCCAGGGGTTCTACATCGTCTCGTACGGGCTCGGGATCTACCTGCTGAACCTGCTGATCGGGTTCCTGTCGCCGATGGTCGATCCGGAGGTCGAGGCCCTCGACGGGCCCTCCCTGCCGATGAGGGGCTCGGACGAGTTCAAGCCCTTCATCCGGCGCCTCCCCGAGTTCAAGTTCTGGTATAAATCTCGGATTCCTTGGTTCTTGGTTTGGTTTTGATGGATGAATGGTTATATTTTCGATAAGAAAAAAGAGAGTAAAGTCTACATTGGAATTAGGTTACAACAATGTCAGAGATTGATTTGGTTGATAATTTTGTCAATGTCACATTTGTCTTGCAACGCTGTTCCACACTAGTTGGTTAAAGAAGAGTGATTTGCACAACATTGGATTGATGAGAAGTAGGAGAAATGAAGAAATGATAGGCTATAGAAATCGAAGAGGTGTTGAGCTTTAGATTGATGTGAAACCGAAGAAGCTTGGTCACGATACGGACGTGTCAAAATGAGTCCTTGTCCTTGTTTCATGTTGTATACATGTACATGCATCAAAGGGTCAAAATAATGAAAGATATAGGAGCTAGGAAGATGGTGATTGTCGTTTATCGGTTTATGTTTGGAATCATGTTGATTTGAGGTAATGGTAGGTACTTAAAGGGCAATGAGTAATTGGAAGTAAGCTGAAAATAATAATATGATTGATTATTTCTCGCGAAGCCCTTCGATATTAATTGTTCAATAGAAATTTCTCAAATTTCAGTAGTAAAATGTCCCAACTCATTGTCAGCATGCTGATCATTAGATTTGATTGATGAGAAAGAGAAGCAGTGGAGAAAGGACTCTGTTGAAAACTCTTTGACTTTAAACATAAGGCTGGATAGTCCCTTAAGGTTCAATGTAAGCATCAAATTGATGTGAATTGTGACAAGCATAGATACTCTAATTTGTTGGAAATGTCCTCGACAATTGGCACGGTGTGTAGACACATGATTTATTAGGGTCATGCAATTACTAATAATTCGTAAAATTTACCAATTTGGTTTATCATGGCCCATGACCTATGACCCAACCCATGAGTCATGGCCCATGACCTATGACCCAACCCATGAGTCTAAGCCCACGTCATCCAATTTGTTTGCCCTAGATGACTGCTAGATCTTCTTTTAGGGTATCGCCTACTCTCCCTCATCAATTGTAGTTCTTGGATTAAATTCATTGACTAAGATTCTTTTCACCCATTTTATTTTCCCCTCATTTTTGAGCATCCCACACTCTTCCCTAATTGTAGCAGCCTAAGAGAACCCAACTCCATCTCCTTCACCCCCCTCTCACCAAACCCTAACCCTAATATGAACCTCTTCTCACATGGAGCGAAGGGGGGGGGGGTTGGGGTCTTGTGGAGAGAGAGAGAGAGGGCAATGGGGACACAGACGCAGGTCCAGTACAACAAGAGAAGCGTGAGTCTGGTACAATACGAAAGAAAAGAGCGAGGAGGCTCGGATTAGGGTTAGTCGATTGGGGTTTGGTGAGAGGGAGATGAAGTGAGGAGAAAGGAAATGGAGTGGGATTTTTCCATGGTCCCTAGAAATTAGCGGAGAGTGTGGGCTGGTCAAAAATAAAGGAGAAATGATAAGCTATAGATGGATAAATGAAAGTGGTGGAGAGGATCTTAGCCATTGGGTTTAATTAAAATGCTATAATTTATGGGTTATCTATGAAACAAATGGGTTGGCATGGACTTGTGCTTCTTATTGTTATGGATTGGGTCATGGGCCATAGATAAACAAAGTTGTTGAATTTTACAAATCATTAACAATTGCATAGAGCTAATTAACCATGTCTTTGTATATTAACTAAAAGACATGTTCTACGTGTCTTTTAGTTCAGGAGTTTTATATTGTTGCGTATGAGCTTGTGATCTACCAATTTGTTGATTGGGTTCTTGTTACTGATGGTCGATTCGGAGATCGAGGCCCTCGACGGCCCCTCGGGTTAGAGGAGTCAAGTGCCTTGTCATCATCCGCCACCTCCCGGAGTTTAAGTTCTATAAATAGCTGATTCCTCGGTTTAGTTTGAGAAATGGTTATATCTCCTGAGTAACGAGCTAAATAGCTGCTTAGATTCGTAAAGAAGTGAAGTAAAGATTGGAATTAGGTACGGTAATACAAGCTTGATTTGTTTGATAATTTTGTCAATGATACATTGATATTGCAAAGCTATTCCACATTAATTGTTAAAGAAGAGTAATATGAACAAACATTGTGAGCATAGTAGTCAAAGGAGCACCTCACAACAAGACGCATCAACTGTGCCTCACACCTTACTAGGCGAGTGAGACTTTTTTCTCCGGCCACACCCATGATGTCAACAAGTAAACACATGTCTTCTGTATTTGTTCTTTATTTACATTTTGTGTTCCTTTTATTTTGTTACTTCTTGTTGCGATGACTGTCACAAATTCTTGTTAGCTTTGTTGACTGCTAGTGCAAGTGATCAAGAATATGAGAAAAAATCGACTTAGGTGGTTTGAACATGCGCACAAACCCATATATGCTCCACCAAGAGTGATAATGTAATAGTTAATGGAGTCGCTACGACTAGAGGTAGGTCTAGATTAACATGGTTTGAAGTGTTAAAGAAGGATATGGATCTTCTTGGCATTACAGAGCACGTGGCCCTTAACATAGCTAAATCGGAGAATCGGAAAAGAGAGTTCAAACAGCCGACCCCAGAATTTTGGGATAAAGGCTTTGTTCTTGTTGTGTTGTTGTTGTACTGGCAATAATATGTTAGGTGGTCCAATTTCGACCTGAAGAGTTTATCGTAAATATTGCAGTCAGGGAAAGAACATTAGATTTCAATGATTTTCCCAAATAATATCATTGGCACTAAATGCTCAAAACAGGTCCTTATTGGTAAATTAGACTTGTGTCACGGGATGCTATGACCTATGTAGCTGGTTATGATCATTAGCATATTATGATGTCTCTTAAGGTTCTGATACTACCTCTACACATTTCCCCTTTTGTAAGAGTGCTATATTACCGCTCAAGACTGTTTTGTAAATTGGAAAACTCTTATAATCAGTTTGTAGATTCAGTGTCTTTTTGTAAATGACATCTTTGATTATCAAAGGCAGCCTTAAGGGAATGCTTCTGTCAGAAGAATGAGGCAGCAGATCACACGGTAGCAACTTGGCACATGCATGTGGTTTGTATTGTTGATAGGCGGAGGGTTCCAGAAGAAGATTGGCTTGGATTTGGTGGATTATAGGATAAGCAAATAGTATCCGGAATTGAGTAGTGAACTGTGTTACAACCTTCCAGAGTGGCCCAGATCGGATTTATAGTAATTGAAAATGACAGAGGCCTCAAGATAATTTATACTATCTGAACTCAGTAACTCTAGATATATACTCTTATGTCAGTTTACCTACACTCTCATGCCTGATTGTCTATCATTCACAATTTTCAATACCACCTTCGTGGCACATGCTTTCTGCTTTCTTAACCTTTACTATCCACTGAAAAGCAGCAAACCAGTATTCTCAATGTGGTTTTTTAAGAACATTTAAGCACTTTATCACCTATCTGTCTGATCATAGGTTTATCCGTTTCTAGTCCGGCTGTATGGTGGCACATTTAAAGTTGCAGTACACCTTAGCAAAACAAAAAAAGGGGTGCAACATAAGTTGCAGTTTTACTTACACCTCTTGCAACACATAGAGGGCAAGTAACGTTATTCGAATTGGCAGCACATTTGCTTGCATCCCTACCTGCAACTTGCAGGCTACTTGCAATTGTTGCCATCAGAAACCCGACCAATAGTTTCCCACCATACGTCAACATATAGACAAAAGTAGACCCTTTATAATACATTTTCACCTACTTCACTGCAGTTGCAGTCCGCCCTGCAACCAAACATAACATGTGGGTTTACACTGCAACTATAACTGTATGCACCTAACTGCTCCTTTGTAGATTTAATTAGAACCTTGCTATAAATGGTGATGTCAACATGGCCTGGCCCAAGTGGTGAGCACTTGAAGACAAAATGATCCCCCCTGGGTGCGAACCACAATTACCTCTCTGCAATAATAGTGGTGATCATTTTACTTGCTTTTCATCTTTAAGAATTAGCTCTTGGAAATCTGCCAAAAAAAATATGATTATGAGCTTACAGCAATTTTATGAGCTTGTTATCTTGATTTTTGAGGAACGAAATTTGGAATATATATATATATATATATATATATATATATATATATATATATATATATATATATATATATATATATATATGTGTGTGTGTGTGTGTGTGTGTGTCAGGTGAATGAGGAATTGTCTACTTTTAAATTCTAATACATATTGTTTATAAATGTTTTTCTACTTAGAAATCAGTAATTGTTTGAATCTCGTCTCAAAATGGTGATAATTCAATGTGAATTTATAGTTCAACATCTCCCCTTATGTTTTTCAGGTATGCCATAACTAAAGCCTTTCTTGTGGCTTTTGTGATGACCTTCTTCTCCATCTTTGATGTTCCTGTGTTTTGGCCGATACTTGTGTTCTACTGGATAGTTCTTTTGTCTTGACCATGAGACGTCAAATTATGCACATGATCAAGTACAAGTATGTTCCATTCAACATTGGGAAGCAGGTGAGAAATACCACTTCCCTGTGAAGTAGTCTATTTTATCCCTTACACATCAAAGAAATTGCTAGTTTGAGTTGCATTTTTTAACTTTTAAAGGCGAGATACTACTAATAATCAGCCTCCTTGCATCAGTGGAAATGTAGCATTCTTTTTGGTATAACATATTAACAGTATAAATGTATAATCACCCTGTTGCAGCTATTGTGAGAATATTGAGATGCTTACTTTGCAGTTACGATTGAACAACTACTCAGAGCACATTGGCCATCCGTTATTTTTTTCTTTTATAGACTTCTAGGCTGATCCTCTGCCATCCTATATTATTATTATTATTATTTGTAATTTCTTCTTATTCATCATCTAACTTTGAATTACTTTTGAATCAATTACAGAAGTACGGAGGGAAGAAGGCTTCGCCAAGTGGCGGTTTATCCAGGGACTGATCTCTGATGCAGTAGGTGTGCAGGCGTGAGAGTAAAGGGACAACTTGTCAGCCAATGGAAATTGACATTGATTTGTTGATATCAAGATATTTTCATCAAATCTTATTTGAGAAATATGGATGGTGATGTTTTTAGCTAGTTTTGGTTACTTCTAGGGAGGGGGTATCATCCCATTGGGAGACGAAAGCACTTCTTGTTCCACTATATTAATTATATAAGCTGGTTCTTTCGCCCGTGGAACAATTTATTATGGCCTATTTGTGCATATTTCAGTTCTGACATTTTGCTATGTTTTACATGGGCTTGTATTGTGGATATTGTAGGTATTTTCGGGAGTCTTTTTCTGTTAGTTTGGGGCATGATATGATTCAAATATGAAAAAGAATTGTATTACGAGCATCACGAAGAAGGCTATATGAGATTCTCTGATCAAATTAGAATCGTCTCTTTTTTCATGGTCTGAACAATCTTCACTTGTTTGATCTATGGTTTCCAGCTTCATCATAAGGCTGTTACACAAAATGCAAAAGGAGGTTGCTCTACAGAGAGCACTCAGCTGCAGTTCTCATTGCCCATGGACTCATGAATAAACTTTGTACATCTTTCTATAGCCTTGATGCTGAATGAGTTTGCTGGATGAAATATCAAGAATCTATCCAAAATGAATGTATTAATAAATAACTTCCAATTTTTGACAACCAAAAATTCGGATTTACTTTACGCACTTTAATGTCGAAAATTTACAGCAATTCGAACAGCATATTAAGTATGTCCAAAGCCTATATATTGTCTGGAGGCTTCTGTGCAAATTACTAGCCTGATGGGTTGCTCTTCCTGTAGATACTCATGAACTTTACAACAAATTCTGCAGCAAAATAGAGACGATCGATTAGCCAATAAGGTTTATAATCTCATCATTTTACTTCATATGGTCTGATTTCATGCCCATACATATGAATAAGTAGGAAGAAACCAAACATGCGAAGAAATGAACATTTAGTTGAGTTAGTCATGCTGTGGCTATAACAAAGAGCAACAAAAAAACATTTGTTAGCTGCTGAAAGATAACCAGATGAGAATCGATAACCGTAAAAACAACCAATTGGGTGACTGCTCTTTTAAGTTTAAATCTGGATTTAGGATCTCATGAAAACTGAGGCATGTTGAAGTTATTTCTAAGCTTTAATGCAATTCTCTGTAGAAAATTGTGTATCTAGACACTTTTTTAGTCTAGAAAAACTTGGAGGGTTTGACATAAGGTTACGGCGGGCATAAAAACTCACTCTTTTGAAATTTTCTTGCTTCTTAGGTATCCTGTTGGGGGGAAGGCCTCAATGATGATGATGGTGATGATTTTGGTCCAATCAAACCATCTAAAAGAGTCTTAAGAACACAGTCTAAGTACAGGAGGTCCCAAAAAACCAAATTGACATCAGAAATTATTTCTCCTACCTCCCAACACAAAGTCGAAAACTTAAAGATAACTCTGATAAGTCGAAAACTTAAAGATAACTCTGATTCAGCTATTACTTCTTTTCCCATTAGTCTATGCTAGTAAAATTTCCCAGTCAAATTTCTTTCTTCCTACATGTCAGATGGGTAAGTTTAATCTCCAAGAATCACAAAAGATAACTCTGATTCAGCTATTACTTCTTTACCCATTAGTCTATGCTAGTAAAATTTCCCAGTCAAATTTCTTTCTTCCTACATGTCAGATGGGTAAGTTTAATCTCCAAGAATCACAAAAGATTCTATCATTGACAGGATAGCAATTAAAAGTTACACAACACTAGTTCCTTCCAAACATGAACAGGTAATATCTATGAAATTCCTTGAGAATACCTGCCCATTGCCCTGTATTTTTGTACTAAATTTGACAAAAATGGAAAGATAATAACTGTAAAAATCTACAATAAATTAAAAGATAAGCTACCTTCCAATTTAAGTAGAGCACTTGTGCCAATGGGCAATCTCTTACCCTGCCAAAGAGCAGTTTATGAGTTTTAGTCCTTTGTCGCCTTTTTCTTGTGATATCTTCCCAAAACATAGACACACACAAGGGGAAGAAACGAGAGAATAAACTCACATAATATGAATGCCAATAATAAAGTTCACGCTTAAGACCGGCTTTAACTGCCTTGAGAAATTGCTCAACAAGCTTCTGCATTTGGAAAAAAAAAAACATCTCTGTGAAATATTATTTTGGATCAACGGTCTATACCTCAGTTGGCCGAAAAAGTGATATCTTGCATTTTAAATTTGACCACTGTTCTAATTCTCTTCTTTTCAACTCTTTTATCAATGAAGTGCATCAAATTGTACCTGGAGAATCAATTTGGGATGTACAAATTCCACCAGCAGCTTTTGAAATCTCCCTCGTACAAAGAACAGCCTGTGAAAATGTCAAACGAGCACTTAATTATTAGAATCGGGGCATGACATAATCAGAGCTACCCAGTGGATCGTGTTCTACTGGGTTGAGGCTTGGGCCTTAGCACGGGCTGCGACGAGGATGTCGCGTCTTTGAGTGGGGGAGATTGTGAAGCTCCGATATTTAGTCCCACATCGAATAAATGTTGGAGCTTGATTGGTTTATATTGATGTGCTTGGGTCCTATATGTATATCTGGGTTAACCATTTTGGAAAGTTGGCAAACTGATGTGCAAATGGCACATGCACGGGTCATGCCTGGGTGAGCCCGTGGGCCGGGGCATGACACCATACCTGACCTTGACGTAAACCCCTTCTTCAAAAGTAGGTCCATTGGGATTGTTAATCACACCTAGTTTTCGACACACAAAAGCATATGGATGAACTCAATATATCTGCATAATAGTGGCAGTTCTATATAGTTTGTAATCCAAAGTACATGGTGAAACCAAAGCAAGTGAAAAAAGAAGGATTTTTCTAAGGGCACCCCAAATATTACTAGGGGCTATCACTTACTAGGGGACAGCCCAAGTTTGAGAAACTTTTACTGGGGACAACCCAAAAATTACTTGGGAGCAGCCCAATATTAGGGTTTTTCTCTCTCCTCCTCCTTCCTCCAGCGGCCCACAAACCGCCACCGCCGCCGCCTCCTTCCTCCTCCTCCTCCTCCTCTTCTAGCGCTTCCTCCTCCTCCTCCTCTTCTAGTGCTTCCTCCTCCTTCCTCCTCCTCCTCCTCTCCTCCTTCCTCCTCGGCGCCGCCGCCGTCCTCGTCTTCTCCTGTAACCCCCCCTTCCAGATGTAGGAAAAAATGAGGAAGGAGGTGAGGACGGGGGACTCATAGTAGAGGGGACGGTCGGAGCAGTGCCGGATCCGCGGAGGTCCGGTGGAGCTCGCCTGGACGAGGGCGAGACGGGACGAGCGGCTCGGGCCAGCGTCGGACAACGGTGCTGGATCACGGGGAGAGGACGAGGAGCGGGCGGCGGCCGTATAGGTCGGAGGCGGCGCCGGAGAGGAGGGTGACGAGGGTGGCGCTGACGAGGGACGCGGCGACGACGAGGCCTTCGACGGCGGGGCAGCTCTCCAACTTGAGCTGCTGCTTCTTCTTCTTCTTTTCCGAGGACTGCCAAGTTGGCAGTCCTAACATATGTTAGGACTGCCAACTTGCTGGCAGTCCCATGTTGGCAGTCCTATTTGCTAGAAAAAATTGGACTAGTCCCAAGTAAAAAAATGGATGGCAAACTTATAATTTTTTTTAAACAATTTTGGGCTAGCCCCAAGTAAAAAGTGTGGTGCCCTTAGAAAAGCCAAAAAGAAAAACAAATGTAGTCAAAGAAAACTAAAGAACAGGAAAGTGGACAGGATAGACTGCTGGAAAAAATTGGGCTAGCCCCAAGTAAAAAAATGGATGGCAAACTTGTAATTTTTTTTTATAACAATTTTGGGCTAGCCCCAAGTAAAAAGTGTGGTGCCCTTAGAAAAAGCCAAAAAGAAAAACAAATGTAGTCAAAGAAAACTAAAGAACAGGAAAGTGGACAGGATAGGCATATGACTTATTAGTTAAACATATCAATAATAAAATAAAATAAAATATATGAATGTGATAGAGGATAATAATAATCCATCAAGAGTTCATAACCTAGTCAGCAACTGAGTTAGTTCCCTGTTAATAACGCCATACTTCACATGATCAGAGTATTATCTTCTTGCCTTAACTCAATGCTAGTTCAATTATAATGAATACCGTGCCAGCAGGACAGCTACAAGTTGCCTTTCCCATTTCAAAATAAATATCAGCAGCGAAAATTAAGTCATTTCTTAGAAAGAAAAGTTTCACCTTTTAGATGAAGGGTCAGCTAGAATCTCTGCTGCAATTTCCACCACAACCTCCTCCCAACCAAGCGGAATTGGTTGCTCGTCAACAAAAGGGTAACTGCAAGGGAATAGCGCAAGTTTTTTATGGCAAAGAAGAATCCATAAAATGTCTTTGTATTGATGGCATTTCAAAATTCCATACTTGTGTTCTTTGCATGCTTCCAGAGCCATGATTGCTTTTCTCAAATTCTGCTTTGATTTAGTTGCAATTTTAGCAGCAAAATTCATTGGAAGTTCAAAATTCTCCTTTGCTGCAATCTGAAGAAGAACCTCAATGATCTGGGAAGATAACAGGAGAAAGGCTCTTTCATTATGACCTTTAGTAACAGAAGACTCAAGATATATTTGTATCTTTAAGAGGACAAAATCTGATGATAGTGCATTTCCCGAACATGGACAACATACACCAAAGAAAATAAAGATTTTGCAATTCACAACCACAACTTAGCTTAGTGCGGAAAGTAGTATCAATATTCATGTAATTATAAATAACCGTCAATAATGAACTTTACTGCAATTACCAGTCTAGAACTTCCTGTGTCAGATTAAATAATTATTCCACCAACTACTGGAGCCTTCCATGTGCCTCTTATAGCTGAGCGTCATCACCTGATTCATCTACCTTTCTAGTATGGTTTTCTGCTACTGGTTACATTCAAAATCGGGTCACCACACAAACTGTTTGCTTCATCAACATAAAACATGACCATTAGAGGTAAATTTTGCTGTAACGTAGTATACATTATATCAGAGAAAGTTCTAATGAGGTCGCAGTGTCAGGTGAATTCTGAAAAATTAAAAAAGAAAGAAAAGGAAATTAGTCAAATGACTCATTCGAGGAACTAGATCCCCAATGAATTGTTTAGACCCAATCTTACTATATATATATATATTATATATATATATATATTTTTTATTATGGAGTATATGTAATAGTATTTGAAGTTTTAAGCAAATGCACGGACAACCTTTTGTTACGTTGCAAGTAGACGATATTCATGTTGGTACTTCTATGCTAACCAAAGTAATCTAAGTCATGCAGATCTATCATAAACCCAAATCCAATTTTTAACAATAGAACTAATATATAGAAGTTGTTTGTATTTTGTTTATGCAAGGTAACGGACAAGTTTCAATATGTTTCAATTTCATCTCAAAATCAGGTAGTGAAAAAGGTGTTTGGAACTTAATTGTGACAAGCTATTGGGGGTATTGGGAAATATAACTGTCGATGCCATGGACCAGCCAACTGTGTCTATCAGCCAGATAGACAAATCAAATGCTATAGTTGGTTCTCTCGTCCAGCTAAAACCTGTCAAAGTCGATTGGTTTGATCAACAAGTAGATAGCTGCAGAGGTTATATGAAGCCTACTTGTGTAAGTCTTTTTGGTTAAGAATATATTAATCATTTCTTCTTTTCTTCCTCGCTCATACATTCAAGATTTTAGCAATTGCCAGCTATTTTAATTGTTTCCTCGTTGTTCTGGTAATTTCCAAGTTTAGTTTCATATATGAACACCCAGGTTCGAACCAATGTGTGCAATAAGTTCAGCATAACTAAACCGAACAGATTTGGACTTAAAGTTGCCCCTTGATGTTAACTGAGAAGTAACACCAGAATTTTGACGAGCATGTACAGTGCTTGATTGATGACATAATGCCATGGATTGTGAATTCCAACAAGTTTCGGGTTCCTAGTTCCATAGCTTTTTTAGGGTAGTGAACTAAGCATAGGACAAAGGTAAAATAATGGTTCTGATAAAAGTAATTACTGTGGTCAGGTAATGACATCTTTTTCTGTTGCTTATAAATTATTGAGTGAGCCGGGCTCACCATGAGCCTTGTTTCTCCTCCACTTGATGGTCTGGGGATTTGAGGATGGGGAGGAGAATCAAGGTTGCCACTGCATGCACTCACCCATCAAGTGGAGGAGAATCAAGGCTCATGGTGAGCCCGGCTTACTGAATAATTTCTCCAACAAAAGGAAGCCTTCATCCCAAATTTTTTGTTCTCACTATGGGTAACAACAATGCACTATGTGTGTGTTGTTGAAAAAAAGAAGCAAATAAGATCCCATGATGGCATTTACTCATGGAAAACCTGTTGTGACGCGGGATGAAGGACTAGGAGAAAATAAGATGAGTATGAGATTTGGGATTTGAGAAAATTTGGTTGCGGAAGCTTTAAATGAAATGTGAAAAATTAAGCACTATAAATTTATCACAAAAGTTATGAGAAAATACAAAACATAACAATTGATTATAATTAGAAAATATTCGAGTTTGGAAATGTGCAGGTTGCATTGGATCTCAATTACTCTGCTTTTTTATCGAGACCGATTCGCGTCAACGTTGGAGGCGGAGAAGAAGAAAGAAGAGATTTACTTTAGGGTTTTGGCATCGTACCATAAAAACTTAAAATAGATTTCTTATTCTTCAATTCTTCAATGAATAATTTATGAACTTACAAACTACTTATACTCTCAAGAAATAAAAAGAAGAAAGCCAATTTATAAAGACTTATCCCTAAGATAACTTAAATCATAACTAATAAAATAGATGAAAATAATTTCTATCTAAAATAAACAAGAATAACTAAAAGAAAACATTAAAAAAAAAAATCTAAATTCATTTCCATCATTCTCCCCGGCTTCGAAAAGTTCACCTCATGGAAAATGATAAATCATGTAAGCATGAAATTTGAGAACTATGCTCCTGGTAATGTCCTCCAAATTGGCCATGGCGGAGATCTTTGATTCGGTAGTCTAGTCAATACAAAGACTTCTAAAAAGGCGACAATACCTCACATCGACACTAACCGTTGTGGAGGCGGAGGAAGCAAAATGTGCAATAGGAACCTAACATTAAGCACTCAATAACTAGCGGTTGTCTCACTACATCCAAAAAAAATAAAATGATCGTCCCTACAATCAGTTATTATTTCCTACAAATTATTACAATTATTTGTAACAAACAAATAATAGAAATGGTTCACGTGACCTAACTATCGGGCAAGTTCAAAATATTTAGAAGACCTAACAGGTTTTTTAAATTCATTGGATTGGTCAAATAACCTATTTAATTCTTCTAGCGATGATATATAAAGGTGAAATTTGATTTTTGTTTTAAACCAAATTTTTGTTTTAAACCTAGACCTAGTTTCAACCACATACCAAAGTTGTGTATCATAATGATAGTTATAACACTTACAACATTAGAAAATTTGAACACAACATAAACAAATTCATACTTTGTACATAAAATATGTAGGAAAAGAAGAACAAGTCAGATCAAAGAAGATTATGGGTAGATCTAGACATATAGAGAATATATTCACTCATAATAATTTATGACTACTCAAATCCGGTGTTATAAAAAATTAAAGCAACTCATATACTTCAACTAATGGTTACTCTAATGATACGGTTGACTCATGAATGAACTCTATTTGTGTAGATAAGTCAACTATTATAGGTTCGTTAGATTCAACTAATGGACACTCTGAGGATACAATTGGCTTCGAGTTGAGCTCTATTTGTGTATCAATACTAGTCTCTTCCCTAACACTATGATTACCAAATATAGCTTTTACAAGTTTATCACGTTTAGAATCTAGAATATTAATGAACTCTTCATGATCTATAGTTTAGTTTTAAATGATCCCTTAGGTCTTTACCTACGAATAAAGATATTCTTAACCTAAATTTATGATATCAATTTGACACGGGACGAAGACCTAGGGAAAAATAAGATGAGTATGAGATCTGGAATTTGGAAAATTTTAGAGGCAGAAGCTATAAATGAAATGTGAACAATTCACTACTATAAATTTATCACAAAAAATTATGATAGAAATGCAAAACATAACAATTGATTATAATTAATACCCGAATTTGGATTACGTGACTTTTGTACTCGAGACCGATTCGCATCAATGTCGGAGGCGGAGAAGAGAGGTAGAGAAAAGACAAGACAAGAGATATTTACTTTAGGATTTTGGTATCGCACCATACATACTCAAAATAGATTTCTCATTCTTCAATTATCCAATGAATAATTTATGAACTTACAGACTTTTTGTAGACTCTCAAGAAATAAAAGAAGATAAAGCCAATGTATAAACGTTTATCCCTAAGAAAACTTAAATCATTAACAGATAAAACGGATAAAAATAATTTCTATATAAAATAACAAAAAATAACTAAAAGATAACAGAGAAACTTAATTGGTCTCCCATCATTTTGTCAGCAAAATATCTCAAAAGAACACTTCCAAATTGCAGGTTCAATAGATCCTTGGAGCGTCGGGCATCCATGCATCATCAGAAACAGGAGTTGTGACAGAGATTATTCATTGATAACATAATTAGGAACTGAACACATCATGTCCAGATGTCCATATAACAATAGCAATAAAGCCTTGTCTGAACTACTTGAAGTTTGTCTGGTGGAAAATTATTTTCCATCCTAACTTTTGACATATGGGTCAACTATTTTAAATAAATAATCAATAATGAGCAGTTAGACATCCTTAACAAATCCTGATACATTAAGATGGCATTGCATACACAAAAGTAATTCTTACCTCATGGGTAATAGGAGCATCAACACTAATGACCTTGCAGCGATTCTTTAAGGAGTTAATGATATAAGCATCATCTTCACAACAAAGAATGATCTTGCATGAGTCTGTATAGCGGTCAATTATCCATTTAATTAGATTTTGAATGCTATCCACCACTTTATCAACTTCATAGAGAATGATCACTGGAATAATAAGTACACCAACTTAGAACCATGAGACGGGGGATCAATAAGTAAGAATTATGTTAAAGTATTCAAGAACCTTTAAAGTCTTCCTTCAAACTGGTCTCACTAACTTCAGAGATAACTGTGTGATAACCAACAATATCTTTGACAAGGGCCATCAAAGCATATTTTGCATTCTTTGATTGGTACTTCAAATTAAGTTCTATATGGTGAGGACTTGAAGTCACCGGAAGAACGATTTCCAATGGCGGGTTTTCCTGTGAAGATCATCAGTTCAGTGACAGTTTTAAGTTTTGAAGTTCCATAATCTGACAACTGTATTACAAGTTCACTCTACAAACCTTTTTACAACTTAGTTACCCACTACAAATCAAAATCTTGTTATTATTAAAAGTTAAAACATTCATATCCATAATCTAAATTTTTGGTAGGTTTATGGATAAAATTGCCATCTGACATTTTTCTCATAAGAAAATAAAATGATAAAATAAGTGGTTTAGTATCATTAATTGTATATTTGTATCTAATTCATTGATAGACATACTACATATCGGAACTTGATTGTTTTGCTTTCCTGATGACAGTAGCACAGAAATAGCTGAGTATGCTAACAAATAGCAAGCTATAGACTCTCATTAACTTACAGACTACAGTAGCACATAAATTAGAAAGATGTGTGAATGATAGTACCTGAACACGAAAATTCCTCAAATCATGAGAGATCTGCGAAATTGGAGAAACTTGTCAGTCATAACTTCCTGAAAAACTTGTGGAAATATAT
Source organism: Iris pallida (assembly GCA_029216955.1). Taxonomy (NCBI): domain Eukaryota; kingdom Viridiplantae; phylum Streptophyta; class Magnoliopsida; order Asparagales; family Iridaceae; genus Iris; species Iris pallida. The sequence continues at coordinate 1,697,824 of JANAVB010041017.1, read as the reverse complement.
CAATCCGTTTGCAATGAATCCAAACCTTCCAAGAGGAATCACCAAAAAGGTCGTGCAGCAAAGCCATGCTCAAAGATTTCTTTCCTGTGCCTGAAGGTCCCTTGAACAGGATATGAGGAAAACTATTGTCGGATATCTAAAAGAAATGTAAAAGAAGAATGCATTACCATTTTAAGACTCCAGACTCAAAAAGACGCTTTATAGCAGAAAATGGTATAAGAAATTTTCGGACACAACCATCTAGTAAATCTTTATCAAAGGATTTTAGAGAGAGCATTATCGCCTCATTTTACAAGACATAATCAAACAGTTGCATGCCTCATCTTACTATAATATGCATAGTTGCAGATATTTGGTACATGTCAAACAGATGGTAAACAGAAAAAATTAAACTCTGGGGGTACTTTATGATGTGCTGAATTATGTTAGGAACAATGATCAACTTCACCAATGCTCATAGTTAATTAAATTTCTTTTTTCATGAAAGAGTCATGGTAGAAAGAATATGATTACCTTTGATCCATTTTTGTATGGTTCACAGTTACAGAATACAGTCAATATGAAGAAAAGTGTTAACATATTTACAAAAAAAAGAAGCAAAAAAGGAAATAAATTCAAGATTTAGATGAACCCGAGATCTGAAGCTATCCAATGATGAGCATGTGAAAGAAAGAAAATAATTAAGCACGATATATAAATCCTTACCAGTTGTTTGAGATGTTGTGCTTGTTGTTTATGACAGATGAATCCACTCAACGATCTGGGACTATGCTTATCAGCCCAAAAAGGTCTCAGTTCTTCCACAACTAATGCCTTCCCGATGAATGAAGCCTCATCAATCGCCCTAGAGTCTGGTGACTTTGACTTATGACATGCTCGACGTAGCACACACGACAACCATGTATCTGTTTCGCTTTTCTGTATGTTAATGGTAAATTTTCTCAAATTTGTACTCATTTTCCCGCTGCTATCGATGCACTTACTATTGAAATTACTACTTTTACCATTACTCATCTGATCAACAGCAGAACTGGAGATGGTATTTGGTCGTGAAGGAGCAGAAGTGACTGGAGGAATCTGATGAAAACTTCCACTCCTGCTAGACTGACTAACAATATTAGCTCTTTCTGAAGTTACATTGAACTGCAGAGCATGATTTTTCCCAGATTTATGATTTTTCGTAGCTGAACCATTTTGCAGGGCCATGCGAACACGAGAGAAGAAGATGTCACCACCTGAAATGGATTCCGTGATTTGCATCAAAGCATCAGATGAGGGCGATTTCATTAGTTTCAAATTAGCAATTTTTTCATTTATTTCATCCGGTGAACGATCTTTTGTGTAAACACCACGACTTCCTTTATGAAACATGGTTTTAGGGAGAGGCATTTCTCTCCTCCCTACACTGCCGGCCCTGGAACAAGAACCGATTTGTTGATCTTCTTCTCTTGCTCTCAGTTTTGGGGCAGATATTGACCTACTAAAATGGAGGCTAGACCTCCCACTTAGGCCAGAAAGATCATGATATTCTGCACGAGATCTCTCACTCTGTCTAGAAACTTCTTGAGGTTTCAAATGAGCTCGCTTATCCACAGAATTTCGAAGTTTAGGGGGTGTTCTATGGTTTTGCTTCCGGAATGAGCCATTGGACTCACTAATTTCACGATTTGGTTCATCTCTTCTAGACCTGTATGGAGAAACAGGTTTACGGCGACGCTCAGAATCCTCAAAGGGTTTCGTGTTTCCTCTTGGATCAGAATGTGCTAAAGAATCATCACCATCATCACCGGCTCTCATTGGTTTATATGGAGATTTGTTGTTTCTTCTGAGTACTGGACTGGTACTTGGAGACTTGACTGCAGAGTGTCCATAATCCTTTGAAGTGTATCTTTGACTATGGCTCATCCGACTACTAGTTCTGCCAGGATCAGGAGTTTTGGGCTTGCTTGAAATCGACAATCCTCCATGCCAAGGGCTTCCATGCCCCTCAGTTTCCGTATCGGAGGGTTCGTAGCCACTTCGTTTATGTCTAGATGAAGGACGAGAACAAGATGATCTTTCAGCTCTAGAGGCATTCTCCATAGTAAGCATCACAAACGATTTGAGGGTCTCTGCAATTGAACACGTTAGTGACTTATATAATGGATGGATCAAAAAGTACCACATACAGAAAAACATATTAATGTTTTAGCTGCAGCAAAAACTTGTGTAAGAAAAGGGAGTTGGCTACATTATATTTTACCTAAGTGCTACTCTGTGCAAACATTATCCGAGGAATATGCTCTGAGATTGCTTCATGCCACGTGAATTGGAGAGTACATCCGCTACCTAGTTCAAATTATTCCAAGAATGACCTAAAGAGAGTACTTACTCAAGCTCCTCCACATCTTCGCTTTGGTCATCAATTGTAAAAACCACTTTTTAGTTCTCGCTCCCTCTTCTCTTCTACTTTCTTTTCTTTTGTGTTTCTATTTGGCTATATAGACACCCCTTAGCACCCCTTTAAAGTTCTCAACTTCCCCATATAGCACTCTAAATTGAGCCATCTCCCGTGTAAAGCAAACTTTCTGAAGCTATTCTAAGACTTGGTTTGTGATTGTAGCTGCATTACGAAAACCCACAACAGAATTAGCTTTTGACAGCAGGTGGGAGGCTGCTCTCGAAAGTTGTCCCAAAATTGAACCGAATTTTGAAACCTTTTTGGTAAGCTGTTGTTACCAAACAACTTTGCACTGCTTTCCAAGAAAAAAAAGAAGCCTAGAAGAAAACCTCCAATAAGCAATTCCAACCCAGCCTAAGTGCTTGATCATGTGAGCTCATATGTCTTTACTATGAAGATCATTTGAACTATGATTATATAAATATGAAACAAATATCTATAACATTATGGAAAACCAGACACGATCCGATCCGATCCAATCTGCTGTCCTCTCTACCAAAATTGTAATTGTTGGTTTATATAATAGAGGCTCCATGACATGCTCAAACTAGAGGTAATTACTTTAGCGCAATCCCTATATTACAAGGATAACAACAAAACCTTTTTCCCTCAAATTTTTGGGGGCGGCTAATTTCCGCTCAGCTATGTTAAGGGGTCATATACTTATTAACATTAACAAAAAAAATATATCCATCTTTTCAGTCACAATCCAACTTTGTTTAGGCCTACCCCTAGATTTAGCAACTCCTTTAACTAACATCTTTTTTTTTTATAGATAAGGCGGTCATTAATGTTTGGCCATGTCTTGGGCTACTAGCACCAAGCCCGCCTCCCCATTCCCATTTCTATTTTGCCAGAGCTAGATTCGAACCCACACTCACTCCTTCCCTCCCTTACTAGTGTTACCACTAAACCACCCCCTTGGTAGTCTTTAACTAACATAATAATATGATTTTCTAGCACAATCCTCATGTAAGAGCCTATAGATAATTTCAACGAAAATGTTGGCATTGTGTACATATGCTAGCATACTTGACACGAAAAAACCATTACCGGCATACTCCCAAGTCCCATACTTGACCACCCAAGAAAAAATCTCTCTCCCACGAGTACCACTACCATACCATATGGTACCGACATGGGGAACAGGCATGACACCAATTTTGGCGTGTCCTACGATCACAAGATAGCAACTTTATCCCTTCCCTTCCCATGTCGTGTCGGACATGTATCCCTCCCCCAACCCCCTCCACCCCCACCCCTGCACACCCCACCACGACCACCAACCACCACCCCCAAAAAATGTCACCTTTATCAGTACTGCGTCAACACAACATAACATAGATTAGAAAAGAATCACAATACCTCAAAAAAGAAGCCCTAAATAAGACACGGAAGGAATCGAATCGAATCGAATCTCCTCCTCCTCCTCCTCCTCCTCCGATCGATGGAGGCGCCTAGGGTTTCTCCCCTCAAGAACTGCTCGTGGGCTCCATAGCCTGCATTGTCGGGATCAGGATTTATCGAGAAGGAGCCTCCAGAGATCGGACAAGAGGCGGAGGGAACCAAGGAGCGGCGGCATCGTTGAGGACGAAGACGGTCACCCCCATTATTTTATAGTATATTCCCCCTCAGAGTTATAGAGGGACGAGGAAACCCTAACCCTACCCCTAATTTCGCCAATAGCTGTTCTTTGTCGTCTTCTTCCTCTGTCTCTCCGACGCGCGGGAATGGGAATGTCTGAAGGACCCGTTTTTATACTCTTGTTAGAATTTTCTTAGGGTCTGCTTGGTAATGGTGTTTTCACCGGTTTTGGGGTATTTTTGAACCGATCGTTTATGAAAATTCCTGCTTGTTAATTTTTTTGAGGCACCAGTTTTGGTCGGCTCAAAAACCCTCCAAAACCGGTGTAATGTATTTTTGGGTGGCTTTATAAACATCCAAAATCGGTGGATTTTGAGCGGCTCTATTTTTTTATTCCATTTGTATCATCACAAAAATATATATAATTATAACTACTGATACCCTTCCCTATTTAATTTATTCGTGTAAAATTTTTTAGAACCGCTCGTTAGTGAATTACCAACCATGGATTGGACTGGTTTAAAAGCCGCCACTTAAAAACCATCCAAAATCGGACCCCTCATAACCGCTCATAACCGGTACTCTAAAAATACCTCATAACCGCTACCCCTACAATTGCCAAGCAGACCCTTAGAATTTTGGCTTTGCAAAAACAAGAAAAAAAAAAGAAAAAAAGAAAAAGAAAAGGCGCACTCTGGACTTAGACCCCTTTTGGAATTTTATAAAAGTTTTTTCTAAGGGCACCACCCTTTTTGTTAGGGGCTAATCCAAAAATGTTTCAAAATATTACAAGTTTGCCATCAATTTTTTTTACTTGGGACTAGTCCAAGCAAAGGTATAAATACCAACTTTTGTTTTCTTTTTCTCTCTCCCTCTACTCTTTTCTTTTCTCCCTCAACTCTTTTCTTCTCTCCCTCAACTCTAGGTCAAAGAATTTAATCCCAAGTTTTTCCCCAACCTATATTTTTTCTAAATTTTTCTCTCAACTCTAGGTCATTGAATTTTATCCCAAATTTTTTCCTCAACTCTAGGTCATTGACTTCTCTCATTTATTGGTAAGTCATCGAATTAATATATGTTTAATGTTTTAAACATGAATTTCACATATAAAAAGTTGAATTATGTGTTTAATGTAGAAAAGTATTGAACATGGAACAACCGGGATCATCAAATGTTATATACTCTCTTCCCGCCACGTCCGAAGAACACTTTGATGCATCGGAAGCCCTCTTGGTAACTAAATTTTAACTTTTCATCGGATAAAAAATCGGGTTGTGACACAGAAGACTGTCACCTCTCTGGTAATCCCGATCATAGATTAGGACTGCCAGAGATGTGGCAGTCCTTCACATATGTAGGACTGCAGGGGCCTGACAGTCCTACATATGTGAAGGACTGCCACCTTTCTGGCAGTCCTAATCTATGAAACCTATTTGCTTTATGATGTTGTCTAATTGTATTAACTTTTAAGTTCTATTGTAGGACTTGAGATCTTCCGATTTTGTGGTACCTGCTCCAATTGCAGTCAATGTAGCCCATTTATTCTGGACCGATCTTTATTTTGAATCAAGCGAGAGTGCGGTACATTGGTGTCGAAAAGTTGGACGAAAAAATAACATAGTTCTAGTGATATCCAGATCGGTCCGAAATCGCCCGGGACGACAAACTGTGGTGGCTGACCACTACGACATCGAAATCGACTAAGTATGGATATATTTACAGTTTGACATTTTGTATATGGAGGACCACTTTTGTATACAGTGAAATATGAAGTTCAGTATGTTATATGTGTTTACATGTGCGCTATCTGTGTTATATGTATCTACCTGTGTGCTATTTGTGTTATATGTGTCTACCTGTGTGCTATCTGTGTTGTATGTGTTTACATGTGTGATATATGTGTTATATGTGTTTACATGTGTGCAAGTATGTGTGGTAAAATATACCAATTTGTTAAAGTATCCGATCCAGTATCAGGACTGCCACCCCCCTGGCAGTCCTACATTCAATTAGGACAGCCAGCATCCTGGCAGTCCTAATTGAATGTAGGACTGCCAGGGGGGTGGCAGTCCTATTTGTAAGTCTCTGTGATACGAGTTTTGAAACTCTCTATTCGTGTAGGACTGCCAGGGTTCTGGCAGTCCTAATTGAAACTTGATGTTATATAAATGGTCATTCTCCTGTGTTTTAGTACGGAGAATGACCATTCTCCGTGTAATTTAGCACGAAGAATGGCCATTCTCCGTGTAATTTAGCACGAAGAATGGCTATCTCATCCAGTATCAGGACTGCCACCCCCCTGGCAGTCCTACATTGAATTAGGACTGCCACCCCCTGGCAGTCCTATTTGTAAGTCTCTGTGATGAGAGTTTTGAAATTCTCTATCACAGAGAGTTTCAATTAGGACTGCCAACCCCCTGGCAGTCCAACACAAAAGGAGGACTGCCAGGGTGCTGGCAGTCCTAATTGAAACTTGATGTTATATAAATGGTCATTCTCCTGTGTTTTAGCACGGAGAATGGCCATTCTCCGTGTAATTTAGCACGGAGAATGGCTATCTCATCCAGTATCAGGACTGACACCCCCTGGCAGTCCTACATTGAATTAGGACTGCCAGTACCCTGGCAGTCCTAATTCAATGTAGGACTGCCAGGGGGGTGGCAGTCCTATTTGTAAGTCTCTGTAATTTAGCACAGTCATTCTCCGTGTAAATTAACACGGAGAATGGTCATTCTCCTGCGTTTTAACACTGGAATGACCATTCTCCGTGCTAAATTTCACGGAGAATGACCATTCTCCGTGTAAATTAAGACGGAGAATGAATTCTCCTGCATTTAAAACACTGGAATGACCATTCTCCGTGCTAAATTACACAGAGAATGGGCATTCTCCGTGTAAATTAAGACGAAGAATGGTCATTCCAGTGCATTTTATGGTCAGTTGGAACTTTGGAGGGCCATAACTTTTGACTGGAAGGTCGAAACGAGGTCCGATTTGTTGCAAAATGAGCGTATCTTCGAGAAGACTGAGATTAACAGCTTCATCGTTAGACGACCTTCCGAAATTTTAGAATCACAAAAAAATGATTTTTGGACCTCCATTTTAGCACTTTTGCCGAAATTTTAGAACCGCAAACAAATATTAATTCAATGACTTACAAATAGGACTACACTTATGTAGGACTGCCAGAGTGCTGACAGTCCTGATTGAGCAAGTTTTAATTAGGACTGCCAGGACCCTAGCAGTCCTACATAAGTGTAGGACTAGCAGTCCTACATAAGTGTAGGACTGCCAGATTGCTGGCAGTCCTGATAATAAATCAAGAATATCAGGAATTGGCCAACAACTTAAATTTTCAAACGTAAATAACAACTACATATCAGACAACTACATATCCAACAAGTACATAAATAACAACATAAATCACAACTACATATCAGACAAAATATCGAACTTCAAAAAAACAACATAAGTGTCAACTACATATCCTTCAAAAGTCTGTCCAACAACTTAAGTTTCCAAACAACAAATATATCCTTCAAGTTTCAAACAACAAAAATATCTTTACAAAAACATTCAGATTACATCCAACTAATGATCATTCCACATCCAACTACATATCATGCCGGGCCTTTGAATGAGACTCCCTATTATTCATGAAGGGGAACTCGACCACGTCGTCGATGCGTGTCACGACCCGCACCCGCTGTAAGGGCACGTGTGCGTAACAACGCCCAGCCATCACCGTAAAAACGGCGTAGAACGCTGTAGGTTTACTACTCTATCAACAGTTTATATAATATCAAAACCTGTTGAGAATATGGTCAACTCCGAATGGAGGACAAGCAATGATAATATATGAGTACTCAATCACAACTCTAAGATGATAAAGTAAAGACTGAAAGATAAAGACAACATGACAATAAAATATAACCTGTCAAGTCCAAACACAAAGAATATACAAGTCTAAGTCCAAAGTCTCTAATACAAGCCAAAATAATAACAGTCCCAAGAGTGACTGGAGACAAGGTCCAGTACAAAAACCTACTCTATCTACAGGATAGGCGGTATCTCGCCCTGCGGTACTGCACCCTGCGGATCCAGGGTATCTGTCTCTAAACCTACTACGTCCGGTGGGTCGTAGTAAGTGCAATAATAGTCCTTCTCTGCATCTGTAAACATTTTCAACATATCCGGTCAGGATGGAACGAGTACATATATCTCATAACAGATCTCAAGATAGAATAAAAGCCATAAGACTGTAAATAGAGCATATACAATAAAATCATGGAGTGTACATATATGTATCATGGCATGGTAAGCTGTAGAGCTAGAGCTAGAACAGGAAAGTAGAACTGAGCATGGTATGTACACAAATCATGGTAAGCCATCTATCCAATGTGTGTGAGTAGTAGTTTCAACTTGTGATCGGCTTGGGTACCTGTAAGAACTGGCCTGGCTAGTCATAAGTGCGGTATATGACTAACACTGTTCAAGAATGCAAGATGGATTTGATCACAGGCATACGCTACTACTCCTCCACCCCCAACTGGTAGAATGGATCCAAACAAGACACGTCACTGCACGGGATTCTATGAGAAGGGAGCAAGTCTTCTCTAGAATCAGTGACCACATATTGCGCAAGAGCTACAAGGAAGCTTGCACAATACATCCCAAGCTAACAAGGAGTAACATCTCTCGTCGAGATCCAGGAATACCAATCCGTGAGAACCATGTGTCAGGAATAAGTATATCTACACTAAGTACATGAATCATAACAGTTATCATAAATTGGAAAAAAGTTATCAGAGAATGTACTCGCCTGTGATATGATATAATATGTCAACTGAATCCAATGCAGCACCTCGAGGACCTATATATAACAAAACGTATCAATACTATGTTTAGAAAGTAAAGTCAAATCAAATTAAATCCTATTAAGTCATTCTAGGTCAAGACAAGTCTAGTTAGGTCAACCTTGGTCATAGGAGAACATTGGAAGTCAACCCATATCAAACTAGGTCGAAAGTTGACTTACAGTTGACTTTTGGTCAACGGGTCAACTCTGGTCAACCCTAAGTCAACCCTAGGTCAATGGTGACTAACAGTTGACTTTTGGTCAACTGTTCAAGTCTAATAGAATTTGGGACTAAATTGGGTAAAGTGTTGACCCATGGTTGACTTTTGGTCTAAAAAGTCAACCATGGTCAATCAAGGTCAAGACTAGGTCTAGACGACTATTTCTAACCATTACCAACCCTTACAACCCATATCCAAGTCCGTCTTGGACTCCGAAACCCATATCTTGGCCGTAGGCCAATATCTTAAATTTACCCTTTACAAAGGTAAATTCCTAACCTAGCCCAATACCAAGTTAGCCTACCTACGCTTGGTATTTCGACCCGTGCTTCCTAGGGTAGTAGGATACTAGCCTACACTATCATTACCTACCAAGTTTTCTAGGTAGAGTGGACGTCCAGTCCATCTTACGGCCTATTGCCGATTTACCGTTTATCTTGAGTGTCGGTGCGATACCATCGTCCTACTCCCACACGAAACCCCATTTCAACTCGGGAGCCTACCCACAAAATCTAATTCACCTAATCTAAGTCTCCTCCAAGTTTCAACGCGTTCCGACACTCGGAGCTCAATTTCACCCCCTTTACCAAATCCGATTCACTCAATCTCCTCTAAATTTGATTTCCTACATTTCCTACCCCGTATCCTACACTACTACTAACACCACTCTTCTTTCCCTTCTCCTTTTCCCTTTTTCCTTCCCTTCTCCTTATTCTCCTTCTAATTCTTCTTCTCATTCTTTTCCTTCTCCTCTCCTTATTCTTATATATCTATATACATCTATCTAAACATCTAGCTATCTATCTATATATATATATACACATATATATATATATATACTCGATATATCTATATATATATATATATATATATATATATATATATATATATATATATATATATATATATATATATATATATATATATCGGGGGGGTATATAGGGGGTAAAAAGGGGGGGCTTGGAGCTACTGCTGCTGCTATATATATATATATATATATATATATATATATATATATATATATATATATATATATTTTTTTTTTTTTTTTTTTTATCGGGGGGGGGGGGGGGGGGGGGTATATAGGGGGTTAAAAAGGGGGGGGGGGCGCTTGGAGCTACTGCTGTTGCTAGATGCTACTGCTGCTGCTGCTAATGCCACAGCTGCTGCTGCTACTGCCACTGCAATAGCTGCTGCTGCTGCCCCTGCTTCCTACTGCTATTGCTGCTACTTCTTATTCTTCTTCTTCTAATTCTTCTTCTTCTGATTCGTCCTCTTCTCATTCTTCTTCTTCTGATTCTTCTTCTAATTCTTCTTCTTCTTCTCATTCTTCCTCTACTTCCTTCCCTCTCTATATATATATATATATATATATATATATATATATATATATATATATATATATATATATATATATATATATATATCTCTCTCTCTTATACAAAACACAAAGGTTTTTGAATCCTAGGGCTGACTGTACCAAGATAAAGAGTGGTTGAGATTTAATCTTGGTGAATCAACGGTTGTGGAATTTTATGGGGAATCCAAAGAGTGGGGTTTGCACTCATAATGGTTGTGGATGAGCATTATTGAGAGTGGGGTTTTATGGGAAATGAACATTATTGAGAGTGGGGTTTTATGGGGAATCCAAAGAGTGGGATTTGCACTCATAATGGTTGTGGATGAGCATTATTAAGAGTGGTATTTTATGGGAAATCCTTCACATCCAGCAGTGGTTGGAATTTAATATTGGGGGTCCAAGATTTTGAGGGCGAATACCTTAAATGAACCATGCCCTATGGGCAAGGGTTATGACTAGTATATATATATATCTATATATATATATATACAATTATCTAGCTATCTATCTATATATATAGACTCTCACACACACACTCCTACCTATATATAAATACATACACACACACACATATCTATAAATATAATACATACACACACACATGTAAATATATATAGACACACACACACTCAAACACACACACTCTCTCATGACACCACCACCACTCTCCTCTACACACACACACACACACACAAATAAAATATATATATATATATATATATATATATATATATATATATATATATATATATATATATATATATATATATATATATATATATATATATTCCTCTCTAAAAAGGAAAACCCCCAATTAATCCTTAAACTAGGTTTTAGGAAAACCTATTAAAAGCTATGGTCAAAATGTGGAGAATGATCTCCTCCACATTTATTGTGAAGGAGTAAATGAAATAGAGGAATTAATGAGGGTTAAATGAGCTTACCTAATTGTGATCTCTTGGAGAAGAATAAGCTCCAAAAATATGAAATGAAGAGAGAGAGAGAGAGAGAGAGAGAGAGAGAGAGAGAGAGAGAGATTACTTAGAGATGAAGCAAAGGGGAGGGGGAGGGGGCCTATGCATGGCCGGCCATGGGGGTTTAATGGGTTTGGGTGGAGACCCATTAAGCCCCCAACCCATTAGACTTGGTTTGGTTCTTTTCGGTTTTGGTTTGGTTCGGTTTGACTCTAAATTGACTAATTAAACCTCTAAATGACTAGTTAAGCCATGGGAGTGTGGTTTATGGTTTCTAGCCTAGTTAGGATGGTATGTGGGCCAAGTCCAGCTAGTATGTGGGTCCCACTATGGTCCAGGCTACCCGGGTCTCCAACTTAAGTCCAAATTGGATAAAATTCAAACTAAATCAATCAAATCCCTAAAAATCCTATAAAATCAAATAAAATTCCCAAAAATTATAAAACTTGGAAAATGATGAAAATACCCCTAATTTGAAAACTGGGGGTGATAAATCTACCCTCCTTAAAACAATTTCGTCCTCGAAATTGAATGAGAACTAACACAGCAACATGAATAGAACAAGAAAGGAAAAGAAAGAATTTTACCTCAAGGCTCGAAGAGATATGGGAATCGCTCCCGCATGTCGCCCTCTCTCTCCCAGGTAGACTCACCTGGAGAGTGGTGTCTCCATGCAACGCGAACCAAGGGAATGACCTGGTTCCGGAGCACCTTCTCTCTTCGGTCCAAGATCTCAACCGGCTTCTCTGGATAGCTGTCGTTCCCACTTCGATCTCGGAGTGGTCCAAGACGTGACTGGGATCTGCCACGTACCGTCTCAGCTGCGACATGTGGAACACGCTGTGCACTCCCTCCAGTGCGGGCGGTAACTCCAGTCGGTAAGCTACTGCACCGACCCTGCCCAAGATACGGAAAGGTCCGATGTATCGTAGACTAAGCTTCCCGCCGCCACCAAAACGAATCGTGCCACACGTCGGAGAAATCTGCAGGAACACAAGATCATCAACCTAGAACAAAAACACAAGACTTAGAGCTTGATCTAAAACAATCACAATCAGACTCAAATACTAGAAAAATCTAAACTATAGCTCAAACTCCAACGGCCTCCGGTAGCTATCGGCCCAATGCCGCTGCCTATCCTGCGCCACCCGAAGTCTATCTCTGATAACCCTGACCTTCTCTGCAGCATCCACTACCATCTCAGGGCCAAGCAAAACCCTCTCGCCGACATCATCCCAAGATAAGGGAGTACGGCACCTCCGTCCGTATAGAGCCTCGAAAGGTGACATCTCTATACTGGCTTGGTAGCTGTTGTTGTAAGCAAACTCTACCAAGTGAAGGTGGTCCTCCCAAGATCCCCCGAAGTCCAAGACACAGGTACGAAGCATATCCTCGAGGGTCTGAATCGTCCTCTCCGACTGCCCGTCTGTCTGGGGGTGATATGCGGTACTGAACTTGAGCGATGTGCCCAAGCTAAGCTGCAAACTCCTCCAGAAGTGGGAAGTGAATCGGCTGTCCCGATCCGAGACTATACTCACTAGAACCCCGTGCAATCGGACTATCTGCCGCACGTACATCTCGGCCAACCTCTCCGTAGACAAATCCACCTTGAAAGACAAAAAGTGGGCTGATTTAGTCAATCGATCAACAATGACCCAAATCGTATCCTTCCCTCATGGAGAGCGCGAAAGTCCAGATACAAAGTCCATAGTGATATGCTCCCACTTCCACTCAGGAATGGGTAGTGGCTGGAGCAATCCACCGGGTCTCTGCCTCCCGGCTTTCACCTGCTGGCACACCAAGCATCTAGAAACGAACTGAGCCACCTCGTGTTTCATGCCATACCACCAAACATGCTATCTCAAGTCTCTATACATTTTGTTGGCTCTAGGATGCATAGAGTACTGAGAACGATGCGCCTCCTGAAGAACCTCCTCCCGAAGTCCTCCGCTCGGCACGCACAATCTGGTACCATGCCTCAACGATCCATCTCCCGCTATAGAGAACTCATCCAAAAGTCCTGCCCGGACCTGCTCCCTGATGACCCTCAGAGCCTCATCCTCAAACTGAGCTGTCCTGACTCGGTCCATCAGCTCTGACTGCACCTGGAGACCCCATATCTGCTCCTCGAACCCAGGAACTATCACCTCTATGCCCAAACTCTCCAGATCTGCCAGAAGGTGACGATCCATCGTCAAACACATGGCCACGGGATACCTGTTCAAAGCATCTGCAACCACGTTGGCCTTCCCCGGATGGTACTATAAGGATATATCAAAATCCTTCATCAGCTCTAACCATCGCCTCTGCCTCATATTTAGCTCCTTCTGGGTAAACACGTACTTCAAGCTCTTGTGATCTGTATAGATCTCAACTCACTCTCCGTACAGATAGTGTTTCCACAGATTCAAAGCAAAGATGACCGCTGCCAGCTCCAGATTGTGGGTAGGGTAGTTCCTCTCATGAGGACGTAACTGCCTAGATGTATAGGCAATCACCTTCTCGTGCTGCTGAAGTACACAACCTAAACCCCGTCCTGGAGCGTCACTGTAGATCGTATAACCACCAGATCCAGATGGCAGCGTCAAGATAGGAGCTATAGTCAACCTCGTCTTCAGCTCCTCAAAGATGGCCTGGCACTCCTCGGACCAAACAAACTCCTCGTCCTTCCTGGTAAGTCGGGTCATCGGCTAGGCAATCCTGGAAAGGTCCTGCACGAACCTCCGGTAATAACCTGCCAGACCCAGAAAACTCCGAACCTCTGCTACTGAGCTCAGCGTAGACCAGGACTCCACTGCAGAAATCTTCTTCGGATCCACTGAAATCCCCTCGCCAGAGACAACATGGCCTAGGAACTCCACGCGATCCAAGAAAAACTCGCACTTGGACAGCTTCCCATACAGCTGCTCCCTCCTGAGAGTGTCCAACACAATCCTCAGGTGCTCCTCGTGCTCCTCTGGCGTCTTCGAATAGATGAGAATGTCATCAATGAAGACCACCATGAACTTGTCAAGGTACTGATAAAATACCTTGTTCATCAAGTTCATGAATACCGTCGGGGAGTTGGTCAACCCAAACGGCATGACGGTATACTCATACTAGCCATAACGGGTCCGAAATGCAGTCTTCGGAATATCATCCCGCTTCACCTTCAGCTGATGGTACCCGGTATGCAAGTCGATCTTCGAGAACACCCTCGCCCCGCTCAACTGGTCGAACAAGTCATCAATCCTTGGCAAAGGATACTTGTTCTTGATGGTAAGGTTGTTGAGCGCCCTGTAATCAATGCACATACGTACCGTACCATCCTTCTTCGGGACGAAAAGAACTGGCGCACCCCAAGGTGAAGAACTAGATCGGATAAAGCCCTTGTCCTCCAGCTCATCGACCTGTTTCTTCAGCTTCGCTAACTCACTGTTGTTGATTCTATAGACGTGTTGTGAGATAGGCTCAGCGCCCGGCACTAGGTCTATAGAAAACTCAACATCACGATCTGGCGACATCCCGGGCAACTCCTCGGTATAGAAGCATGGAATTTTACAACCAGAAAGCCCATGCGCCAGACACTACATGCACCAGAACTCGAACAGAACACTTCACAGCAAAGTCAATAACCATAGACATTTGAAGAAGGACTTTTTATTTATATATAAAAGTCTATTACATGTCTAGAAAAGGTTGTACAAAGGAGAATTTCTACAAAGGAAAGATCCTAAGTCTACAGCCAGCGGCCACCATGCGCCTCCAGATAGGCGCAGCAGCTACCATGCGCCTTCAGATAGGCGCAGCAGTCACCATACGCTGCCAGTTAGGCGCAGCAGATGTCATGCGCCTTCAACCAGGCGCATCCCGCCATCTCTTCAGCAGCTCAGTTATGTGCATCCAGCTCAGTTATGTGCATCCCTTCAGCAGCCCAGTTATGTGCCACTCTTCCAACCAGGCTCGCCTGGCCGAGCAGAAGCCCAGTTATGTACGGCTCTTCCAGCCAGGGTCACCTGATAAATGCTTCGATTACACAAAGCATTTAACCCTCTGGCTGGAACCAAGGGAGAGAAGAGCACCGCAAATCTGTGGCCAGTGGAGGCTTCGAAGGAGCTTCCAAAGACCAAGGAAGACCGTGATCGAAATCACGGCGAAAGGAGCAGCTTTCAACATAATCAGAGTGGGCAGCACCCACTTTGAAGGAAGAGAGAGCCTAGCACCGCCATTCCCATCTACGGCTCTTCCGGAACAACGGAGACGAGGCCCGAGCATCCCTATCTTTGGATGCAACAGGCACCTTCCGCCTGCCTCAGAAGCCCTCGACTCCGTCTTTTGGATGTAACAGTCACCTTCAAGTGCATCAACGACGACAAGGCGTCTCATCTTCACCCTCGAGAACACTTCGTCAACAGAATGCACCAAGTTCATGTTGGAGGTACGTGAGGGAATGAGAAGCAAACCTTCTCTCCATGCCACTATTTATAGGCCGGACAGATCAAACCCACGCGCCAAGTGGATGGCTCTTCGAGTTCCGAGCAATGAACTCACATTAAATGGATGAACCAGACGCCTCGACTTCAGCCAAACGGCTATTTAAAAGCACTCGAGAAGCGAAACAGCCGCATCATTAAAGACGTATCGGATGCGCCGGCTGAACAGCGCATTATACCCCCAAACATCAAGCGCCTTCAACAGATGCGCCCTGTACCAAGCGCATCACAGGGGATGCGCCCCCATACGTCCCCATACGCTTAGTGGAACGTCAACCGACGCGCCCACTCAGCTGTCCATCGAATGTCACAAATATTAAATGCTGGACTGACAGAGTTGGCAGTACGCCTTCCCAAGTCTGGACGGTGGACAGCTTTTGCAGAAAATGAAGCGTCTACAACGTCAGCATCATCATGACTTTGCCCCGACGGCTACTGCCACGTGGCCACAAAACCATCCGCATGCGCCTCAAAGGCCATGCGCCTCAGATCCTTCACTGATCCCTAAAAAACAGAAGAAGAGTCTCCAGTTCAAGCTTTGCATGCGCCTCAAAAGCCATGTTCCCCAGACTGATCTCTGATCCCGAAAGACAGAAGGAAAGTCGCTTGCATGCGCCTCAAAAGCCATGCGCCCAGAACCGCTCGTGACTCCTAAAGGTCACGAGCCAAAGTCTCATCATGCGCCCAATCTAAGGCGCATCCCACCAAATCATCCCCCCCATCAGATCCGAGATCTCCGAGCCATGAGTCGACGACACGTGTCCTTTGACTCAACTCATCCAAGATTTCAGCAACAGAAAGATCTTCTCCTCTGCTACGTGCCGGCTCACAACAGCAGCATGAAGAATTCAACCCCTCGAGTAGGGCGCATCATCCATGCGCCTCCATCAGCAGTCTCCACGTGGCGTCTCCACGTACCGGCGTATCCTACATATGCGCGCATGAGCAGTCAACCTGCCCAGCTATAAATAGAGGAATCATTTCCTTCTTCCACACACAGACCTATACATACAGACAATACAGGCAGATATCACCAGAGAGGCAGATACAGACACTCAACGTCTTTCTCCTCTCAGCAAGCTCCAGCACCCAGAGCAATCTACACCTTCAGAGAACCGATAACCGTCGTCAGCCCATCAACGGAGTCAACGCATTACCACTCGCTCCATTGGCACTTAGGACCCAGATTAAACAAAAGTGTACTCCTAGGACTACATCTAAGTCCTATATTGTAACACTGTTCTGTTTGTATTAAGATTTGTAATCAAACGATTTTAATGGCAAACAAGCTGGCGACTCTGCTGGGGACTTCTTTCTCCTCTTCCGAGAAAGTTGTGTCACAGGCCGACGACGTGAAGGTGGGCTCCTCCCACAAGACGCTAGTCGTGCGCCTCAATCAACAGGCGTACGAGGAATTCATTTCTGAAGGAAGCGCGAGTCCTTCGAAGCGGCTGCCGAAGCCGAAGAAGACCCGCCGTGTCTGGGTGCGCAAGGTCGACGCCTCGGGTACCACCACTGAAGGGGATGCGCCAATCCAGCCCTCCCTTTCTGCTGATGTCCTCAGCAACCAAGGTGTGCCGCTGATGCAGCGCATCTCTCGGGGAAGCATGCGGCTGACCATATTCCCCAGCCTTCTCCCTCTCAGGCGAGGAAGATGCATCGACGGAGCAGGGGTGCAGCCAATGCCCCGCGCATCACTTCTGATGCGTCACAAAAAGTCTCTGTCTTTGACAGACTCACTCGCTGTAATGGCGAGGAGAATTTGGATGCTGAGTACTATGCACTCCAGCGGGCTAGTACAAAGAAATCCAAGGCGGCACGGGCCATGCGCCACAAACGTGCTATGCCAGCAGCAGGCCAGAGGCACGTGCTCACAATCACGCGCACTGTCGATGGCAAGCTGTACATGGTCGACTCAGGTGCCTCGGCACCAAAAACGAGTCGATCTTTAAAGTCCTCATCTCGCTTGGGCGCATCTACTGCGTGCACAACCAAGTCGAGTGCGGCAAATTCAGTGGTCTTGAACTCCCGTGCCTCCTCTAGTTGTGCGTTTGAGGTCCGTTCAAGTCACTTCAAATGTTGTTGTTCCCCCACTATTGATCATGATGCCTGCTTGGTATTAGATCAGGGGGCGCAGCACTCACCTGTCCGCCCCGGCGTTTGGCCTTGCCATGCGCCTGAAGGGGGTGTGAAGGTAGCACTCTCCTCCAACGACCTGCGTAATGTGATCGCTCACAAGCGCCGGTCAGGAGAGTCGACCAACAAGCACAATGAGCCTCTCACGGGGCATACTTGTGCGGTGGTCACTGTCAACTGCTGTTGCAAGGCGGCAGTACCACCAAGGCAGTCAGTCTTCCAGCGGCTGCTGTCATCGACACCCCTCCGACGTCGCCTTGGGGAGAAGGTGTCAACAGAAGAGGAGCCAAGAGTTGCTTCATGCAATGTGGTCTCCAACTCCTCATCACTCCGGAAGACGACTGGTAATTCCTCATCCAAAAGTCAGCCAAGGAAAACCAAGACAGCAGTCTCGACCTCTGGGGTGTTCGAAGGCACTCGGTCGAAGAAGAAATTCTTAGAGGAAAGTGGGGGTAGTCAGACCCTTGTTGAGCCTCCTTCCGAAGACGAAGATGTCCAAGGCACAGCTGCGACGGATCTTCATCCTCGAGGCGAAGTCAGCCTCCCAGAAGCCCCTCGAAACGAGGATGTCCCCCAGGACATAGCTGGGGGTAGAGAAGAAGAGGCCCTTCAAGACGGAGCTGAGGACAATCAGACCCTTGCAGATGCGCCCGTCGAGAATGACCTCCAGAATGTGGCTGGGGGTGGCCAAGGTGAAACACCAGGAGAGGTGACTCCCCCACATGAAAGTGAGGTCGAGAGCGAAGCCTCAACCAATCCATCCACTCCTGGCCGTGTCAGGACAGTATACATGGCTGGAGATGATGTCGAGTCTGATGCGCCACCGCAGGACATTGTCCAACGCATAGACTCATTAGAGGGAGGACTCAAAATCCTCTCTGCCTCTATGCAAGCACTGACTCAAGCGGTGTTTGATATACGGTCGGCCTTGACCAGAGCACCTTCAACCGGTCCCGACCCAGGAGTCAATGGGGAGTCGAGTATACCCCTTCAACGGGCACCCTCCGACACAGAAGCACCTCGGACGTCGGAACCCTCAAACGCTCCGCTCCAGGTAGTACCACCTTCCTCGACTCCTAGCTCCACGGAGGATGTGGTCGAAATGATCAAGGACTTGCGGGAGCGCTTCGAGTCTAAAAACAGGCAAAAGGAGCGCCAGAAGATGGGCATTCCCCAGCCTTATCCCCTTGAGTGGAACAAGGTGGTTTATCCTCCAAAATATAAACCACAAATACTCACGCCGTACGATGGGAAGGACTCTCCGCGTCGGTACCTGACATATTTCCAGTCACAAACGGGGCATCTTCCAAAGGAGGACGCGCTCCTCACCAGCATCTTTGTTGGGGCCCTAAAAGGGGTAGCGTATGACTGGTACTGCAGCCTCCCCGACAAATCTATATCGTCCTTCGATGATTTGACGTGCCTCTTCCTTGATCGCTTCTACGACGGCGGGAAGGACATGGCGATGGCATCTCTCATAGAGATACGCCAGAAGGAGAAAGAAACGGTTCGGGTGTTCATCGAACGCTTCCGACAAGCTTGCTTCAGGCTACCTCCAGGCATGCCAGAACATACGCTCCTCTCCTCTTGCAGCATGAACATGCTGCCCGCAGTGAAGCTCTGGCTCAACTCTACTCTCCCTCCCGACTGGAGCTCCCTGATCATCGAAGCTGAAGCCGCAGAAAAGAAGGCGGCCAATGCACGTCTTCTGGGTGTCAGCTTCTCCGCCTTTGATGATAAGGGGAAAAAGTCAGCAGCCAACAACTCCGGGCGAGAAGCAAAGGGGAAACAGGCATTGACTGTTAATGCCTCGAAGGGCGCATCTGCGCCTATTCAGAAACCTCCACTGGCGCCGAGACCCAAGGAGGTGTATTCATTCAATTACGAAGACACCCTGCAACTCTTTGAAATACTGAAGCAGGGTGACAAAATCAAACTTCCGGACCCAAAGCGGCCCGATGAAGTCGGGAAAGTGGACAACCCGAGGTACTGTCACTACCATCAGTTTGTCGGACACCCGACCAAGGACTGCTACGTCCTCAAGAATTACATCCAGCGCATGATCAATGCGGATGTAATCTCCGTCGATTACGAAGAGAAGACGGTGTCAGCCAATGTGGTGTCACTCCAATTCGGTACCTTGCCGCCGACCACCACACAAGATGGCGTCGTCCCCATCCCTAAGGCGACAATGGAGGTGGTGAACTTTCCACCTACCCGTGACAATGCGAGTGGACTCATTCCACTCACCACATCTCGAGGAGAGGTCCTCTGGGTTCATCCCGACCTCGTCTCCGAGATGACTCAACCGGAGGTACGCTCTACCTCCAAATCAAAAGGCAGGAAGATCAAGTCTTGCCGTACGGTCTCTTCTTCAACGGAAGAGGCACTTCCAGTGCAGACGCGTGCACAACAGAACGCTCAGCCCGGCGAAGCTGCCGTCGAGATGGTGCCTCCTGACACCATCCCTGAGGAGGGCCCGTCTAAACCCTCAGCAGCCAATAAGCAGAAGCAGATGGAGGCTCATTTCGACAGACCTCTACGGAAGGAGACTGCTTCGGGGCTAGCCAAGCCCCACAACTTTGACATACTAGCACAACTGGCCAGTACTCCTACACGCTTGTCTTTGTTCGAGCTCCTGCGTCTTTCCAAAGACTCCCGAGAAGCTCTCTGTGAAGCTCTGAAGGACGCTGAATCCTTTCTCAGTCAGGTCAAGCAGCCTGAAGACCTCCCAACTACTTGTGCGCACTGTCATTGTACGGAGGAAGTTATCCCAAACATAACTTTCATCCAACAGGACATGCTGTTCAAGCACCACCGACATAACCGACCGCTGTATTACACAGGGTACATCGGTTTAGTCAAGGTGAGCCGGATTCAGATCGATCCGGGGTCTTCCCTCAGCATTATCCCGAAGGCGCTGCTATCAAAACAGGGGATCCCAATGTACCGGCTGGCACCCTCCAATACAACCATCAGTGGCTTCAACGCTAGCAAAAGCGAGCCACTGGGCAAGATCCGACTGAAGTGTCACATAGGCAACCTCAAAACCGAGGTGACTTGTTATGTGGTGGATGCCGAGGTCAACTACAACATCCTGCTCGGCCGACCATGGCTACATGAGTACATGGTGGTACCTTCCACGCTCCACCAATGCATGAAATATGTATCCACCAACGGCATCATCCGGACGGAGTTCGCAGACATCGATCCTTTCAAAGGGATTGAAGCTTACTTCACCGATTCCGACTTGTACAAGCCACTTGACGAGGAGGAAGCCAACGATACTGATGATGAGGCAGAGATGGCAACTGAGCCGGACACGGAGCCTGAGACGAATCCAGATGCCCCACTGAAGATCCGACTGAAGGGCAAACCACCCCAGAAGGTGCCTCCAATGAGCATCAAGCTATCAGGGAAAGCACCGATTCCTGAGGCTCCTCTGAAGATACGCCTCAAGAAAAAGCCGCCTCAAACATCGGCTCCCCTGGTGGCAAAATTACAGGGGAAGGCACCACTCACAGGAGGCGCAGTTGAGGCACCTTTGAAGGTGCGTCTTAAAGGCAAGCCCCCGCAGTCATCCAAGATGCCAGAGAAGGCTCACATCGCCCTCTCAGACCCCAGAGTCAAAGCTGTGGTAGATTCTCCTGATCCGACCCCAGTGCTTACAGATGAGGAGCTCGACGAATATATCTCTGCTGATATAGATGTACCCTCCTTAGACAATGTAATCCCACGGGATAAGATCTCGTACTTTATCAATAATAGAGTGTCGTTTAATTATTCTTGTCTTCCACACTGGAATGCTATGTATATATTAGATAACGCTCTACGGTCGTTGCAAACACAAATAACGACCGTCCATGTAAATCAAGTAGTCCCGTCTCAAGGAGTCTGTTTCATAACCCCTCCACGAAGTCGAGACAAAGGATCCATCATTTTGGGCAAGGTCGAGCGTCATCAAGACCTTCCGCCACTCGAGCCAGAACCTGATACAGGCAGAGTACAAGTCTACCGATATACAGATATGGCGAAGCACATCATCCAAAAGATGGGCTACGACTTAAAAAGCAACAAAGGCCTAAACTACGGCAAAGGTCGACATCTCCCTCTTCGGTTTTCAACCCCCAAAGGAAAGCCGCAAGACTACTACAACAAAACTCGACGGGGGGTAGGCTATGTCACGCCGCCATCAACTCCAGAGAGTTCAGACGCAGAAGACGTAGAACATTCCCACTCGTCCGAAGCGTCGACTTGGGATTCCGATACCAGTATCGGATCAGTTTTCAGGAAAGTGCTGTCAGCTAACATGACATCAGCACAACCTCAAAAAGGTGAAGGCGAAGACCAAACGCCGGAATCCTTCGAAGAAGAACCCTGGGCTCAACGCCTAGGAGAGCAATGGGAGTCTCGTTTTGAGTTACGTGAACCTCCCACCGAAGACGAAGTCGAGCAGATCGACCTTGGGGACGGATCTTCTTCCAAATCCATCTTCGTCAGCAAAAGCCTAGAAGGAGAAGACCGTGAGTCTCTAATCCAGCTGGCTAAAGAGTATATCGACGTCTTTGCCTGGAGCTACGAAGACATGCCAGGACTCGATCCACAGATCGCAATGCATAGGTTGAACATCTTACCTGATGCCAAACCTATCAAACAACAACAGCGATGTTTTCGGCCGGACATCATGAATGCCATTGATCAGGAGGTGGACAAACTCTTGACTAGCGGCTTCATCCGTGAGGAACAACACCCAGATTGGGTAGCCAACGTCGTGCCTGTCACCAAGAAGAATGGAAAGATACGAGTCTGTATCGACTTCAGAGACCTCAACTCTGCTTGTCCGAAGGACGAATTCCCGCTTCCGATCACCGATGTGATGATCGACAACACATGTGGCTTCGAACGCATGTCCTTCATGGACGGGTATTCAGGCTACAATTAAATTAAGATGTTCCTCGACGACGCAAAACATACGTCATTTAGGACTCCAAAGGGCGTTTTCTGCTACACAGTGATGCCCTTCGGCTTGAAAAACGCCGGTACGACATACCAACGAGCTATGAGCACCATCTTCCGTCAACATCTTCGCAAGACAGTGAATGCTACGTTGACGACATCGCAGTCAAGAGCCGCCTCAAAGGAGATTACTTACAGGACCTGAAGACAGTCTTTGATCTCATGCGGGCACATCAACTCAAGATGAACCCCGCTAAATCCTTCCTGGGGGTTTCTAGCGGAAAATTCTTGGGCTTTGTCATCACGGCGAAAGGCATTCATGTTGATCCCGAGAAGACCAAAGCCATCCTCAACATGGACCCTCCGAAGAATCTTTGAGAACTTCGGGGCTTACAGGGACGTCTGGCATACATCCGGAGGTTCATAGCAAACCTCTCCGATAAATGTCAACCCTTTACTCAGCTCATGAAAAAGGGAGTCTCTTATGTCTGGACAGAGGAGTGCCAAAAGGCTTTCGACGACATCAAAACCTACTTGACGAGCCCACCAGTCCTGGTAGCACCAGTCGCCGGTAAACCATTTCTCCTTTACGTCCGTGCCATGGATCATTCTTTTGGCGCTCTGCTGGCTCAAAACAGCGATACAGGCTATGAGCAAGCAATCTACTACCTCAGTCGAACGCTCATCGGGGCCGAACACCGGTACAACCCCGTCGAGAAGGAGTGCTTGGCTTTGGTATTTGCCATCCAGAAGACTCGTCATTATGTCTCGGGCCAGACAATTCATGTCATTTCCCGAGTCAATCCGCTCAGAGTCCTCATGACGAAGCCAGGATCATTGAACTCCCGGCTAGCCACATGGGCGATCTTGCTAACACCGTATAATATGGTGTTTGTCCCACAAAAAGCTGTTAAAGGTCAAGCTCTGGCTGACTTTTTAGCCGCACACCCCATCCCAGAATCCTCAAAGCTCTATGAAGATATCCCGGATGAGGTCTAAGAATCCAACGTCACCGAAGGAAGCTCCGTTTGGCGGATGTTCTTCGATGGCGCTTCAAGAACAGGCCCCAAAGGCCAAATCATCGCAGGAGTGGGGGTAGTCTTAGTCTCCCCCGATCAGTTGGTCATCCAGCATGCTTACTCCCTTTCGAAGCCGTGCTCCAACAATGTTGTCGAGTACAATGCACTCGTCATGGGACTCCAGCTCGCACAACAGCTGGGGGTCGACCATCTGGAAGCCTACGGCGACTCAAAACTCGTCGTGAACCAAATTCGGGGGCAATACGAGGTTCGTCATGAGGATTTAATCTCCGACCATGAAGTTGCATTGAACATCATTTCAACCTTCACCGGGTTCTTCATCGAACACGTACCTCGTCTACAAAACTTGGAGGCTGACGCTCTGGCTGGCCTCGCAGCCTCATTGGCAGCGCCCTTTGGGACTCAATACTATGTCACGGTAACAGGCCGAGACTTGATTTGTCCTAGAAACAACCTGTGTTTGTGAGTGGCTCACGCCATGCCAACGAACACTGGTGTTAATGTTCGAGACTGGAGGTTCCCGTTTATCGACTTTGCTGTCTACGGAATCCTTCCAGAGGACCCGAAGGAAGCTGTCTCAGTCAGAAGACGCTCTCTTCGATTCTACTACGATACAGCTACCAAAATGCTGTACCGACGCTCCTTCGATGGGCTCCTCCTTCGATGCCTGTCTAACGAAGAAGCAGCCGAAGCTCTTCAAGAAGCTCATGACGGAACTTGCGGAGCTCATCAACCCGGTCCTAAGTTGCAGGATCGACTGCGGCGTATGGGCTACTACTGGCCAACCATGGCCGCCGACGCTGCTGAATATGCTAAGAAGTGTCACGCATGCCAACTTCATGCAGACTTCATACATACACCGTCTGAACCGCTACATCCTACAGTCGCCTCCTGGCCCTTCGAAGCCTGGGGCATGGATATTGTGGGACCAATCACCCCTCCTTCATCAAGAGGACACCGCTTCATCCTGGCCATCACTGATTACTTCTCCAAATGGGCAGAAGCAGTCCCACTCGCGGAAGTAAAGAGCTCCAGGGTGGTCAGCTTTATCAAACACCATGTCATTTACCGTTTCGGAGTACCCCGGCGGATCATTCATGACAACGGTCCTCAGTTTATCAGCCACATTTTTAGCAGGTTCTGTGAAAGAATCGCATTCAAAATGTGGCATCCACCGCCTATAATCCGACAGCAAACGGGTTAGCAGAGGCGTTCAACAAAACCATCGTCAGGCTGCTCAAAAAGGTCGTGTCATCCAACAAACACGACTGGGACGAAAAGCTTGGCGAATGCCTTTGGGCATACCGCACAACGGTACGGACCCCAACAGGCAACACACCATTTTCTCTGGTCTACGGGAGCGAAGCGGTACTGCCTCTCGAGATCCAGATACCCTCACTCCGCGTAGCAATAACAAACAAACTCACAGAAGAGGACAATCAATGTCGTCGTCTGCGGGAACTGGAGGCACTCGATGAGAAGCGTCTCCTGGCTCAACAACGCATCGAACTCTACCAAGCCCGTATATCACAGGCTTTCAACAAGAAGGTCAAACAGAGGACTTTCCAAGTTGGTGACCTGGTTTTAGCAGTCAGAAGGCCAATGGTGTTAACTCACAAGACACCAGGAAAGTTCGAGCCCAAGTGGGAAGGACCTTTCATCATAGAGACGGTGTACTCAAACGGTGCTTACCGCCTCGCCAAACCCAATGGAGACTTATTTATGATGCCCATCAACGACAAGTTCCTAAAGAAGTACTATTCTTGACATCCTTCAGACATGTACTTCCCCAAAGGGGACCTGTGGGCCCAATCATCAGGGCTCACACACAATCTCCTTCCACAAACTCATACGCTTCTGGAACCCAGCTGTTCCGTGGCATCCTTCAGTAGAAAGACAACCACGTCCACATCACCTCTGAGTTGTTCCTCTACACCCTACAAAGCAGAATCTTACGCTACGTAAGCCGACGCTACCCTTCATGTTTACCACGTCCACATTACCTCTGAGTAAACATCTCGTACAAACAACCCCTGCGTTGTCGTACATTGATCGCAGAACTTCCATGTCCACATCACCTCTGAGTTGTTCAGCATATCCCTCAGGATCATTTCTACCACGTCCATCACACCTCTGAGTAGGATGATTCTATCATTTGAACCCTAATGATTGCCACGTCCACATTACCTCTGAGCAAACATGTCGGTTCCTTCAAACTTATTATCTGTGCCTAAAAACCAAGGTGCACAAAAGATAATAGGTCCACACAAATCATCAAGTTCATAATAACAAAAAAATGAACACATCACAAAAAGTTGCGTACTTCTTTATTTTCTGAAAAGAGAGTACAAAAACTATACTATCCCCCAGCAAAGGATTGCAAAAGAAAAAAAAGGGAAAGCTACAGTCCCTGAACCTCCCCAGGGTGGGCTGAAAGCTCCCTGACCCGAAGTCTTAAGTCGGCTGTACGGGCCTCCACAGTCGCCAGGACTCGTCGCTCAGCTTCTTGACGCATCAATTCAACAGCCCCAGCGGAAGTATCGCTCTCATGCTTCTCATCAAGCTGTTGTCGCTGCTACGCTAAGGCAAGAGTCCGCTGAGTAAAAGTCATTTCTTCCTTCTTGAATGCTGCGTGTTCAGCCCGGACACGCTCGGCATCTAACTGGAGTCGGGCCCGTTGGTCCTCAAGACGGCGCATCTGGGTGTCGATCTCCGCAATGTTAGCATCTAATGCAGCTCGAGTTTCCACCGTCGTCTTCATGGACTGAGATAACTGCTTTACCGCAGCCTCAGTCTCAGCCACCTCGCGCTCCCAAGTGTCCACAATGGCCTGGTATGAAGACTCGATCTCGGCAATCAGCTTCCCCTTCTCCGCATCTATCAGGAAGGAGAGGTCGTTTCGCTGGATGCGCTAAAGTTCCGCGAGCCATTCGTCCAGCTCGATCACCGAAGCCTCCAGAATTTCGGCCATATGGTCGTGGCCTTGGTGAATGCGGATCAGCTCGATACAGGGCATTGCCAGAGCTCTTGCCGTCGCAAAGCTCCCGTTGGCATCCATCACAGCAGATACACCCTTCTACAGTATTTTGTACACCCTATCGACGAGGAATTTCATATATTCGTCTGCATCCGCCAGGACCTGCGGCGTCATAGCAGGAGTTGGAGGAGCTACTATAGTTTGCGGACCGAAAGAAGATTCGCCAACCTCAACTTGCGAAGCTTGGACCTCGGCATCAATGGGCTCTTCATCAACAGGGGCTGGACTGCTAGCCCGAGGAGCCGAAGGAACAGAGGAAGCCCGCACAGGCGTCGAAATAGTACCCTAAGTAGGAGGGGCAACAGAGGGTTCCACACCCTCGTCCTTCTCAAGACCGGAGGGACCACCGACATCAACGGCCACCTCTTCTACCCCCAACGTCCTATCAACAGCTGGTACCTCCCTTGGCAGAATAGGGAGATTATCACTTATCTCTTGACCCGCCTCAGTGGTCGTGACCGACAGACGGGTCTCGTCATCAAGTCCCTCAACAGGGACAGAATCTATCGCTACCTCCTGATCGGTAGCCGCCTCAACTTCCACGGTTGAAGCTGGGGTAAGACTCGGCAACGATACAGCCGACCTCCCCTCATCATGATAAGGAGGGGAATCAACCCTCTCCTCTGTCTCAACCATATCTGTTGCCCCCGTAACAGACTCTTGCAGCCTTGGAGCAACGTCATCCGAAGGCGACGAACTCTAATCCACCTCATCATCAGGATGCCTCGAGTCCGTAGGACCCTCAACGTCCAAGGGCTCCACGACAGACTGTACCTTCCCGGAAGTTATTGCAACCCCAAAGACAGGAGATGCTAAGACCTCCGCAGGAACGTCTTCGGGTCCCTCCTCCACGGGAGACATTATCATCGGTGGAATGCGCTCATCAGAAAAGCCTACCACCTCCTTCGGTTTACTAGCACCCGATTTTGAAACACGGGACTTCTTCTTCGACTGCAAGAAGAAAAAAAGCATGTGTCACCTCAATGACAAAATGAATTAGAATTACGGAGCACTCCTTACCTCAGCAGGAACTGATCCCGTTGGCGTTACAAGTAGCACTTCCGTAACCTTTGGAGTCGACGTCTTTCTCGACCTCTTCGGTACAGAAGAACCAGCTTCTGTGTTAGCCCGCCTCTTCCCAACAGACGGATCTCTCACTGGCGCTACAGCAGCAGCCCGATATCCCGTCAAATCTGGTGGACGATATGATCGGGCTACCATCGACATGTTTGCCGTGGCCTCCAGCTGAGTTCCAATGATGAAACTAGTCTCCCTGTCATAACCAGGAGATGCAGCATTCATAATGCAATACAGCTTGGCGGCCGGATATAGGATCTGCGGCCGAGGATTGCGAACTGGCGTAGTAAAACTAACGCTAGTGCATCCAGCGTTATAATACTGCCAGCCCCGGGCACCGTCCAGCAAACTCCCGACAAAGCCTAGACTGCTACTGGGATTCCGCAACATCAGCTGGGTATAGCCAAATTGACGAACAAATCGGCTTGGCAGATATGGCTCCAGATAACATTTATTCTGGTTGCGGTAGACCAGGTGAGAAGGCCGGATACTTTGCAACCAACGAAAACTCCATTTCGGCAAAGTGACTGCATCTTCGCCAGAGTCAACTAAATCTTGGTCGGCCTCAAAATCTTTGAAAATCGGGCCAACCATGACAATTTCCCACCCCTGAAGGTAGGACAAGACTCTCCTGCAAACTGGGACGCCAGTGTATGACCACTTCCTCTTGTAGAAGCGGCGGATGAAGGCATCCCCTTCAACATGATCCTCCTCCGGACCGGGACTCATCACGTTCGGATAATGCAAAATCAGCCATCCCATAAGATAATGGAAAGGCAGCTCGGTCCGGGGAAAGTTGTCATTATTACCTTTCTCATGGATCACGTCATCAGTCTGTAAGATAGCATCCTTTGTAGGGTTGATCACCGCCTCATCAAAATCAACCCCCATTTGGCAAAGAGAAGCATCCAAGAGGACTTCGTTCAACAGAGGGATCGTCATCGACACTGGCACAACAAAAGTGGAAGTCAGATAAAAAGGCAAAAGGCATTAATAGATTGACGCAGCGTCAGGGCATAGACCCATGCGCGTCAGCTTCAGCGCATCACCCATGCGCGTCGGCATTGGAGCTTCGGTGCATCATCAGGACGTAAACCCATGCGCGTCAGTATTGGAGCTTCGACGCATCATCAGGGCGTGAGCCCATGCGCGTCAGCAAAAGCTTCGACGCATCATCAGGGTATAAAACCCATGCGCGTCAGCAAACTAAACCTCGGTGCATGATAAAGGCCTGAGCCTATGCACGTCGGCGGGATAAAACCTCAGCGTATCAAGGACAGAAGCCCATACGCATCGGCAGCAGAAAGTTAGAGCACATTAGATAGCAAAAGTCGACACCCACCCGTCACCCCGGGGCGAACATCGGCCGGAGTCGCAATGGTGGCAGGAGCATCCTCGTCGGCGAACTCTGCCAGCTCCTTTCCCTTGGCACCGCCGCGAGGAATCTTGGGAGCCATTCTATCAGAGAGGAAGAAATTAGGGTTTTTAGAGGAACTCTAAAGGAGGCAAAGGCACAGAGGAGAAGAGCTCTCTCTCTCTCTCTCTCCATCTCTCACCTATTTATAGGCCATGGTCACACGCGTGAAACGATGACGAGTGATCTCAGCCGTCGCCTTGGGTCTTGTGAAGATAACAGCAGATAAAACCAAAAGATCATCATTAATCTTTTCGGTTACCGAGGCATTATCATATTCATTAATTAAAAAGAGCGTACGGCTGAACAGGCATGCGCCCCAACAGTCATGCGCCCTGATCGCCATGCTTCTTATTCAAAGTATTCCAAAACTTATTCAAAAGTTTTGAAAACTTTGAAGGGGGTCTTGTAGAAGCATGGAATTTCACAACCAGAAAGCTCATGCGCCAGACACTACATGCACCAGAACTCGAACAGAACACTTCACAGCAAAGTCAATAACCATAGACATTTGAAGAAGGACTTTTTATTTATATATAAAAATCTATTATATGTCTAGAAAAGGTTGTACAAAGGAGAATTTCTACAAAGGAAAGATCCTAAGTCTACAGCCAGCGGCCACCATGCGCCTCCAGATAGGTGCAGCAGCTACCATGCGCCTTCAGATAGGCGCAGCAGTCACCATGCGCTGCCAGTTAGGCGCAGCAGATGTCATGCGCCTTCAACCAGGCGCATCCCGCCATCTCTTCAGCAGCTCAGTTATGTGCATCCAGCTCAGTTATGTGCATCCCTTCAGCAGCCCAGTTATGTGCCACTCTTCCAACCAGGCTCGCCTGGCCGAGCAGAAGCCCAGTTATGTACCGCTCTTCCAGCCAGGGTCACCTGATAAATGCTTCGATTACACAAAGCATTTAACCCTCTGGCTGGAACCAAGGGAGAGAAGAGCACCGCAAATCTGTGGCCAGGGGAGGCTTCGAAGAAGCCTCCAAAGACCAAGGAAGACCGTGATCAAAATCACGGCGAAAGGAGCAGCTTTCAACACAATCAGAGTGGGCAGCACCCACTTTGAAGGAAGAGAGAGCCTAGCACCGCCATTCCGATCTACGGCTCTTCCGGAACAACGGAGACGAGGCCCGAGCATCCCTATCTTTGGATGCAATAAGCACCTTCCGCCTGCCTGAGAAGCCCTCGACTCCGTCTTTTAGATGTAACAGTCACCTTCAAGTGCATCAACGACGACAAGGCGTCTCATCTTCACCCTCAGGAATACTTCGTCAACAGAATGCACCAAGTTCATGTTGGAGGTACGTGAGGGAATGAGAAGCAAACATTCTCTCCATACCACTATTTATAGGCCGGGCAGATCAAACCCACGCGCCAGGTGGATGGCTCTCCGAGTTCCGAGCAATGAACTCACATTAAATGGATGAACCAGACGCCTCGACTTCAGCCAAACGGCTATTTAAAAGCACTCGAGAAGCGAAACAGCCGCATCATTAAAGACGTGTCGGATGCGCCGGCTGGACAGCGCATCACACCCCCAAACATCAAGCGCCTTCAACAGATACGCCCTGTACCAAGCGCATCACAGGGGATACGCCCCCATACGTCCCCATACGCTTAGTGGAACGTCAACCGACGCGCCCACTCAGCTGTCCATCGAATGTCACAAACATTAAATGCTGGACTGACAGAGTTGGCAGCACGCCTTCCCAAGTCTGGACGGTAGACAGCTTTTGCAGAAAATGAAGCGTCCACAACGTCAGCATCATCATGACTTTGCCCCGATGGCTGCTGCCACGTGGCCACCCAACCATCCGCATGCGCCTCAAAAGCCATGTGCCTCAGATCCTTCACTGATCCCTAAAAGACAGAAGAAGAATCTCCAGTTCAAGCTTTGCATGCGCCTCAAAAGCCATGCGCCCCAGACTGATCTCTGATCCCGAAAGACAGAAGGAAAGTCGCTTGCATGCGCCTCAAAAGCCATGCGCCCAGAACCGCTCGTGACTCCTAAAGGTCACGAGCCAAAGTCTCATCATGCGCCCAATCCAAGGTGCATCCCACCAAATCATCCCCCCATCAGATCCGAGATCTCCGAGCCATGAGTCGACGACACGTATCCTTTGACTCAACTCATCCAAGATTTCAGCAACAGAAAGATCTTCTTCTCTGCTATGTGCCGGCTCACAACAGCAGCATGAAGAATTCAACCCCTCGAGTAGGGCGCATCATCCATGCGCCTCCATCAGCAGTCTCCACGTGGCGTCCCCACGTATCGACGCATCCTACATATGCGCACATGAGCAGTCAACCTGCCCAGCTATAAATAGAGGAATCATTTCCTTCTTCCACACACAGACCTACACATACAGACAATACAGGCAGATATCACCAGAGAGGCAGATACAGACACTCAACGTCTTCCTCCTCTCAGCAAGCTCCAGCACCCAGAGCAATCTACACCTTCAGAGAACCGATAACCGTCGTCAGCCCGTCAACGGAGTCAACGCATTACCACTCGCTCCATTGGCACTTAGGACCCAGATTAAACAAAAGTGTACTCCTAGGACTACATCTAAGTCCTATATTATAACACTGTTCTGTTTGTATTAAGATTTGCAATCAAACGATTTTAATGGCAAACACTCGGGAAAGACATCCAAGAACTCAGCAATAAGTGGATGTGGCAACACCGGCCCCGCCAACAATGCTCCATAAAATCCATCTCCTGGCTCCGCTGTACCCCTGGTGAACTCAAACTCCGGCTCTCCCGGCAGCCTGAACAGGATCCTGCCCCCTCTGCAGTCTATGCT
The DNA here is from genome assembly GCA_029216955.1 of Iris pallida. Lineage (NCBI taxonomy): Eukaryota > Viridiplantae > Streptophyta > Magnoliopsida > Asparagales > Iridaceae > Iris > Iris pallida. The sequence continues at coordinate 1,665,442 of JANAVB010041017.1, read as the reverse complement.
AGCATGGTGTATGCTCAACCAGTCCATACCGAGTACCACATCGTAACTCGGAAGTGGCATTACGAGCAAACACGCACTCAGCTCCCGGCATCTCAAAGAAACTCTCCGCCCCTTGCAAACATTATTAACCAGGATGATGCTATTTCCAGTCATAATCTTGCAAGTCCTACCAAGATACTCAGCAATGATATTGTGCCTAAGAGCAAAAGAAACAGATACAAAACTGTGCGTAGCACCAGAATCAAACTAGGCTAAAGCTGGAAAATAATCGAGCAGAACAGAACCTGCAACAACATCTGTAATAGGCTCAATCTCCTCGGCTGCAAGAGCAAAGGCTCTACCCTGAACACCCTTTTGCTGGCGGTGCTGGACAAACTGCTGCTGCTGGGTCGAAAGTGGACCCCGCTGCTGAACTACCGGCACACTAGATGGTGCCCTCGGAACAGGTGCCCTCTGAGCTGCTCCAGCAACACGGGAGTTCTTAAGACACTTCCGTATCTGATGCCCAGCGGCACCGCAAAAGAGACACAAACCCAGCCTCCTCCTGCAGAACTCAAAAAGGTAACCGGGCTTCTTGCAGTAGTGGCACGGAGGATCATCCTGCCCCTGACGCTGCTGAACCCTCTGGACAGGTGCCCTGGCCTGCACCTGCTGCTGATGATGCTGGAACGGCTGATGCTAAAGCTGAGGGCGCTTAGCAGCCCCCGCGCTGCTACTGGCCCCCGAAAACAACTCACGATCCCTCTTCGGCTTCAAGCCCCACTCCCTCTCTACCTTCCGAGCCTCCGCATAGACCTCTGCATATGTCGCATAGAAGGAAGGGATCAGGATCTTGATATCCCATGTCAATCCCTCCCGAAAGCGCTCTGTTCGGATCACTGGGTCGCTCACCATGTACTCGGCGTATCGGCTCAGCCGGCCGAACTCCGCCGCATACTCCTCCATAGTCATACTGCCCTGCTACAGGTTCTGAAACTGCCGTACTAGGCCGATCTTGTCTGTGGGGGAAAAGAACTTCTCTCTGAACAGGGCCCGAAACTCAGCCCAAGTGTGGCCCTCTCTTGCAAGAGCCGGCTCGTTCCGAAACCATGTCCGAAAAACATCTAATAACTGCAAGCCAACCGCCTCGACCTTCAGGTCGTCTGCCAGGCGGGAGGCCCTCATCTGACGCTCGATATCTTCGAGCCAGTCATCAGCATATACAACACCCTCGGTCCCTCTGAAATCCCTCGGTCCCATCTTCTTGAAAGCCTGGATGTCTCCGGGCTTCTGCTGCTGTACCTCCCGCTGTGGTGCCCCACGCTCTACCGTAGCTAGAGCCAACCTATGGGCATCCTCCATGCCCTGGCGCATGGCCTCAGTCCGTCTCATCTGTGCCTCGTGCTGGGCCCGCTGGGACTCCAACACCTGCTGAAAGAATACGAGCATCTATCCCATGTCTGTAGGCAGAGGAGGCAACGGAAGAACAGCTCCCACCACCATCGGAGGAGTCCCCTGCTGAGGAGGAGGAGGAGGAGGAACACCCCCAACAGCTCCCGTCGTAGCCCCCGGTACTGCAGGAAGAGCACCCGCAGTGACGCCAGGGACAGTCATCGAGAGCGCTGGAGGAGTACCCCCGAGAGCCCCTACTAAAGTTCCAACTACAGGGGAAGTGACTGGAGCCTGTCCGCCAGAGGTAGCAGACCTTTCCATCTCCCCGTGCTCCTCACCGGGAGATGAGTCATAACCATCCTGGAGACAGATTGAAAGGAATATATCAATATGGCACAAGAAGGATTATATCAAAGGAGGACAGCTAGAATACATTAAATCAATATTAAAGACGGTAAGCAAGATAAGCAAGAAAAGATCCTAATGTGATTGAGTACTCTTAGCCTACCACCTCCTATATGTAACACAGGCTCGTAGTCAACACTCTAAGACGAGTGCCGCCACGGCATCGCACTAATTGCGACTTCAGGACCTGCATGGGCCACCACTAAAAATGTATCACGACCCGCACCCGCTGTAAGGGCACGTGTGCGTAACAACGTCCAGCCCTCACCGTAAAAACGGCATGAAACGCTGTAGGTTTACTACTCTAACAACAGTTTATATAATATCAAAACCTGTCGAGAATATGGTCAACTCCGAACGGAGGACAAGCAATGATAATATATGAGTACTCAATCACAACTCTAAGATGATAAAGTAAAGACTGAAAGATAAAGACAACATGACAATAAAATATAACCTGTCAAGTCCAAACACAAAGAATATACAAGTCTTAGTCCAAAGTCTCTAATACAAGCCAAAATAATAACAGTCCCAAGAGTGACTGGAGACAAGGTCCAATACAAAAACCTACTCTATCTACAAGATAGGCGGTATCTCGCCCTGCGGTACTGCACCCTGCAGATCCAGGGTATCTGTCTCTAAACCTACTACGTCCGGTGGGCCGTAGTAAGTGCAATAATAGTCCTCCTCTGCATCTGTAAACATTTTCAACATATCCGGTCACGATAGAACGAGTACATATATCTCATAACAGATCTCAAGATAGAATAAAAGCCATAAGACTGTAAATAGAGCATATACAATGAAATCATGGAGTGTACATATATGTATCATGGCATGGTAAGCTGTAGAGCTAGAGCTAGAACAGGAAAGTAGAACTGAGCATGGTATGTACACAAATTATGGTAAGCTATCTATCCAATATGTGTGAGTAGTAGTTTTAACTTGTGATCGGCTTGGGTACCTTTAAGAACTGGCCTGGCTAGTCATAAGTGCGGTATATGACTAACACTGTTCAAGAATGCAAGATGGATTTGATCACAGGCATACGCTACTACTCCTCCACCCCCAACTGGTAGAATGGATCCAAACAGGATACGTCACTGCACGGGATTCTATGAGAAGGAAGCAAGTCTTCTCTAGAATCAGTGACCACATATTACGCAAGAGCTACAAGGGAGCTTGTACAATACATCCCAAGCTAACAAGGAGTAACATCTCTCGTCGAGATCCAGGAATACCAATCCGTGAGAACCATGTGTCAGGAATAAGTATATCTACACTAATTACATGAATCATAACAGTTATCATAAATTGGAAAAAAGTTATCAGAGAATGTACTCGCCTGTGATATGATATAATATGTCAACTGGATCCAATGCAGCGCCTCGAGGACCTATAGATAACAAGACGTATCAATACTATATTTAGGAAGTAAAGTCAAATCAAATTAAATCCTATTAAGTCATTCTAGGTCAAGACAAGTCTAGTTAGGTCAACCTTGGTCATAGGAGAACATTGGAAGTCAACCCATATCAAACTAGGTCGAAAGTTAACTTACAGTTGACTTTTGGTCAACGGGTCAACTCTGGTCAACTCTAGGTCAACCCTAGGTCAATGGTGACTAACAGTTGACTTTTGGTCAAGTTTTTAAGTCTAATGGAATTTGGGACTAAATTGGATAAAGTGTTGACCCATGGTTGACTTTTGGTCTAATAAGTCAACCGTGGTCAACCAAGGTCAAGACTAGGTCTAGGCGACTATTTCTAACCATTACCAACCCTTACAACCCATATCCAAGTCCATCTTGGACTCCGAAACCCATATCTTGGCCGTAGGCCAATATCTTAAATTTACCCTTTACAAAGGTAAATTCCTAACCTAGCCAAATACCAAGTTAGCCTACCTACGCTTGGTATTTCGACCCGTGCTTCCTAGGGTACTAGGATACTAGCCTACACTATCATTACCTACCAAGCTTCCTAGGTAGAGTGGACATCCAGTCCATCTTACGGCCTATTGCCGATTTACCATTTATCTTGAGTATCGGTGCGATACCATCGTCCTACTCCCACACGAAACCTCAATTTCAACTCGGGAGCCTACCCACAAAATCTAATTCACATAATCTAAGTCTCCTCCAAATTTCAACGCGTTCCGACACTCGGAGCTCAATTTCACCCCCTTCACCCAATCCGATTCACTCAATCTCCTCTAAATTTGATTTCCTACATTTCCTACCCCGTATCCTACACTACTAATAACACCACTCTTCTTTCCCTTCTCCTTCTCCCTTTTTCCTTCCCTTCTCCTTATTCTCCTTCTAATTCTTCTTCTCATTCTTTTCCTTCTCCTCTCCTTATTCTTATATATCTATATACATCTATCTAAACATCTAGCTATATATATATATATATATATATATATATATATATATATATATATATATATATATATATATATATATATATATATATATATATATATACTCGATATATCTATCTAACTAAATATCTATATACACACACACACACACACACACACACACACATATATATATATATATATATATATATATATATATATATATATATTTTTTTTACACACACACACACACACACACACACACACACACACACATATATATATATATATATATATATATATATATATATATATAGAGAGAGAGAGAGAGAGAGAGAGAGAGAGAGAGAGAGAGAGAATAAGGGAGGTAGGGTGCCACCTCACGGGGGGGTGTCTACTTGTCACCCCCCCATGCTATCATCAAGCACATGGGTGCATGATGATAGCATGTGGGGGGTGACAAGTAGACACCCTCCATAGGGTGGCACCTCACCTCCCTCATCCTATATATATATATATATATATATATATATATATATATATATATATATATATATATATATATATATATAGGGGGTATATAGGGGGTAAAAGGGGGGGCTTGGAGCTACTGCTGCTGCTAGATGCTACTGCTGCTGCTGGGCTTATGCTGCTGCTGCCACTGCAATAGCTGCTGCTGCTGCCCCTGCTTCCTACTGTTATTGCTGCTACTTCTTATTCTTCTTCTTCTAATTCTTCTTCTTCTGATTCTTCCTCTTCTCATTCTTCTTCTTCTTCTGATTCTTCTTCTAATTCTTCTTCTTCTCATTCTTCCTCTACTTCCTTCCCTCTCTCTCTCTCTCTCTCTCTCTCTCTCTCTCTATATATATATATATATATATATATATATATATATATATATATATATATATATATATATATATATATATATATATACAATTATCTAGCTATCTATCTGTATATATATATAGACTCTCACACACACACTCCTACCTATATATAAATACATACACACACACACATATCTATATATATAATACATACACACACACATGTAAATATATAGACACACACACACACTCAAACACACTCACACACACACTCTCTCATGACACCACCACCACTCTCCTCTACACACACACACACAAATACATATAATATATATATATATATATATATATATATATATATATATATATATATATATATATATATATATATATATATATATATATATATTCCTCTCTAAAAAGGAAAACCCCCAATTAATCCTTAAACTAGGTTTTAGGAAAACCTATTAAAAGCTATGGTCAAAATGTGGAGAATGATCTCCTCCACATTTATTGTGAAGGAGTAAATGAAATAGAGGAATTAATGAGGGTTAAATGAGCTTACTTAATTGTGATCTCTTGGAGAAGAAAAAGCTCCAAAAATATGAAATGAAGAGAGAGAGAGAGAGGAGGAGAGAGGAGAGAGAGAGAGAGAGAGAGATTACTTAGAGATGAAGCAAAGGGGAGGGGGAGGTGGCCTATACATGGCCGGCCATGGGGGTTTAATGGGTTTGGGTGGAGACCCATTAAGCCCCCAACCCATTAGACTTGGTTTGGTTTTTTTCGGTTTTGGTTTGGTTCGGTTTGACTCTAAATTGACTAATTAATCCTCTAAATGACTAGTTAAGCCATGGGAGTGTGGTTTATGGTTTCTAGCCTTGTTAGGATGGCATGTGGGCCAAGCCCAGCTAGTATGTGGGTCCCACTATGGTCCAGGCTACCCGGGTCTCCAACTTAAGTCCAAATTGGATAAAATTCAAACTAAATCAAACAAATCCCTAAAAATCCTATAAAATCAAATAAAATTTCCAAAAATTATAAAATTTGGAAAATAACAAAAATACCCCTAATTCGAAAACTGGGGGTGACAATGCGATCAAGCTCGTTGGCGACCGCGACACTAGTGTCGCTTTGGCAACCTCTCCGGAGTGTCTGGGTCAATTCCTTCACCTTCTGAGACTGTAAATGAAAGTATAAGTGAATTAAGTCTACAAACATGGAAATCGCAGTCTAATTATAAATAAGGAACTCACCATCCTCACCAACCCAACATAAATAGGACATGCAGTTACCCCCCGTATATGAGAATCATGCAGTTACCCACCCCCATATCTCATTACAGTAGGACTGCCAGACCTGTGGCAGTCCTAATGTAAATCAGGACTGCCACAGTCCTGGCAGTCCTCTTGTGAAGGAGGACTGCCAGGACTGTTGCAGTCCTGATTTACATTAGGACTGCCACAGGCCTGGCAGCCCTATTGTATTCAACCCGTACGGCCAAAAACGACATGCTCGTTTGTCGTGTTCTAGGGTTAGAATTTCAAGATAAAATATGGGTTTCTTGTGTTCGAAAATTTCTTTCATGAACCATAAAGAGATTCTAAACCTAATTTATCAAAAAAAAAATTAGAGAATTAAAAGTATTATAGGGTTTTGAATAAAATGTACAAAATTCTTGAAGAAATTAGGGAAGAATGTACCTAGATTCCGGTTGATTTGACTTGCGTGTCATCTCTTCGAATCTACGAATATTATGGAAGAAATCTTGGTGGAGAAATTGGGAGTGGAGTGGTGGAGAAGAAGAAAATAGGGTTTTGGGAGAGGGAGAGGGAGAGAGCTCTTTTTTTTTTCTTTTTGAGGAGAAAGAGTGTAGAATGAGTAATGAGAAGAAATGAAGGGTTTGGAGGATTGGGCTGCCCCCAAGCAAAATTTGGGTGCCCCTAGCAAATTCTCCACCTTCTTGGGCTGCCCCCAAGTAAGGGTTGCTCCCAAGCAATTTTTGTGGTGCCCTTAGAAAAAACCTTTTATAAAAGTGTAATGGAACGGAATGTTGCTGCACTATGAGGAACCAACTATTGTTGGAGATGTGCGATCACGATCACCACAAAGGAGGATGCGACAAAATCTCAGTCGAGCTCTGGCATTATAATCTTATGATCGGTGGTGTGGAAGAACCGAGAAAGAAACAAAGCAAATAAAAAAAAAATTGTAGGTTGGGGTTTTATTATTCACGATTCTGGTACTATTCTCTTTTAGTTTTAAAATTTTTTGGTTCGGTTTGGGGTTTCAAAACTAAAAACTCCTTTGGAACCAATCCAGAGTATACTAAAATGACTTATGGATTAAAAATTATGGTTGATCATTGATAAAAAATAATAATTAGAATTAATATTGTATTATGAAATGTCTTAACAAATATAGGACGTATTATTTTTATTTAAGTATTCAAGTATATTTAAGAAAAGTTTTCGGTAGATTATAGCATGTTTTGTTTAATGTGTAGAACCGAATAAAAGAACTGAACTTGAATTGACGGATTGGACTGTTTCTATTCCATATGTTTGGATGATCCACTTCTTAATTTTAGAGAACGAAAGGATGGCAGTTCAGTTCGAGGTTGAGATAAAAAAATAAACAAGAGCATACCATGCTCACCCTTACTTGTGATATATGTTTTTTTTTTGAAGTGTCATTTTCTCCGGCTTGGCATATGCCAATGGGGGATTTGAACCTGTGGCTTCCGTGCCGGGCCTCCCGTTGCTACCACTAGGCCACAACCCACAGACTGTGATATATGTTGTTGGACCCAAGCCTTTCTACAGCCACAATATCAAGGCTTATGCGACACATACTTGGTTTGATGTGGAGATTTTTTTAGAGAGAGAGTGAGTGAGTTCTTTTTCGCCAAATTCTCTATGTTAGATGATCTTGAGCGTGTTCGATGTGGGGCCATGGTCCTTCGATGGAAGACTTGTGCTGGTCAAGCAGTGGAATCTTACCCTTCCTTCGAGCGAGATATGTTGGTGACAATGCCAACATGGATACAGTTCCGAAGTTACCAATACAAATATGGAACATGGAAGCTATACGTAAGTGGCAAGCGTATGGACTCGGTAACGATGAACGCGATTGCTTAATATATGTTTGTTGAAATTCTTGTGATGCAATAATTGTCAAAACTCACTTCCACTTTTGGGATACGAGTATGTGGTCAAGCACAGTCTACGTCACAACATTGGCAGTAGTATGTTGTTTATACCTTAATATTTATAATCATCCAATTTCACAAGATCAATACACTATCTGTAGCTCATTCACAATAATATTTATCTGACATATAAGATAAAGGAGCAACACTAAAAGTCCAATAATATATAGAAATCCAGTATCATGAACAAACCCACCAAACAAATAATGGTAGTTATAAAAACTAACTAATTAACATCTAACTCATGAATAAATGATTGGTCTTCCAAACGTTCATATCTCACATCTCCATCGTGGGAACCATGATGCGAAGGGTAGCTCTTGTCTAAAGTTAAAAAATGGTTACCCAGTTAGGATTAGAACAAAACAAGACGTCAATAACTCTAAATTTACATAGTATGATATACATGCATATAGTACAATGAACGAGAAACTATCTAAGTGTACATCATGAAAAAAATATAAGACCATAATTATGACGGTGCTAATAATATGCAAATAAACTAAGAAAATACGAAAAATTAGACAAGATAAAAACAGTAGTCAAGATCACGTGTACAATGTATTTTAGAGTGATAGTGTTCTGTATGTGGATGGTTGTAAGATATCTTTCAGTCGATGCGTACGTGTAGTGCACGACTGGTATTATGCAATTATTGTTTAGGTAGTCTTTAGGTAATTTGCATGACCACATACCTACTTATTATATCTCTTCTGTAATGTCCCACTCCGTACAGTGTATTGTGCTAACTTGTTGGCTCGAAGTGCCTTAATTCGGACTTGGATTCATGTAAAGAATTTATATAAAAAAAACTATGATCAGGATGAAGAAAATTCGTCAAATGCTGGATAGTTTTGATCCTTTCTCTTTTACCTTCATACTTAATAAGATGAACTCTTTTATATTACATAAGATTGTTTATACTAAGTAAAAAAAATCAAGGTATAAGAGAGAATCTTATTGTTGTTAACCTATCATATAGAAATATAGAATATTATAATATTGTTTTATACATATGAATTATTGTATTTTTGTTGGAAAGTAATGGAGTTATGACTAGGGATGGCAATAGAGAATTATTGTATTTTTGTTGGAAAGTAATGGAGTTATGACTAGGGATGGCAATAGAGCGGGTAGGGGCCTGGGACCATATCCCCTATTCCCATCCCCGAGTAGTTTTGAATCCCCATCTCCGTTCCCGTTCCCCGTCTGGTTTAATTTTTACCCCCATTCATGTCCCCGTTAAACAATTAATTAATGCCCTCCCCGTTCATGTCCCCGCCCCCGCTCCGTTGACACTTTCGGGGCCGAATTTTCTCTTGTCCGTATGTCTCTCGCCCGGTTAACAATTTTTTATGAATATTATAAGCTTAAAAAATTATTTTCATTCAAAAAAAAATTACAAGACATGTTAATAAAATATGGTTTTCATAAAAAAAATACTAGTAGATATAGATCATGAACCCATCATACCAATGGGTTGCACATATGGGTATAAGTAATCGGGGTCGAGAATTATAGCGGCGGGGAGTACTATACCCATACCCGTCCCTAAATCTGACTGGAGAATTTTTTTAATCCCCGCCCCCATCCCCATTTTAAATCCCCAAACCCGCCTTCGTTGGAAAAAAAAGGGGTCCCCATCGGGTTCAGAAAAAATTGCCATCCCTAGTTATGACAAAAGTTTTGGGAGTGTTGAGTCATCAAGGTAGAAATTCTTGGATTTGAAAGTATACATGTGTAATAATCCCTGGATTGGGAGGAATGGAAGCACGAATGATGGCTCGAGAAATGTGGTAATAGAAAAGAAAATGTGTTGCATAGTTATTTCAAGTTTCTGTTATCATGCATGCTATATTTGAATAACTAAGTTGTATAGACATGCATGGTCATGGACAACTTATGCACAAGATTTAGTTCCTCGAATAATATTTGGGACACCGAGACCGATTTGACATGGATAGCTGTGCTGACGTACTAGTATGGATAATTCAGGACCTTTAGTGGGACTTGCTAACTGCATTGGAGTGATCATCATCTTACCAGAAATAGTCCAAAATAATGTATCACCAATGACCACCATATAGTTAGGTTGCATGCTGATGACAACTATTTTTCAAGCTTAACAATTATTACAGTGGTGAAGTACATTTATATTTTATGAACGCTAATGATTGATGTAGGGCTACACTTACGACACATTTATATATTATGAGTGATATCATACTTTGTAGGGAAGGATTGATGGTAGCCTCTTGGGTAAGATTCACTATGTCAAGTGATACATTTATGTTTTCATGAATTATTAACTGATCCTAGAGAAAATAGAAAAATCACATAATAATTTTATCTATCCTCACATGAATATCGTGTGTTGGTTTAGGTGATTCGCGGCATAAGGTCGCTCACCAGTGAATGCCCCAATGTGTTGACCCCCTCCTCCATATGTGCTGGGAGTTGCTTGGACGTTCTAAGGTATTGGAGCTCGTTTGGCGATTTAAAGATTTTGGGCTGGAAAATGTCATCTTATGTTTATAAAAGACATAATGTATGAATATTGTTAATTGTATTAGTTTCATGACTTGTAAGCCTTGTGGAAATGTTCACTGTAATAAGATCCAATGTATGTAGTCGAGTTATTCTTTTGGCCCGAGAGTCGTTGTAATTCTGTTGTAAATTATCAATAAAAAATTAATTTTTATCTTGTGTCTATCAATTTTTTTTTGCTTAGTTTATGCTGCAATGACTTTGTTTCTGAGATATTATCAACTTTGTTTGTTCTTGCATTGTACAAGTATAATTTAGACTTGTACGTCATCACACCCAATGACGACTTTTGGTTCTGCGGGACAAGAGCATGACATAATGATATCAGAGCGATGTTAACTTCCTTGGACCCTTAATTGATTCTCTTCAACTTTAACCTGCTTTAATAAAAAAAAAGAAGTCTTTTGACCCTTATTGATATTCTGTTGAATGTTCCATACAATGTTTATATATGTTATTATTCTCATGTGAATATTTGTTGATTGGCAATGGCTTCGAAGAGTAACATTAAATGGTTTGAGAGGGCTGTAAGACGAAATATGTTAAAAATGGATAATTTTGATATTGGATGATCAACAAGGGATAATAATAGAGGTATATAGTGAGTTGAGAGTATTATTATCGCATGACGTGAAGGAAGTGTGCCTAAACTTCAATGAATGGAAATGGATTAAGTTCAAGTAAAATGGTTATCATCATTTGATTTCAAATGATAACCGTTGGAATGAAATTTTAAGTTGAGTGCAAGGACTTGGTGCGATTGGAGGTTTAATTGAAGCATATGAGAATGATTATAAAGATTTATGAATTTTATTGCACTTTGACCTAAGATAGTCTAAGCTGATTCTCTCTTGTGTGGAATAAGTTAATCTTATATCTAGTTTGGCAAATAACATTAGTTGAAACAAATTTGAGTTTAGCGAATCAATGTTTTCATAGTTACACATATATTTGATCACACTGAGGTGTATCGAAGATCAACATATATATTGATTTGTGAATATTGTGGCCGGATGAATGATGATTGTGTAACATATTGAATCGTTGAATTATATTGTCTTACTGGATTCTTGCTACATATATGGATGATATATGGATTAAATGGTAGTATTGGAGTTTCCTATAACTTTGTTAGGTAACCCCGTGCATGGCATGCATGAATATCAGTTAAACTTGGCTTAGCGAATATTGAATTTCTTGTTATTGATTTAGTAAACTCGGAGTGACGAAAGTTGATGGATTATGAGAATTTTTGAGTCGACCTATATTTTCGTGGAATTGTAAGATTAGAACAATTAGTGACTGCAAGAATTGTCTAGACATATGATTGATGATTGAAACTTGGAATTAATGATTGAGATTTATGACTTGTGATTGTGACTGGTATTTATGACTTGTGATTGACGATTGAGATTTATGACTTTGGAATGGTGCAAATTTACATGATATATTTAGGATTTAGACTATAAGAGTTGCTTGGATTGATTTCATCGAATATGATGTACCTGATCATAATTGTTGGATGTTGTTATTCTAGGAAAAGACTTTGCTAGATAGACTTCCACTATTGGATTTTTGGTTATGCTTATGTTAGCAAGTTTGAGTGGTTCATTAGCTATTTTGACTTGGGTTAAAATTCCATAGATTACTAGGTAAGGTTTGGTCTTAGGACATATAAAGATACAGTAATTTTTAGTTGTCCATGGGAGGTGAGTTATCTTGATGTTTAAGTGCGACTTGTGAGTTAGCCAACCTTAGTGGTTAGACAGATGTTCCTATCTTGAGCATTAGGAATCGATATGATGACCATTAGAAGAGTTTGCCTAGGTAGATTGTGATAAAAATAGAGATGAGATAACTTATATTGGAAGGTAAGACTATGAAGTGATTTGGTTCTTGAAATTTTGATTGACTGCTAAGCGGTTGGAATAACAAAATTGTATTTGGATTTAATCGGATTGATTACTTATTGTTGGATTTTCTTAGTTAATTATACTCAAGTGGAGATGATGGATAAGATTTTTTGATAAATTGTATTGTGATTAAAAAATTGTGCGCTTGAAAACACTACTAAAATCTGCTCCATTAGCGACGTAAATTTAGCGACGTTAGTATAACGTCGCTAAATTGTGCACATTAGCGACGTTTAATTAAAACGTCGCTAATAGTATCTACTAGCGACAAAAATAGCGACGTGACAACGACATATATTAGTTACATGAGCTAGTCGTCGCGAAACGTCGCTATGACGTGGCTAATAGCGACTAATTTAGCGACGTTAGGGTGAACGTCGCTAAATTCTAATTAAATTCCCCCCCAACGATTCATTTCCCCCCATTTTACTCTCTCACTCTCTCTCCTTCCCCCCTCCGGCGCTCTCACTCTCTCCGGCGACTATCACTCTCTCCGGCGACTCTCCTCCCTCTTCGGTACGTGACTCTCCCCTCTCTCTCTTTCTCTCTCTCTATTTTGGTTGTTGGTGGTTGGGGGGTGCGGGTGGCTCGGGAGGAGGGGGTACGGGTGGTTGGGGGTTGAGGAATGGTCCGATGGGGGGGGTAAGGGGCAGGGGGGATGCGGGTGGTTGGGGGTGGCTGGGGGGTGGGGCAGGGGGTGAGGGCGGCTCGGGGTGAGGAGGGGGGGCTGGGGGGAGGGGAGCTAGGGTTAGGGTTTGGGTTAGGGGTGGGTGTGTGGAGGGGAGGGGGGTGGGGGCGGCTGGAGGAGGGGAGCAGGGGGTGGGGTCGGCTGGGGAAGGGGAGCAGGGGGGGAGGGGAGGGTTAGCTAGGGATGGGGGTGAGGAGGAGGGCCTGGGGGGAGGGGAGGGTTAAAGGGTTAGGGTTAGGGGTGGTTGGTGGGGGAGGGGAGCAGGGGGGTGAGGGGGCTGGTGGGGGAGGGGTTAGGGATAGGGTTGGGGTTAGGGTTAGGGTTGGTGTAGGGGGGAGGGGTACGGGGGGGGGGGGGGGGGGGCTTGGTCAGGGGCACCGATAGTGCCAAAAAATCTGATAATTTAGTAATAATTATTTATTTTTCGACACCAAAAAAATGTGATACTCCGATTCGAAAGCACCGATATTTGTAACAAGTAGTTTTATTGGTTGGTTAATTGGTAACATGGTGATCATGACATATAGTCCCTGCAGCCATTCGACTAGCGAGGCAGAAACTATGTAGCTATAGATAAAGTTGACTATTCTCCGACCCTCATCCCTCGGCAATGATGATACGACAACCTATCACTATATCTTTTAGTAGTAGATGATGTTTTAGTATTACATTATGTGGGTTCATCTTGATTCTGTTATATCCTTCAGATACTAGATTCGATAAGAACATATACTACACCATATGTACAGAACATAGATGATTCACACTAATGTATGCTAGAATGAATTTTGGGTTGTGTTCTGAGCCATCCGTTCTCACACTTAAAACAAATATGAATTAGTACTGTGTGTCAATCTTTGTTTTTGTATTTTCGGCGAACCCAGGGATTGGATTCTGTATTTTGTATTTTGGATTCTGTATTTTGGCTCCAGCTCCAGCTCCATTTGCATTAATCTACGGTACGACATGGTGATCAGGACATAGTCCCTGCAGCCATTCGACTGGCAAGGCAGAAACTATGTAGCCGTAGATAAAGTTAACTGTCCTCCGACCCTCATCCCTCGGCAATGATTATACGACAACCTATCACTATATCTTTTAGTAGTAGATGATGTCTTAGTATTACATTATGTGGGTTCATCTTGATTTTGTTATATCTTTTAGATACTAGATTCGATAAGAACATATACTACATCATATGTACAGAACATAGATGATTTAACTAATGTATGCTAGAATGAATTTTGGGTTGTGTTCTGAGCTATCCGTTCTCACACTTGGCAAAAAATCGAATATAACATTTTTATCTACTTTCGAAAATGTACTCAAACGAGATGATGGTTCCTTTAGTTAGCTTGCTTATGTTACAATTATATTCTTTGTGAATATCGATCTTACCAGATGGCACCCATGACCCGAGCAGCGACACGTCGTTTGAGGTAAACACTAAATGCTGAGGTGGCTCCTCCTACTATTAAGGAGGAAGTGGCACCGGTAGCTAGTGAGACCGGGAGTTCTATTCATCCAGCACCTGCAGTGGACTATATCTCTCCTGTCGCCGTCGATCCCACTTATTCGAAGTGGTTGCGTGATCGTATCACTGAGCGTTTGCGTGAGCTGCGTAGTTGTCATTAGCTATTAGAACTTATTTGTATTGAAACTTATTTGTATTGGACTATTTGTATTGGATTACATATATGAATTAGTATTGTGTTAATCTCTGGATTGTATCTCCAGCCCCAGCTCCAGCTCCAGCTCCATTTGTATTCTGGATTCCATATTTTTTATTTTGGATTCTGTATTTTGGCTCCAGCTCCAGCTCCATTTGTATTAATCTACGGTACGACATGGTGATCAGGACATAGTCCCTGCAGCCATTCGACTGGCGAGACAGAAACTATGTAGCCGTAGATAAAGTTGACTGTCCTCTGACCCTCAGCCATCGGCAATGATGATACGATAACCTATCACTATATCTTTTAGTAGTAGATGATGTCTTAGTATTACATTATGTGGGTTCATCTTGATTCTGTTATATCCTTCAGATACTAGATTCGATAAGAACATATACTACATCATATGTACAGAACATAGATGATTCACACTAATGTATGCTAGAATAAATTTTGGGTTGTGTTCTGAGCCATCCGTTCTCACACTTGGCAAAAAATCGAATATAACATTTTTATCTGCTTTCGAAAATGTACTCAAACGAGGTGAAGGTTCCTTTAGTTAGCTTGCTTATGTTACAATTATATTCTTTGTGAATATGGATCTTACCCGATGGCACCCATAACTCGAGCAGCGACACGTCGTTTGAGAAAAACATTGTGCAAAATTAAATCGTAAAACGAAGCTGAGTTGAATTTTGTATATACATGCTCTCATTGATATTTAATGGTCATACCATATGGCACCAAAGATCCGAGGATCTCGCTTGAGGGAGGCACAGATGGCTGCTCCAGAGAGCAGTTCCACCGAGAGAGCTTCTCCAGAAGTGATTCCTAAAGCCGAAAGAGCTGTGAAAGAGGAGGTGGCACCAGATGGCAGTTCCACCGGGAGTTTCAGTCATCCATCTGTAATGCCTGTGGTTCGTATTGCGTATCTTGGTATACGTATACGTAAATTGACCCATATTGCAAGTCTCACTGCTTGATTTATTCTAGTATTTCATTGATTGGTTTATTCTTGGGTTGGTTCGGCTTGGCTTGGTTTGCTTTGGTTCATCATGAATCAAAGGTGAACCCTCCCACCTACCACCATCATCCTCATATATATTTCCACCTAACACTCTCTCTCTTCATTACTACTTCTCCACCATTACTTCTTCAACCACCAGGAGGGAGAGAGAGAGAGGGAGAGCTTAGGCAAGTGCAAACTTGCTTCATGATGGATCTCATGTTTTATTATTCCATTCTCTTCCTTACTAGATTCTAAGCCTCTTTAGAACTGGAAGTTTTCGGTTTTGATGGTTATATTTTTGTAGATCTAAGTTTTAAGTTCCTTCTTGTTTAGTTTTCTTGGTTTTGATCTCTAAAAACTTGGTATTTCCAAAAACTAGTGGTTCCATGTTGTAGAGAATTCAATTTCATGCAGTTTTGGCTTTTGTTTCGCTTGATTTCGACTTCGGATGAGGAAGTTATGGCCATGGCAAGTTTTCGGAACTTTCGTGGCTGAACTTGCTGTTTGGGGACGATGAACCCCATGCGCCGGGAACCTCATACGCCCGGGAGGCCATGCGCCGGGAGGCCATGCACCGTGAAGTCCCGACAAGGCATCCCTTAACTCCGAGCGTGTCATGCGCGTAGGTTCCCTACGCGCATGTATTGAAGACGCAACATGAGTTTTCCATGCGCCGATTGGTGCAGGAATCCTGTCACGCCCCAGAACCAGAATACTGGAGAGCGGGGGCCGACACAGCCAGCTACGTATATTGAAATAGAATACATCTCAACTATACGGTCACGGCTGTCTAGATATGAGGGTTTACTACGAGCCAGCAGTCTCTTAAGGTCAAGCCTATTGTCTCAATCTCAAGCAATTAACAGAGTTACAAGATATTAGAGCATCAAATATATATATATAAGGCATCCCAAATATTACATATTGGATGATCATGAAGCTAGTCGTACAAAATGATAGGACTAGCAAGAGTTCAGTCATACATGATCAACCCTAGGATTTGTTAATCATGTTTACAGCCCGTAGGCAGACAGTAAGTAAATGTGCATCGAGCTAACAGGTGCTCGTCGGCTAAACGCCTCAAAAGAATAAATTTACATATAAGTGGGTGAATCAAAAAGGGAAAACCCACTCGTAGCCCGGGTTCCGTCTAGTGTTCACCATTGGGCTGGAAGCTTGGTAGATCCTCGGGAGCTGCTCCGAAATCTGGCCACACAAAACCAGCTGGGTCAAACCCCAGAAAGAGCAAGTGCCACAAGGGAGGCCATAAATAAGAACAAAAGCCAGCATATCAGAACATAAAGAATAAAAGAAAAGTACAAGTAGTAAAAGTACACAGGGCGATAAAAGACTAGGGACGTGGAACCATTCCGGGAGCCAGGTTACAATCCTTAAACCAAACAAGGACCGGGATTGTACCCCTTCGCCTGAATAGCTCACTGTCTCTACCCATTTATCGTTAGATATAAGTAAAACAATCATGATCAAGGGTTCCAGGTACAGGGGCTAGACAAGACTTAGACAGGGCTGGACACCATTCATTCACAATCGGCCAAGCAAGTACTACGGCTTACTACTTTAACTAACTAGGGTTATCACAAGCCTAATTACTAACAAGATGCAAGTGAGAATTCCAGTCCCAAGCCCTGCAGACCATCCAGTTATCCTTCCGCGGGTTGAGAGTTATAGGTGGGTACATTGCCCGGGAGACAAATGTACCCTTAGGTGACTTAGAGGGTGCAACACATGACAGTGTGCTGGAAATGTGCTCTACTCGTCGGCAAGCTACAAGTCCATTAAAGCGCCCAGATAACGAGATTGCCTGTGACTGGGAATTCTCCATGTTCTAGTTTGATCTAATCATTAGCCTAATCCAATTTAGCGCGAGTCCCTGGCCGTGATACCCAGGAAGTCACGTCCTAGACATGATGCAAGACAAGACAAGTGGATTGTACAAGCAAGCAAGCAGAAACACCCACGGTGTCAAGACAAGTCAAGCTAAGTTATCATGTCATGTCAAGTCAGGAGTACGCCACGACGGGCCACTATCGTGTCATATTGGTCATGTCAGGAGTGCACCACTACGGGTCACTGTCGTGTTATGCAAGTTCCTTACCATACCAGGCCATGTACAATAGTCATTCCAAGTATATAAGTAAACATCAAGTTCATGACAAAAGGCATAAGGATATAAAATGGGCGTAAAATACCTAATAAAATATCAATATACAATGCTATAGAAGAGCCAAGCTCAAGGAATTAAAATCAAATCTCCAAGAGCCAATAGATTGCACAAGGGGTCAGGGGGTTGGATTATGCAGGGTGTCAGTTGTACAAGGTGCCAAGTGCGCAGACATAAATTGCGCAAGAAATGGATTGCGCAGGAATGGATTGTGCAGGAATGGATTGTGCAGGAATGGATTGTGCAGGAATGGTTTGTGCAGGAATGGATTGTGCAGGAATGGTTTGTGCAGGAATGGTTTGTGCAGGAATGGATTGTGCAGGAACGGATTGTGCAGGAATGGATTGTGCAGGAATGGATTGTGCAGGAATGGTTTGTGCAGGAATGGTTTGTGCAGGAACGGATTGTGCAGGAACGGATTGTGCAGGAATGGTTTGTGCAGGAATGGATTGGGCAGGAATGGTTTGTGCAGGAATGGATTGTGCAGGAACGGATTGTGCAGGAATGGTTTGTGCAGGAATGGATTGTGCAGGAACGGATTGTGCAGGAATGGTTTGTGCAGGAACGGATTGTGCAGGAATGGATTGTGCAGGAATGCTGCGCAATCCAGTGCTGCGCTAAAGAGCGCAGACTGTAGATCTTCTTCTCGAGGCCGAGAAGAACACCAAGAACACTAAAAATTCAATCTTTCATATCTTTTTCAAATCAAAGCCAAATCTAGATTTTCAAAGTTCTAACTTGAGTAAAATTGAATTCTCTTCCACATGGAAGCATCAAAACAAGCTAAAATCAAAGTTTAATAGATCAAAACCAAGGAATTCCGAAAATAACTAAAACTTAGATCTAGAACAATGGAGACTCCAAATCACAAAATTCCAAGTTCTAATGTTGTTCTCCATGTCCTAATCTAGCTAATGAACAAATAAAAGGTGGTGCTTATTTGATGGCAAGGTGCACTTGCCTAATGGGTTGGGGAGTTGTGTGGAAGAAGGAAGAAGAAGAAGTTGTAAGAAATAAATGAGAGAATAAAGAGGAGAGAGAAAGTAGGTGGAGTTATAATGAGGGTGGTTGTGTTGTCATGAGGGTAGAGTGTAGGTTAAGGTGTTCCACTCATGATGAACCAAACCAAACTAAACCAAACCAATTAAAACCAAGCCGAACCAAAACCCGAAATACGAGAAAACCCAAAATTCTGCAAGTCGAGAAAATTAAAAATACAAGCCAAAATCCAACTACGAGTATAAATACGAAATACGGGAAATGAGGGTGACAACTCTACCCACCTTCAAAGAATTCCGTCCTCGAAATTTAATCAAGGAGCTAGAGATTGCCACGACAAGCTATACTAAGCACAGACAAGCTACACTAAGTAGTTCAATCATACAATCATACAATGCAAGCAAGGAAGGGAAAGCGTAAGGCATAAGAAAGACATTATACCTCACGAGTCAAACAGGTAGGGATATCGCGATCGGATGTCGTCCTCACGCTCCCACGTTGACTCACCTAGAGAGTGATGACCCCAAGCAACACGGACTAAGTTAATAGTCTTGTTCTTGAGCGTCTTTTCTCTCCGGTCCAATATAGACACGGGCCTCTCCTCATACGAAAGGTTGGTACCAACAACCAATTCCGAATGATCTAGGATATGGCTCGGGTCCGGAATATACCGTCGTAATTGGGATACATGGAATACATCATGCACCTCACTTAGCGACGGCGGAAGAGCGAGACGATAGGACACATCGCCTACTCGCTCCAGAATATCGAACGGCCCTATATACCTAGGACTAAGCTTTCCCCGCACACCAAAACGAATGACGCCGCGGGTAGGCGAGATCCTAAGGAATACATGGTCGCCGACGGCAAACTCTAAGGGGCGCCGATGAGCATCGGCCCAATGGCGCTGGCGATCCTGAGCAACTCGGAGGTGATCTCTGACCTTCCTGACCACTTCAACCGTCTGAGAAATCAGTTTTGGACCGAGCATCTGCCTTTCTCCGACATCGTCCCATGCTAACGGGGATCTGCACTTCCTACCATACAGAGCCTCGAAGGGTGCCATCTGGATACTGGCCTGGAAACTATTGTTGTACGAGAATTCCACCAGGTGCAGGTGATCCTCCCACGAACCACCGAAGTCAAGGGTACACGACCGCAACATATCTTCGAGAGTTTGTATAGTACGCTCTGACTGCCCATCTGTCTGCGGGTGATATGCTGAGCTGAACTTGAGACGAGTCCCCAAACTTTGATGAAGACTGCGCCAGAAGTGCGATGTGAATCTTGTATCCCTGTCTGATACTATGCTGACTGGCACTCCGTGAAGTCTGACAATCTGCCTGAGATACATCTCTGCTAGCTGTGCCGTTGACTGTCCAACTCTAAATGGAAGAAAGTGTGCCACCTTGGTAAGCCTGTCCACAATGACCCAAATAGCATCTCTGCCTGCCGGAGACCTGGGTAATCCAGTCACGAAATCCATGGTAATGTGTTCCCATTTCCATTCTGGGATCGGTAAAGGTTGAAGAAGTCCAGCTGGCCTCTGATGTTCAGCCTTGACTTGTTGGCAAACCAAACATCGAGAGACATACCGGGCTATCTCCCTCTTCATACCATTCCACCAAAAGTGCTGACGAATATCTCGGTACATCTTTGTGCCGCCTGGGTGAATGGAGTACTGCGAACTGTGAGCCTCTGCCATGACTTCCTGTCTGATATCTCCACTGGGTACACAAAGACGCGTGCCGTGTCGAAGTGTACCATCCTTATGAATACATAACTCTGGCCTTCTCCCTGCCTCGCACTCTGCTCTGAGCCGCTGAATCTTGGAATCTGTTAACTGTGCTGTCCGGATCCTCTCAACTATGGTGGACTGAATCTGTAGGCTGGCCATCAAGGCCACATTGGAAGGAAGAATCACTTCAATTCCCATCTTCTGAAGATCCGACAATAGCTCTGGTTGCGCCGTCAAGAAATAAACTCCGGCTCTCCTGCTCAACGCATCTGCTACAACATTGGCCTTCCCTGGATGATACTGCAAGTCCACATCATAGTCCACAAGTAGCTCGAGCCATCTTCTCTGCCGCATATTAAGATCTTTCTGGGTGAAAACATACTTCAGGCTCTTATGATCAGTGAATATCTCCACTATGTCCCCGTACAAGTAGTGCCTCCATAACTTAAGTGCAAACACTACCGCTGCTAGCTCCAAGTCGTGGGTCGGGTAATTCTTTTCATGATCACGGAGTTGACGTGACGCATAAGCAATTACCTTCCCATGCTGCATCAAAACACATCCCAATCCTCTGCCTGAAGCGTCGCAATAAACTGTGAATCCTCCGGTCCCATCTGGAAGTGTGAGAATGGGAGCCGTTATCAAACCTCGCTTCAACTTCTCAAATGATTCCTGACATTCTGCTGTCCAAACGAACGGCACATCCTTGCGGGTCAACTGGGTCATCGGTGCTGAAATCCTTGCAAAATCTGAGACGAACCGTCGGTAGTAGCCGGCCAATCCAAGAAAGCTGCGAACTTCTGCCACTGAGCTGGGTACTGGCCAAGACTCGATGGCCACAATCTTCTGGGGATCTACTTCCACTCCTCCTCTGGTAATGATGTGACCCAAGTAAGAAATGCGATCGAGCCAGAACTCGCATTTACTGAACTTGGCGTACAACTGGTGCTCTCTGAGAATCTGGAGGACAACTCTGAGATGCTGCTCGTGCTCTGCTTCATTCTTGCTGTAGACCAGGATGTCATCAAGGAACACTATCACAAACTGGTCCAAGTAAGGCATGAAAATACGGTTCATGAGGTCCATGAACACTGCCGGCGCATTGGTCGCTCCAAAGGGCATAACTAGAAACTCCCAATGCCCGTACCTAGATCTGAACGCCGTCTTCGGGATGTCCTGCTCTCTGACTCTGATCTGGTGGTATCCTGACCGTAAGTCTATCTTCGAGAAAACTGAAGCCCCCTTGAGTTGATCAAACAAGTCATCTATCCTTGGAAGAGGGTATCTGTTCTTGATTGTCACTGAGTTCAAGGTACGATAATCAACACATAGCCTAGACGTACCATCCTTCTTTTTCACAAGAAGCATCGGGGCTCCCCAAGGCGATCCACTTGCACGAATGAATCCCTTGGTCCTGAGTTCTTCAATCATCTTATACAAAATCTCCAACTCTGAAGGCGCCATTCTGTAGACTCGCTCTGATACTGGTGCTGTCCCGGGAATCAAGTCAATGGTGAACTCGATCTCCCGCTCTGGTGGCATCCCTGGAAGTTCCTCTGGAAAGACATCTGGAAACTCTTCAACTATCCGGGGCAACTGCACTGCTGCTACTGCCATCCGCAATACTGGGGGAGATGGCTCTACTGTGCCTTTGGAAAAAGAAAACTCTGGCTCTCCGGGAATACTAAAGACAACTCTGCCAACATGGCAGTCTATCCTAGCATAATGGTTCCTCAACCAATCCATGCCTAGGACTACATCATAGTCTGCCATAGGGAACTCTATGAGCCTAGCGGGGAACTCTCTACCGCTAACTACGATCCGACACGAGGAAAATACTCGATCTACTCCCACAAGACCATTACCAGTAAGTATATTGAGCCTCACTGATAATGACTCGGGCTCCAATCCTATCCGTGTCGCGAATCGTGCAGACATGAATGAATGCGATGCACCAGAATCAAATAATACAGATGCTGGAAAAGTGTTGACGAGAATAGTACCTGCCACTACCTCATCTGGTGCAACTTCTTCTTCCATGGTCATCATCATAGCCTGACCTCTAGCTGCGGGTCCCCTCTGCTGGAAACCCCTCTGTCGGCTCTATGCTGGAGCCTGGGTGAACTGCTGCTGGTTCTACTGCTGAAAGGCCTGGGCCTGGGGCGCCAATGGCCTCGGGTACTGCTGTTGCTGCTGCTGGACTGGAACTGGGACTGGTCCTCTCACCGAAGAACTAGAAATGTTAGATGACGTCGAGCCACCCCTATTCGGGCAGGTCCCTATCTTGTGATCTGCTCCTCCACAAGCCAGGCACAACCCCTGTGCCCTACGACACTCTGCCACTACATGGCCCGGCTTCCCGCAATGAGAACATCCCACCGCGGAAGACTGCTTCTGCTTCTGCTGCTGCGGGTACGTCGGGGTCGAATGCTGAACCGACGTCACTGAGGCCGCCCGCCTCGGAGTTCCAATGGTTATACCCCTAGCTGCCGGGGCTGGAGCTGAAGATTGGTGCATCTGGTTGTGGGACCGCTTCCTGCCTCCGGTCCTATCCACAATTCTCCGGGAGGTATACTCATGCCTCCTTGCTGCCTTCAACACTGCATCGAACGTCTGGTGCTCGAACTGCTCCACAGCCAATAATATCTCTAAGTGCAGCCCTTGCTGGAACCGCTGAGCCCTATCGAACTCGGTTGCCACCAAGGTGGGGGCGAACCTACTCAGCCTGGAAAACTCGGTCGCATAGCCATCGACCGTCCTGCCTCCTTGCTTCAAGTTGGTGAATCTGGTCTGCAGGTCGTACCGTGCCACCGCATCGAAGTACTTTGTCTGGAACCTCTCTCTGAACGTCGCCCAAGTGACTGGTGTTGCTAATCCCATGGCCTGAACTGCCCACCAATCACGAGCCAAGTCTAACAACTGTAGGCGTACCACCGCCACCTTCTCATTCTCAGGCGTCCTAGCTGCTTCTAGAACCACCTCGGTATCCTGAAGCCAAGCGTCCGCGGCAATCGCATCTTCACTGCCGTCAAAGAAGGGAGGGTTCAAGCGCTTGAAACTGTTGGCCGCCTGATTTCCTTGGGGACCTCCTCGGTTTAGTGCATCATGAACTTCCTGGTGCAAGGCGTCGCCTCGACGATCTTGGGATGCAAGCAGTTCTCTTATAAGCCCTACCAAAGGCCCCTCATCCTGTCTAGCTGGTTGAACGGGCGGAGCTGCCTGAACTGGAGGTTCCGGGCCTCCGGAAGGCATAACTCGAGAGGCTACTCCAGAGTGCTGAGCTTGATCTTCCTGGCGCTGGAGTGCTTGTCGAGCTTCCTCTGGCTGGTTGGCAGGTCCGGGAGTAATGCCGCTGAAGAAGACGACATAGGGAACAATAAGGAAAGGACCAGGACAGATCAATGATACAAGCATGTGATCAAGTCAAGAATATCAGGGATTTGAAGACACGAGCAGAGATCAAGGGCGAATATTGATTGAGACATCTATTGGGTAAACCCTCACATTTCTTGATTGACAAGACCTGCATGGGCCACCACTTAAACCGTGTCACGCCCCAGAACCAGAATACTGGAGAGCGGGGGCCGACACAACCAGCTACGTATATTGAAATAGAATACATCTCAACTATACGGTCACGGCTGTCTAGATATGAGGGTTTACTACGAGCCAGCAGTCTCTTAAGGTCAAGCCTATTGTCTCAATCTCAAGCAATTAACAGAGTTACAAGATATTAGAGCATCAAATATATATATATAAGGCGTCCCAAATATTACATATTGGATGATCATGAAGCTAGTCGTACAAAATGATAGGACTAGCAAGAGTTCAGTCATACATGATCAACCCTAGGATTTGTTAATCATGTTTACAGCCCGTAGGCAGACAGTAAGTAAATGTGCATCGAGCTAACAGGTGCTCGTCGGCTAAACGCCTAAAAAGAATAAATTTACATATAAGTGGGTGAATCAAAAAGGGAAAACCCACTCGTAGCCCGGGTTCCGTCTAGTGTTCACCATTGGGCTGGAAGCTTGGTAGATCCTCGGGAGCTGCTCCGAAATCTGGCCACACAAAACCAGCTGGGTCAAACCCCAGAAAGAGCAAGTGCCACAAGGGAGGCCATAAATAAGAACAAAAGCCAGCATATCAGAACATAAAGAATAAAAGAAAAGTACAAGTAGTAAAAGTACACAGGGCGATAAAAGACTAGGGACGTGGAACCATTCCGGGAGCCAGGTTACAATCCTTAAACCAAACAAGGACCGGGATTGTACCCCTTCGCCTGAATAGCTCACTGTCTCTACCCATTTATCGTTAGATATAAGTAAAACAATCATGATCAAGGGTTCCAGGTACAGGGGCTAGACAAGACTTAGACAGGGCTGGACACCATTCATTCACAATCGGCCAAGCAAGTACTACGGCTTACTACTTTAACTAACTAGGGTTATCACAAGCCTAATTACTAACAAGATGCAAGTGAGAATTTCAGTCCCAAGCCCTGCAGACCATCCAGTTATCCTTCCGCGGGTTGAGAGTTATAGGTGGGTACATTGCCCGGGAGACAAATGTACCCTTAGGTGACTTAGAGGGTGCAACACATGACAGTGTGCTGGAAATGTGCTCTACTCGTCGGCAAGCTACAAGTCCATTAAAGCGCCCAGATAACGAGATTGCCTGTGACTGGGAATTCTCCATGTTCTAGTTTGATCTAATCATTAGCCTAATCCAATTTAGCGCGAGTCCCTGGCCGTGGTACCCAGGAAGTCACGTCCTAGACATGATGCAAGACAAGACAAGTGGATTGTACAAGCAAGCAAGCAGAAACACCCACGGTGTCAAGACAAGTCAAGCTAAGTTATCATGTCATGTCAAGTCAGGAGTACGCCATGACGGGCCACTATCGTGTCATATTGGTCATGTCAGGAGTGCACCACTACGGGTCACTGTCGTGTTATGCAAGTTCCTTACCATACCAGGCCATGTACAATAGTCATTCCAAGTATATAAGTAAACATCAAGTTCATGACAAAAGGCATAAGGATATAAAATGGGCGTAAAATACCTAATAAAATATCAATATACAATGCTATAGAAGAGCCAAGCTCAAGGAATTAAAATCAAATCTCCAAGAGCCAATAGATTGCACAAGGGGTCAGGGGGTTGGATTATGCAGGGTGTCAGTTGTACAAGGTGCCAAGTGCGCAGACATAAATTGCGCAAGAAATAGATTGCGCAGGAATGGATTGTGCAGGAATGGATTGTGCAGGAATGGATTGTGCAGGAATGGTTTGTGCAGGAATGGATTGTGCAGGAATGGTTTGTGCAGGAATGGATTGTGCAGGAACGGATTGTGCAGGAATGGATTGTGCAGGAATGGATTGTGCAGGAATGGATTGTGCAGGAATGGTTTGTGCAGGAATGGTTTGTGCAGGAACGGATTGTGCAGGAACGGATTGTGCAGGAATGGTTTGTGCAGGAATGGATTGGGCAGGAATGGTTTGTGCAGGAATGGATTGTGCAGGAACGGATTGTGCAGGAATAGTTTGTGCAGGAATGGATTGTGCAGGAACGGATTGTGCAGGAATGGTTTGTGCAGGAACGGATTGTGCAGGAATGGATTGTGCAGGAATGCTGCGCAATCCAGTGCTGCGCTAAAGAGCGCAGACTGTAGATCTTCTTCTCGAGGCCGAGAAGAACACCAAGAACACTAAAAATTCAATCTTTCATATCTTTTTCAAATCAAAGCCAAATCTAGATTTTCAAAGTTCTAACTTGAGTAAAATTGAATTCTCTTCCACATGGAAGCATCAAAACAAGCTAAAATCAAAGTTTAATAGATCAAAACCAAGGAATTCCGAAAATAACTAAAACTTAGATCTAGAACAATGGAGACTCCAAATCATAAAATTCCAAGTTCTAATGTTGTTCTCCATGTCCTAATCTAGCTAATGAACAAATAAAAGGTGGTGCTTATTTGATGGCAAGGTGCACTTGCCTAATGGGTTGGGGAGTTGTGTGGAAGAAGGAAGAAGAAGAAGTTGTAAGAAATAAATGAGAGAATAAAGAGGAGAGAGAAAGTAGGTGGAGTTATAATGAGGGTGGTTGTGTTGTCATGAGGGTAGAGTGTAGGTTAAGGTGTTCCACTCATGATGAACCAAACCAAACTAAACCAAACCAATTAAAACCAAGCCGAACCAAAACCCGAAATACGAGAAAACCCAAAATTCTGCAAGTCGAGAAAATTAAAAATACAAGCCAAAATCCAACTACGAGTATAAATACGAAATACGGGAAATGAGGGTGACAAATCCCATACGCCGATTGTGCAGGAATCTCATGCGCCGATTGGTACAGGAATCCCATGCGCCGATTGTGCAGGAATCTTATGCGCCGATTGGTGCAGGAATCCCATGCACCGATTGTGCAGGAATCCCATGCGCCGATTGGTGCAGGAATCCCATACGCCGATTGTGCAGGAATCTCATACGCCGATTGGTGCAGGAATCCCATGCGCCGATTGTGCAGGAATCCCATGCGCCGATTGCGCAGGAATCTCATGCGCCGATTGTGCAGGAATCCCATGCGCCGATTGGTGCAGGAATCTCATGCGCCGATTGTGCAGGAATCCTATGCGCCGATTGGTGCAGGAATCCCATGCGCCGATTGCGCAGGAATCTCATGCGCCGATTGTGCAGGAATCCCATGCGTCGATTGTGCAGGAATTTACTGTTTTTGCCTGTTTAAGTTGTTTTGTAGCTAGAATCTTGAAAAAAACTCAAAACATGAAAGTTGTAGATCTTTTCCTTGGCTTCAAGAATATGTCACTAGTTATTTTATGCAAGTTTTTCTCATTTATGATAATATAAGAATAGAACACGATAGTGGCCCGCTGTGGCGCACTCTTGACAAGTAAACTGATATGACAAGTAGGAATGACCTCGACACCGTGGACGATTGTGTTTGTACAAATAAACCAGTACTGTCTTGCATCATGTCTAGGATGGGGATCCCTGGGTACCACGGTCAGGGGTACCTACTGAAATTGACTAAGGCTAATTAACTAGAATGATTCAGTAGTCATGAAGAGATTTCCAGCTACAGGCAATCCCGTTATCTGGGCGCACTAACGGACTTGTAGCCTACCGACGAGTAGGGCACATTTCCAGCACACAGTCACGTGTTGCATTCTTCATAACTGACATTCGATCCGGATAACCGGATGGTCTGCAGGACTTGTGGCTGTTGGGATAATCTCATTGCATCTTGCTAGTAACTAGGCCTGTGATGACCCTAGTTAGTTAAAAGTATCAAGCCGTACTCTTGATTGGCCGTGATTGATTGGATGGAGTTTATTCCAGCTTAGTCTTATCCTGATCCTGTGCAAGATTGTGACATGACATGATTATTGATGCTTGCCTTAACAATAACGATCGGGGGTCCAGTTCTGTTCAGGCGAAGGGTTACAACCCCGGTCCTTGTTTGGTTTAAGGGTTGTAACCTGGCTCCCGGAGCAGTTCTGTGTCCTCTTTTCGTTTATTGTCTTATTGTACCCCATGCCATGCTCGTCATGTTTTACCTTACTTCAACAAGCATGACCGGCCTTAACAATAAAGATCGGGGGTCCAGTTCTGTTCAGGCGAAGGGTTACAACCCCGGTCCTTGTTTGGTTTAAGGGTTGTAACCTGGCTCCCGGAGCAGTTCTGTGTCCTTTCTTCGTTTATTGTCTTCACTGTACCAATAGTATTTGAGACGGTTTTTATTCAGGTGAAGGATTACAACCCCGGTCCTTGTTTGGTTTAAGGGTTGTGACCTGGCTACTTGAATGGTTTTCTCGTACTCAGTTTACTGTTGTTATCTCTATTATTATTATTTCTTATTTATTATCTTTAACATTCTATTGTGATATGCTGGTTTTAGTTCCTAAGTGAAGCCTCCCTTGTGGCACTTGCTCTTTCTGGGGTCTGACCCAGCTGGTTTTGTGTGGCCAGATATCGGAGCAGCACTAGAGGATCCACCTGTCTTCCAGCCCGATGGTGACCACCAGGCGTAACCAGGACAACGAGTGGGTTTCTTTTGTCCTCCCACTCTATTTGTAAAATTATTCTTTTGAGACGTTTAGCCGACGAGCACGTGTTAGCTCGTATTGTACCTTTATTTACTGTCTGTCTACGGGCTGTAACATGATTGACAAATCCTAGGGTTGATCATGTATGACTGAAACTCTTGCTAGTCCTGACATTTTGTACGACTAGCTTCATGATCATCCAAATATGTAATGTATGGGACGCCTTACTATTGTATATTTGGTGATCTGACATCTTGTAACTGTTATTACATTGCTTGAGATTGAGACAATAGGCTTGTTCTTGACCATAGGAGACTGATGACTTGTAGTTAAACCCTCATATATCTAGACAGTCGTGACCGTATAGTGACGTGGATTCTATTTCATTATACGAAGCTGGCTATGTCTGCCCCCGCTCTCCAGTATTCTGGTTCTGGGGCATGACATGGTTTAAGTGGTAGCCCATACAGGTCTTGTAAATTAAGATATGTGAGGGTTTACCGAATAGATGTCTCAATCAGTACTCGTCCTTGATCTCTACTCGTATCCTCTTGATCCCTGAAAATTTTGACCTGATCACATGATTGTATCGTTGATCTATCCTGGTCCTTCCTTATTGTTCCCTATGTCATCTTCTTCAGCGGCATTGTTCCTGGACCTGCCGATCAGCAAGGCGGGGCACCTCCCGCGGACCAGCAGCAACCTGGAGATCAAGCCCAGCATTCAGGAGTAGCCTCCAGAGTCATGCCTACCAAAGGAGAACCACCAGTTCAGCCCGTCCAGCCTGCAGAGCCTGATGATCCCACTTTGGTGGGTCTCATCAGGTCCCTATTAGCTTCCCAGGATCGTCGCGGAGATGCCTTGCACCAGGCGGTGGCAGACGCTTTGACCAGAGGAGGTCATCAGGGTAATAGCGCGGCCAACAGCTTCAAGCGCTTGAACCCTCCCTTCTTCGACGGCAGTGAAGATGCGATCGCTGCAGATGTATGGCTTCAGGACACAGAGGTAATTCTAGAAGCAGCCAGGACTCCAGAGAACGAGAAGGTGGCCGTAGTGCGCCTGCAGTTACTAGATCTTGCCCGCAGCTGGTGGGCAGCGCAGGCCGATGGATTAGTGGCCCCTATTTCATGGGCAGTATTCAGAAAGAGATTCCAGACCAAGTACTTCGATGCTGTAGCTCGGTACGATCTACAGACGAGGTTCACCAATCTGAAGCAGATAGGACAGGACGGTCGATGGATATGCGGCCGAGTTTTCGAGACTTAGTCGGTTTGCTCCCACCTTGGTAGCAACCGAGTTCGATAGAGTCCAGCGGTTCCAGCAGGGGCTCCATTTAGAGATCTTGTTGGCAGTGGAGCAGTTTGAGCATCAGACTTTTGATGCAGTATTGAGAGCAGCTAGGAGGCATGAGTATACCTTCCAGAGGATCGTAGATAGGACCGGAGGTCAAAATCGATCTCACGGCCAGATGAATCAGTCATCAGCACCAGCCCCGGAGGCCAGGGCTTTGACCATTGGAGCTCCGAGGTGGGCGGCCTCAGCGACGTCGGTTCAGCATTCCATCCCGACGTACCCTCAACAGCAGAAGCAGAAGCAGTCTTCCGCAGTGGGATGTTCACACTGCGGGAAGCCAGGACATGTGGTGTCAGAGTGCCGCAGAGCACAGGGTTTGTGCTTAGTTTGTGGTATCCCGGACCACAGGGTTGGGAACTGCCCGAACAGGGAGAGTTCATCAGCTTTCTCTAGTCCTTCAGTTAGAGGACCATCACCAGCCCAGCAGCAGCTGCAGTACCCGTTTCCGAGGCCATTGCCGACGCAGGCCCAGGCATTCCAGCAGCAGAGACCGCAGCAGTATGCCCAAGCCCAAGCCCTGATCCAGAGCAGGCAGAGGAATTTTCAACAGAGGGGACCCGCACCCAGGGGACATGGTCAAGTGCTGGCTTTGACCATGGGAGAAGAAGGAATAACACCAGGTGAGGTGGTGGCAGGTACTATTCTCGTCAACACCTCTCCAGCTTCAGTATTATTTGATTCTGGTGCCTCGCATTCATTTATGTCTGCACGATTTGCGACACGGGTAGGACTGGAGCCCGAGTCATTATCAGTAAGGCTCAATATACTTACTGGTAATGGACTTGTGGGAGTAGATAGAGTATTTTTCTCGTGTCAGATCGTAGTTAGCGGTAGAGAATTCCCCGCTAGATTGATAGAGTTCCCAATGGCCGATTATGATGTGGTCTTAGGGATGGATTGGTTGAGGGACCAGTATGCTAGGATAGACTGACACATTGGCAGGGTTATTTTTAGCATTCCAGGCGAGCCAGAGTTTTTCTTCTCCCGAGGCAAAGTTGAACCTTCGCCTCCATTATTGAGGATGGCAGTAGCAGCAGTACAGTTACCTCGGATAGTCGAAGAGTTTCCAGACGTTTTCCCAGAAGAGCTTCCAGGGATGCCGCCAGAGCGGGAGATCGAGTTTACCATCGACTTGATTCCCGGGACAGCCCCAGTGTCGGAGAGAGTCTACAGGATGGCGCCGTCGGAGCTTGAGATATTGTACAAGATGATTGAAGACCTCAGAACCAAGGGATTCATTCGTGCTAGTGGATCGCCTTGGGGAGCCCCGACGCTTCTTGTGAAAAAGAAGGATGGTACGTCCAGATTATGTGTAGATTATCGTACCTTGAACTCAGTGACAATCAAGAACAGATACCCTCTCCCGAGGATAGATGACTTGTTTGATCAACTCAGAGGGGCGTCAGTATTTTCGAAGATTGACTTGCGGTCAGGATACCACCAGATAAGAGTCAGAGAGCAGGACATTCCGAAGACAGCTTTCAGATCGAGATATGGGCATTGGGAGTTCCTTGTGATGCCATTTGGAGCAACCAATGCGCCGGCAGTATTCATGGACCTCATGAATCGCATCTTCATGCCTTATTTGGATCAGTTCGTAATTGTGTTCCTAGACGACATCCTGGTCTACAGCAAGAGTGAAGCGGAGCATGAGCAGCATCTCCGAGTTGTCCTCCAGATTCTCAGAGAGCACCAGTTATATGCCAAGTTTAGTAAATGCGAGTTCTGGCTCGATCGTATTTCGTACTTGGGTCATATCATCACCCGAGGAGGAGTTGAAGTGGATCCCCAGAAGATCGTGGCCATTAAAACATGGCCAGTGCCTAGCACGGTTGCAGAAGTTCGCAGTTTTCTTGGATTGGCCGGCTACTACCGGCGATTTGTTTCAGACTTTGCTCGAATTTCAGCGCCATTGACCCAGTTGACCCGCAAGGATGTACAGTTTGCTTGGACAGCAGAGTGCCAGGATTCTTTTGAGAAGTTAAAGCGAGGCTTGATGACGGCACCCATTCTCACACTTCCAGATGGAACCGGAGGATTCTCAGTATATTGTGATGCTTCGGGCAGAGGTTTAGGATGTGTTCTGATGCAGCATGGGAAGGTAATAACTTATGCGTCACGATAACTTCGTGATCATGAGAGGAATTATCCAACCCATGACTTAGAGCTGGCAGCAGTAGTGTTTGCACTTAAGTTGTGGAGGCACTACTTGTACGGAGATAGGGTGGAAATTTTCACCGACCACAAGAGCCTGAAGTATGTTTTCACCCAGAAGGATCTTAACATGCGTCAGAGAAGGTGGCTAGAGCTACTTGTGGATTATGATGTTTAACTTGCAGTATCATCCTGGGAAGGCCAACGTTGTTGCAGATACATTGAGCAGGAGAGCCGGAGTTTATTTCCTAACAGCACAACTAGAGCTGTTAGCAGACCTTCAGAAGATGGGTATAGAAGTTGTCCTCCCTTCCAGTGTGGCATTGATGGCCAGCATGCAAGTTCAGTCCACTATAGTCGAGAGGATCCGGATGGCGCAGTCAGCAGATTCCAAGCTTCAGCGACTCAGAGCAGAGTGTGAGGCAGGACGAAGACCAGAGTTATGTATCCATGAAGACGGTACACTTCGACATGGGAAGCGTCTTTGTGTACCCAGTGAAGATATCAGATATGAGATCATGGCAGAGGCCCACAGTTCGCAGTATTCCATTCATCCCGGTGGCACGAAGATGTACCGTGATATTCGTCAGCACTTTTGGTGGAATGGCATGAAGAGAGAGATAGCCCGGTTTGTCTCTCGTTGTTTAGTCTGCCAGCAAGTTAAGGCTGAACATCAGAGACCAGCTGTACTACTTCAACTATTGCCGATTCCCGAGTGGAAATGGAAGCATATAACCATGGATTTTGTGACGGGATTGCCTAGATCCCCGGCTGGCAGAGACGCTATTTGGGTTGTCATAGACAGGCTCACGAAGGTGGCTCACTTTCTTCCGTTCAGAGTTGGTCAGTCGACGACTCAGCTAGCGGAGATGTATCTCCGACAGATTGTCAGATTGTACGGTGTACCAGTCAGTATCACTTCAGACAGAGATTCAAGATTTACGTCGCACTTTTGGCGTAGCTTGCAAGAGAGTTTGGGGACTCGCCTCCAGTTCAGTTCAGCTTATCACCCGCAGACAGATGGCCAGTCAGAACGCACGATCCAGACTCTCGAAGATATGTTGAGATCTTGTACGCTCGACTTCGGTGGTTCGTGGGAAGATCACCTGCACCTGGTGGAGTTCTCGTACAATAATAGTTTCCAGGCCAGTATCCAGATGGCACCGTTCGAGGCACTGTATGGTAGAAAGTGCCGATCCCCGATAGCATGGGACGATGTCAGAGAGAGACAGATGCTCGGTCCGAAAATGATTGCTCAGACCGTTGAAGTGGTCAGGAGAGTCAGAGATCATCTTCGAGTTGCCCAAGATCTCCAGCGTCATTGGGCCGATTCCCATCGACGACCCCTTGAATTCTCGGTCGGCGACCATGTATTCCTGAGGATTTTGCCTAACCGTGGCGTCATTAGTTTCGGCATACGGGGAAAGCTTAGTCCTAGGTATATAGGGCTGTTCGATATTCTGGAGCGAATAGGTGATGTATCCTATCGTCTCGCTCTTCCACCATCGCTACGTGAGGTGCATGATGTGTTCCATGTATCCCAATTACGACGGTATCTCCCAGACCCGAGCCACATCCTAGATCATTCGGAATTGGTTATTGGTACCAACCTTTCGTATGAGGAGAGGCCCGTATCTATATTGGAACGAAGAGAGAAGATACTCAAGAACAAGACTATCAAGTTAGTCCGAGTTGCTTGGGGTCATCACTCTTTGGGTGAGTCAACATGGGAGCGTGAGGATGATATCCGATCGCGATATCCTGACCTGTTTGACTCATGAGGTATAATATCTTTCTTATGCCTCATGCCTTCGATTTCTTGCTTGCATGAATAATTAATTGATTGCTTGATTAGTATAGCTTGCCTGTGAATAGTATAGCTTGTTCTTGTCCCTCTAGCCTCTTAATTAAATTTCGAGGACGGAATTCTTTTAAGGTAGGTAGAGTTGTAATGCCTGTGGTTCGTATTGCGTATCTTGGTATACGTATACGTAAATTGACCCGTATTGCAAGTCTCACTGCTTGATTTATTCTAGCATTTCATTGATTGGTTTATTCTTGGGTTGGTTCGACTTGGCTTGGTTTGCTTTGGTTCATCATGAACCAAAGGTGAACCCTCCCACCTACCACCATCATCCTC
Organism: Iris pallida; assembly: GCA_029216955.1. Lineage (NCBI taxonomy): Eukaryota > Viridiplantae > Streptophyta > Magnoliopsida > Asparagales > Iridaceae > Iris > Iris pallida. The sequence goes on along the minus strand of JANAVB010041017.1, from coordinate 1,630,800 downwards.
ATATATATTTCCACCTAACACTCTCTCTCTTCATTACTACTTCTCCACCATTACTTCTTCAACCACCAGGAGGGAGAGAGAGAGGGAGAGCTTAGGCAAGTGCAAACTTGCTTCATGATGGATCTTATGTTTTATTGTTCCATTCTCTTCCTTACTAGATTCTAAGCCTCTTTAGAACTGGAAGTTTTCGGTTTTGATGGTTATATTTTTGTAGATCTAAGTTTTAAGTTCCTTCTTGTTTAGTTTTTTTGGTTTTGATCTCTAAAAACTTGGTATTTCCAAAAACTAGTGGTTCCATGTTGTAGAGAATTCAATTTCATGCAATTTTGGCTTTTGTTTCGCTTGATTTCGACTTCGGATGAGGAAGTTATGGCCATGGCAAGTTTTCGGAACTTTCGTGGCTGAACTTGCTGTTTGGGGACGATGAACCCCATGCGCCGGGAACCTCATGCGCCCGGGAGGCCATGCGCCGGGAGGCCATGCGCCGTGAAGTCCCGGCAACGCATTCCTTAACTCCGAGCGTGTCATGCGCGTAGGTTCCCTACGCGCATGTATTGAAGACGCAACGTGAGTTTCCCATGCGCCGATTGGTGCAGGAATCCCATGCGCCGATTGTGCAGAAATCTCATGCGCCGATTGGTGCAGGAATTCCATGCGCCGATTGTGCAGGAATCTCATGCGCCGATTGGTGCAGGAATCCCATGCACCGATTGTGCAGGAATCCCATGCGCCGATTGGTGCAGGAATCCCATGCGCCGATTGTGCAGGAATCTCATGCGCCGATTGGTGCAGAAATCCCATGCGCCGATTGTGCAGGAATCCCATGCGCCGATTGCGCAGGAATCTCATGCGCCGATTGTGCAGGAATCCCATGTGCCGATTGGTGCAGGAATCTCATGCGCCGATTGTGCAGGAATCCCATGCGCCGATTGGTGCAGGAATCCCATGCGCCGATTGCACAGGAATCTCATGCGCCGATTGTGCAGGAATCCCATGCGCCGATTGTGCAGGAATTCACTGTTTTTGCCGGTTTAAGTTGTTTTGTAGCTAGAATCTTGAAAAAAACTCAAAACATGAAAGTTGTAGATCTTTTCCTTGGCTTCAAGAATATGTCACTAGTTATTTTATGCAAGTTTTTCTCATTTATGATAATATAAGAATAGAACACGATAGTGGCCCGCTGTGGCGCACTCTTGACAAGTAAACTGACATGACAAGTAGGAATGACCTGGACACCATGGGCGATTGTGTTTGTACAAATAAACCAGTACTGTCTTGCATCATGTCTAGGATGGGGATCCCTGGGTACCACGGTCAGGGGTACCTACTGAAATTGACTAAGGCTAATTAACTAGAATGATTCAGTAGTCATGAAGAGATTTCCAGCTACAGGCAATCCCGTTATCTGGGCGCACTAACGGACTTGTAGCCTACCGACGAGTAGGGCACATTTCCAGCACACAGTCACGTGTTGTATTCTTCATAACTGACATTCGACCCGGATAGCCGGATGGTCTGCAGGACTTGTAGCTGTTGGGATAATCTCATTGCATCTTGCTAGTAACCAGGCCTGTGATAACCCTAGTTAGTTAAAAGTATCAAGCCGTACTCTTGATTGGCCGTGATTGATTGGATGGAGTTTATTCCAGCTTAGTCTTATCCTGATCCTGTGCAAGATTGTGACATGACATGATTATTGATGCTTGCCTTAACAATAACGATCGGGGGTCCAGTTCTGTTCAGGCGAAGGGTTACAACCCCGGTCCTTGTTTGGTTTAAGGGTTGTAACCTGGCTCCCGGAGCAGTTCTGTGTCCTCTCTTCGTTTATTGTCTTATTGCACCCCATGCCATGCTCGTCATGTTTTACCTTACTTCAACAAGCATGACCGGCCTTAACAATAAAGATCGGGGGTCCAGTTCTGTTCAGGCGAAGGGTTACAACCTCGGTCCTTGTTTGGTTTAAGGGTTGTAACCTGGCTCCCGGAGCAGTTCTGTGTCCTCTCTTCGTTTATTGTCTTCACTGTACCAATAGTATTTGAGACGGGTTTCTATTCAGGTGAAGGGTTACAATCTCGGTCCTTGTTTGGTTTAAGGGTTGTGACCTGGCTACTTGAATGGTTTCCTCGTACTCAATTTACTGTTGTTATCTCTATTATTATCATTTCTTATTTATTATCTTTAACATTCTATTGTGATATGCTGGTTTTAGTTCCTAAGTGAAGCCTCCCTTGTGGCACTTGCTCTTTCTGGGGTCTGACCCAGCTGGTTTTGTGTGGCCAGATATCGGAGCAGCACCAGAGGATCCACCTGTCTTCCAGCCCGATGGTGACCACCAGGCGTAACCAGGGCAACGAGTGGGTTTCTTTTGTCCTCCCACTCTATTTGTAAAATTATTCTTTTGAGGCGTTTAGCCGGCGAGCACGTGTTAGCTCGTATTGTACCTTTATTTACTGTCTGCCTACGGGCTGTAACATGATTGACAAATCCTAGGGTTGATCATGTATGACTGAAACTCTTGCTAGTCCTGATATTTTGTACGACTAGCTTCATGATCATCCAAATATGTAATGTATGGGACGCCTTACTATTGTATATTTGGTGTTCTGACATCTTGTAACTGTTATTACATTGCTTGAGATTGAGACAATAGGCTTGTTCTTGACCATAGGAGACTGATGGCTTGTAGTTAAACCCTCATATATCTAGACAGCCGTGACCGTATAGTGACGTGGATTCCATTTCATTATACGTAGCTGGCTATGTCTGCCCCCGCTCTCCAGTATTCTGGTTCTGGGGCGTGGCACCATCTCATCTGGATATTGATCTGGCTGCCGTGGATCCTACTTATGCGCGCTGACTGAGGGAGTTCTATCTGCCCCAGCATAGACGACAGTAGATATATATATTGACTGGATTTGTTTCCAGAAGACTTATTTCTGACAACCGATATTTAATGGATATTTGTTTTGATGGATATATCTCCTCTGGATATTGTGATGGATATATCTCCTTTGGATATTGTGATGGATATTTGTTTTTTGGTGTGTGATGTATATTGGTTTGTGTGATGTGTGATGCATATTGTGATGTATATTGGTTTGTGTGATGTGTGATGTGTGATGTGTGATGCATATTGTGATGTTCCGAGAGGCTTGAGGAGACGACCAATTATTTTTGGTCTATTCTGGATTGTATTGTGCGTGCCGGTGTTGAGTGTTCCACCGAAGGGGTCGGCGAACCCAGGGATTAGATTCTGTATTTTGGATTGGATTGTATTCTGTATTTTGGATTGTACATTTGCATTATTGATTCTTTTTTTTTCCAAGTTAGCGACGTTTTTATTCGTCGCTAACAGTTAGCGACGTTTCTATACGTCGCTGAAAACGTCGCTAAATTGTTGACATGACAAACAATCTGATGCCACCACATCGTCGCAAAAACGTCGCTAATTTGTCGCTAATCGGCGACCACAAGGAAACGTCGCAAATAACGTCGCTATTTAGCGACGTTAGGACCGTCGCTATTTAGCGACGTTAGGACCGTCGCTAACTAACGTCGCCATAGCGACGTTTTGCGACGTTTTCTCGATTAGCGATACGCATTTTTCCGCCGTTTCCAAAATGTCGCTAAAAACGTCGCTAATTTAAGTTAACGACGTTTTGCTCGAGATTAGCGACGTTTATAAACTTTGCTAATCTGACAAATTTTTGTAGTGAAATGTGATTGGTAGTGTGATCCTTATATTAAATTTAACTTATTCTTGGATTGATCTCATGTAAGGTAACAATATTTTATGTATAAGATGAAATACTTAGATTAACCATACAACATATGTGTCGATCGTATCATCGTAAGAAAGGATTGGGATCCGCCTCCGTCCGGATCCTTCCCCGCCGTAGCTTTGGCGACTCCCTTCCCTACGCCTACATCAACTTTCTCCACCACCATTACGATATCGATCTGATACGCACTGGACACGATGACACCAACAGCTAAAGAGACATTGATATTACTCACATTTTTTTTTCTTGAAGCTGCGGATGCTTTCAAAGCACCGAAACCATCCTCTATAGATTGTAAGTGTCTGTTCTGTATGCTCAATTAATTTTGTTTGCGACTTTCTGGATTAGAAACGCGAAGTCTGATTAAATCAGAGGTTTTTCTGATTGCCTTCCATAGGAAGTCATCTAACTAAATAAGCTTCTATTACCTATAGTACTACTGTCCATTGTCATGTTACTAAAGTGTTCTCAACCACCAATTTACTTCTCTTAGGGCTCGTTTGGATCAAGTTTTTGTATTTCTAGGAATAGGTTTTCAATTTTTTTTCCATGGGAAATGAATTTAACATTCTCATACCCATATTTGGTTAGGTTGGGAATAGGTAGTTCAATTTTTTAAAAAATTTCATCTCCATGTTTAGTTTACAAAGGATAATTTATTTAGTTTTCCTTTAATCCCTTTCATTAATTTCATGATGATTTACATGTTTGGAATAGAAGTTGAAATTTTGAAAATAAAAAGATGGTATAACCGTCCAAACAAAATAGCCAAACATCATTCCTAGGAAAATAAATCTATTCCCAAGGGAGGGCTTGGGAATAGCTTTCCCCCCTAAGCCCCTCCTATTCCTTCCTCATTTCCAATCCTAAACATACTAATCATGGGTAAGGAATTCAAAACCCATTCTGCTTGGACTGAGGGTTAAGAGAGTTAAGTGAAGAAAAGTTAAGTGAGGAAAAAATAAAATCATGTTTGGTTTGAGGATAGGAATTTAGAAGGAAAGGTTATAGAGGGTCAAGTGAGGGTTTATTTCACGCTCTTTTGCCTATTTTTTTAACCCCCCAAATCGGAGGGTTAACGAGGGGGATTGAGAGGTTTTGTTTAAAAAGTCATAAACACCCTTTATTTGTTCTATTAAATATCATAGTTTTTTTCTCCCTTTTTTTTGTTTTCAACATGTTGCTCCGTACCTTCCTAATTTGTGAAGATATTTTTACAAGTTCTAATTAAAATTTCAATCAAACTTAATTTTATGACGTATATAATAAGGTTATTTTGGTAACTATCATAATTTTATTAGTCCTCCTCTCATTCAAAACCTCCAATCCAAGCAAGGGTTATTAAACACCCCCCACTTAACTCTCCCTCCAATCCAAACAAGGTTATATGGATTGACTATACTCCTCCTCGCTTAACTCCCCTTTATTTAACCCCACTTAACTCTGCATTTTTTTTTTCCACCTCAATCCAAGCAGACCCTTACTCTTGACAAGACATGATCCATCAATTTGTGAAGGTAATAGAACTACACCTATATTAATTGTTACCTAATTGTGAAATTTCATGTTTAATTTGCATCGTTAGTCTTTCCTAATTCTCAAATGTCATTTGCTTGTCTTAAAAGTGTGAGGAAATAACATGTCTAAGGCATTGACTACCAAGCAATACTAAGCTTTTATATTACCAAATCATGTGGCACAACCTGAAAAGAGGGCAAACGTGAGAGGAAAATTAGCTAACATGCACACGGAGCACATGCCACTTTCTCCCAAGTCAATAGTTGCTCCCACATAATTCAATCCCTAAAAAAAAAAAAAAATTGTTTCTTCTTTTCTTAGTTTACATCACATTTGTGTTCACAGCCCCTGAAATTCTTCTCTAATTAGTGGTGATTTTTTCTAGTATTTACTTAAAGTTAAAGATGTGGTCCGGGTTCGGTTGTCCTAGCCGAAACTAATTTTGGTTGTCCCTTGACCTGACCTCTTGTGAAGCGCTTCTTTATTTTCTGGGAGACTACCTGTGATCCCGACCTCTTGTAGGTCACGTTGAGCCTGGAGGGTTACCCTAAAAGTCTGCTTGGCAGTAATATTTTTATCGGTTTTGGAGTTTTTTTGAGCCGGTCGTTTATGAAGTGTTTTTTAAAAAAAAATATCTTGTTTTGTAGTTTTTTGGGTCACTGGTTTTGATTCGGCTCAAAACTCTCCCAAAACCAGTTCAATAATTTTGGATGTCTTTATAAACACCCCGATGGTTTCTATATATTTTTTCTTCCATTTATATCCTTATCAAAAAATATAACCACAACTAATAATATGTTACCATATTTCTTCTTTCTCATCTTTATTTCTCTTGAGGTCCCAACTGACGTCTATTTTATCTAAAATGTGAGTTTCTTAATTTTTGTGATCCATTTGATGTGATAGTGAATACTTTTCTCTCAATATTTATGATTTATTACTTGCCAAACTGTATTATGCTTGCAAGTTATATAAGTCTATAAGCTATTTTTTGGGAGAGGATAATGATATAATCTTTCTTTGGAAGGACTTTTGTTTATATATGGACATATAAATAATTTTGTTATAATTTTTTTTCTCGAACCGCTCGTTAATGAATTACCAAACATGGATTAGATTGATTTAAAAGTCGCTACTTAAAACCGTTCAAAATCGGACCCTCATAATCGCTCATAACCGGTACTTTAAAAATACCTCAGAACCGCTTACCCTAACAATTGTCAAGCAGATCCTAAGTTGAGGAAGGTTGTCCAAGCCTGAAGTCTTGTCGGACTTACTCCTGGGTTGGAGTTGACTTACAATTGGGGGCTAATTGTACTCATAATTGTAACAATCAGGGCTCCATATTTTCCTTCTTATTTTAAAATATAATTCAAGATGTAAGCTGACTATGTTGGAATCTTAACTAGATTATAATCTTCATCCTTTTTGTTGCAGAAAGGGGGAAAAAAAAAGTTTATCCATTTGATGGAAAGGTGAGTTTGGTTGAACAATGTGGGAGTGTTAGGTCCAAAATAAGACACGAGCAAAGCTGTATTCTTGTGTGCATATGTTTTGGCTCTCGGCATTGTGATAGCTACTACTCACCAAAGCTTCCTTAGCCTATGGCCTTTATAGTTGTGACCATCATTTTTTTTTTTCTTCTAAATTTAAAGAATGAAATTTATGTGGTGCCAATGGAATTGCTATGATAATTGGATGACAATAACAATGAAAAACACCAATCTAAAAGTTTTTCACATCAATTGTTCTTCTTTTTTTTTTTGTTTTCAATGATATCAAGGTCCAAAGCAAACTTGTAACACATGTTTGACATTGGTTAAATCCCTACCTTGTTTCTTCTTCGTAAGTAAAACCTACCGAAGCACCATATTGAAGGTCACCATATTGAAGGTCTATTTTGAACAGAGAGCTAGATTCGCAGGGCATTATAGTTTTTTTTAAAATTCGCTAAATATGTGCATCTTTGGGTTATAATCTGAATTGATCTGGTACCATGTTAAAGTTCATACAACTGAAGAAGCAAGGGAGGAGCTAGACATTCTACTCCGTGGAGACAAAGTCTATAACATAAATTTGGGTTTAGTCATTTTATTTTGGACAAATTACGTTAACTATCCCTATATTTATTTCTTTTTAATTTTTCTTGGGCTGTCTTGTAATTTGAAAAAATCCCATGTGCACAAGAATCTATAGCTAAGGGTACCATAGAGGTAAGTCCAATGGTGGGACCATGTAGGAGTCAGGGTGGGCTACAACCCACTCTAAACTTTTTTAATACTAGTATAGTAATATGCACATGTATTATACGCACATAAAATAATTTGTTGAAAAATAATTAGAATTAAAATTCGTTATAGATAACACTGTCCCGTTGAATCGAATTCATCTTAACCACATGAGTTAGAAATGTGAGTATAATTATATAATATTAGGTAGTTAACGATTAGATAGAATTTATTAATTTGTTTAAGTTTTAAATTATGTGATGATATACTTACCGTTTAAACGGCTCATTTTTTGTCGTTCCAAACCTTTTTATAACGGAAATGCTCTTTGGCATGCGCACGTGCACAGCTGGTACACACGTGCGGCCGAGCACGTCATCTCCAACGCCGCCACCACCATCTTCCGCCGCCGCCGCCCTCCCCTCTCCTCCTGCTCCGCCGTGCTATCCTCTTATACGTCGACATCGATGCTGATGCTCACCTGGCCTCTACTGTTCTGGCGACCTCCGGCGGCTGCTCCGCCGCTACCGCCGTCTTTTCCACCGCCGACGCCTGCCCCCTCCTTCTCCGCTCTCGCTCCGGCCTTCCCCTCCGTTTTGCTCGGCCGCGCGCTTGCATCGACTGTGCACGCGCGCGTGCCAAATAACAAAACTGTTTTTTATAAAGAGTAGAGATATATATTTTTTTAATATGAGTTAGCCTGCATCTAGTCCACCCTAGTCTACTCCAACTTTCCAGTTCCGCCCTTGCTTAGTTCGACAATCTTTTTGTTTGGACAAGGACACTAACTAACTATAACCTTTGCCCATGTTTTGAAAAGCTGATTAAATGGTCATTATCTACAACATAAATTTTGTTAGGTCTTAGTGGTTCAGGGAGTACTGGACAGGAGGAATGGCCAGGGCCAGGGGAGGAGTCTCTCCCTCTCTCTCAATCAAGGTCAGGTCAGGTCAGCTTCTGATCAGCTCCACTTCACCTACTTGTTCACCACTTGTTCCTTGCCAAACCTAATTCTTTGTTAAACGACTACTTAGCCCACCACGCCCATGCTAAAGACTACTAGCTAGCACCACTAATATATACTAATGGGAGCAGTTCCCTGCACTACATTGCCAGCCAGGTTCTCCTCTTCCTCCTCCTCCTTCTCCTTCTTCTTCTTCCTCCTCTACTACTTGTCGTGATTGTGATTGTGATTGTGATTGTGATTGTCTTTCTCGTAGACTCCGTATCGAAAAGAAAGATATGCCACAGAGAGGGTACGTCCTGATCTTCGTCTTCTGGGCGCTGCTCACCGTCGTCACCCCAACTCTGGTCTTCTGGTCCGCTTCCGCGAAACCGAGCATGTACGTTCAAGGTAGGAAGCAGTTTCCGAGTCACTCGATCCGGGGAGGCTCCTTCGTTTATATATTTTCTAGGCTTATTTAGTTTTAGGGTCTCGTATAATATTCAAAATTTATGTTCAGTTCTTCGTATCGTTCGTAAGATTCAGCCCAACTCAACCATTAGGAGATCTATATTCTCCTCTGAATAATATGGAGACATAGATAGCTCTTTCGTATATATATTTTCTAAGGTTATTTAGTTTTAGGATCTCGAATAGTATTCAAATTTTGTGTTCAGTTCTTCGTATCGTTCATAAGAGTCAGCCTAAGTCAACCATCACGAGACATAAACGCAAATTTTGAATATTATACTAGACTTATTAGCGTTAGTTTAGTCGGAGAGTCTGATAAGTCTCTGTTTCGATGACAGAGGAAGCGAGGCTCGAGATGGTCAAGGCAAGGAGGATGATGAGCTCACTGGAGGTGGGTCTTTCGAAGAGGAGAGCACTGCCGCCGACAGTAGTCGAGGCGGGTCCGGCTCCGGCTCCGGCGCCATTTCCGGCAGGTGGAGGGAATGAAACAGTATGGTAACAGGAAAATTTTAGTTGTTGTATGGGAGAAATATGTAGTTTTCCTCTTCTTCTTGTTTGTTAGTTGTGTTACACATACCTTCATTGTTTTGATGTTGGTTGATTGATTTGTTTGGTGTTCATAAAATTTGTAAAGACACATGTACTATTGACTGAACTCAGGTTCTTCGTACTCTCTACTGATTTTATTTTTTTAAATCCCTTTATATTATAGTAAATTGCAGTGCAGAAATTTCATATTAATTTTTTAGAATACCCCACCCATTACAAAGACTCACTTTCTTTTCCAATTTCTTGTATTTAATACAAAAATTTAGGACTAAACTATACCAAAGATGTATTCTGACTATATTCATAATCTTTTCAAATACCCAAAAAAAATGGATGAAAATTATAATTTATCATGTCCACGGAAATTGAGCAAAGAATTAATTTTCTTTATTTTTTTTTTCCACAAACCAAACAAGACCAAATAGTAAAGTTTTCAGGTCTATTTTTAGAGTTAAGTCAATAAAGATTGAAGGGGACGTGTATTTAGGTTGAGAAAAGAAGATCTTGAATTGGCTTGACATACATTGTTGACGATTCCTCGGCTTTTGGATCAAGTGATTAATTTACCTATTTGAATGAGCGTGTTTATACTTATGCGCATATTAAAGGTTTTCTTTTTCTAGTGATTACATAAATCCTAGCTCTATCGATTGTTTTATTTGACCATTTTGTTGATATTCGCCAGAAATTGTAGGAAAAAAGAAGGATAAATTGAATTGGACCAATAGAATTTCCAGGCTGATCATTTCATGTGAGGACACTATAATGATAAATGTATCGAGTCCTTTCCACAGTGGGGATGCATTGGTCCTCACCTTGGCATGACAAGTATAGCCCAACAACTCTTTTGTGTGCAAAAAATATGCGGATGTACTCATCATCGGCCGACCGGTATCCGACCAGTGTCGGTAGAGAGATTGGGGTTGATCTTGGAAGGAAGTTGATTGTCTTTAAGTACAAGATTTTTTATCGAGGTCCTATAAATAAGGTGTGAGTCTCATTTATTCCGACAGTTGTAATCTCTCTTTATTCCGCATTTTCTAATTCTCACCTTAGCAATATAGCTAAGCATTTGAGGAACGCATGCACGGATCTTTGAGAAAGAAGTTTGTACGCTACACGGAACTAGGTGAATGCAAAAATACTGAGTCCATGACATAGTACTATTGTTAGGATTACGGTGTGACCCGAACCGGAGTTGGCCATAAGGTGTGATAATATTGGACTGGGACCATATGTCTTAAAAGAAAATTTTCATGTAAGGCCTGAACCAATTCCAACTATCTACACTTCATGATACCACGTCTTACCCATGGTATATGACTAAATTATCAACTCAATTGTTACCCTCTTTTGAGGGCTCAACCGGATATGAGATACAATCCAACAATCTCCACCTTCACTCATTTCCACTAGCCGAGCAACCAAGCACCCCCGACTACTTTTGCTCGTTCCAGCCAGCCGAGCACCCAGAAGATCCAACATGTTGTCATCACGTTCATCCACACTAATATTTTGTGTGCCAACGACAATGTCTTGCTCCACCTTCAAAACCACCTTATACAATATGTCTCGAATCAATTAGAGCCACCAAAACCAGTCCCGTAACCATGGGCTCTGATACCACATGTTAGGAACGCGATACGACCCAAACTGGAGTTGGCCATGTGAGGTGTAATATTGGACTGTACCAATATGCCTTAAAATAAAATTCTCACATAAGGCCTCCCTCCTTCTACCCAATGTGGGACTAAATTATCAACTTCATCGTCACCCTCTCTTGAGCGCTCAACCGAAAACGAGATACAATCCAATGTCTATATTAGAAGATCTTACAGCTTTCTCAACAACGTTCTGTCTATGACAAAATTGGTATAAGCACAACACAACACAACACAACACAACACAACACAACACGACAGATTGACCAAATAAACAATCAAAGATATGAAGAGCATATCTTTTCGCAGATTGTGGTGTTACCATTTCTTCCTGCATATTTTGTGTTCAATTTCTTCCCTGTTATTTTTCTGCAGATTTTTGTGGTTCAGTTTCTTCTATGTTATTTTCTCTTAATTTTTTTGTTTTTGTTTTGTTTAAATAGGAGTCCTCTATATTGCCTTATGTTCATGTTGCCTATCAATACAAACAACACATTTTTCTTTTCCAGCTTTAATCATATTTTCTTCATGGTATCAGAGCTTAGTTGTGAACGAAAGGCACAACACCCTTCACCATTCTCACATGAGTACTTCTCTATCTCTTAACATTGGCAACTTCATTACACTCAGGCTCACTCCTATAAATTACTCATTGTGCCATGAACACAGGACCGGCCCAGCGAGTTAGGTTGTCCTATCCGGAACTAATTTTGGTTGTCCCTGACTGTTATTGCGGGCCGATTTTAAGGGCCACCTGTGTCACGCCCCGATTCCGTCGAATCGATAGTCGTCCCCCGGGCGTGATGCCGTGCGAACCTAATTTGCGATCGCACAAGGCCAAGTCATAAGGTAATCCGAGACACGAGAACTAAGAGAGTACGCAGACAAATTGATACACACAACAAGTAAAGGAAACTTGATTCTTTATTGATAATGAACATCATTTACAGACTCCAGTACAAGACTCATTGCCGCGCGGGCTACAACATGACTCGATTACAAAAGAGTGCCGATGAGATAGCCGTTCCATACATTGCACACATCCCTCAATATACACAAGTACTCCATTGACCTGGATGGGAGGGACGCTGAGTCATTTGCCTTGGACTGTCGAGAGCCTTCAAAAGTGAAGTCGCAGAGTAAGTCTTCGACGCGCGGCCGAAGTTTCAAAAGTCACGAACGCCGCCGAGCTAGCTGGCGCGTCCTTCCTGGTTCGCGGGACCTGCAAGGAGCGAGGATCAGCACGAAACACATGTACTGGCGAATGGCTAATTAAATCCAAGCTCTGCATTTGATTCAAGAAGTTTCGTAAACATGTTAGCTAGCTATTTCAATGATCTTTCTAACCATCCTGTACGATTTGCATGTTAACATGTTTTGAGGCAAGCAAATGAACTTGTATATTACTAAGCAACTATCATGTTCATCCCGTGTCCCGTGCACCTGTTAAGCAGTGAAAGGGGGTAAGAAGGCCACTGGCAATGTCAAGCCATCGCGGACTATAGCATTTGGTTAGACGACGCCCCTTTCGCATCGGGTAGCGAGCCCTGTACGAAAGTGCCCGCATAACTCGCGCCGATGAAGGGTTGGCGCTGCTACACTCGTTCCTCCCAGGCCGAATCGGTCCCTTGGCCTAGGCAACCGTTCGAGGAAACTTCACCTTGTCGACAAGTTGTCCAATGACCAATTTCTTTTAGACTTAGTCGATTTTGCTTCCTTAGCCGTATCGTTGCGATAAACGTTAATCGATTCATTCATTGTTTTGCATAGGCTAAGTGGATTTGTATAAGAAAACACGTTTTCCATTTTCCAAAACCGGCAGTTTGATAGCAAGTATTTCGTGAAGAATCGTGCCACGATTTCTCTGATTCTACACTATTATGACAAGCATTTGTTTACTTCACATATTAAGTTTTGAAGTAGAGGGACGAGACGAAGGAGGTCAGCCACTCGCCTTAGGCTTGCTTCAAGCGAGCGACCGATTGGCTGCGCTGTCGTCGCCTACGCGATCACCTGCAATCGCATAAGCAACCGATTAGAACACTGTGTATTTCAAGGAATTTCGATATAAATGTGAGCTCGAAAACGCGTCACGAAAACCCATCGAAAACATTCACGAAAAGCGCATTCAAGAAAACGAAAGCCAAGACCAAATCAAGTGCGGCATGAAAACCAGAGCAACGGGAGGTCTCTTCCGACTCAGCCGCAAAGCCAATCCTCGAGGCGCAACCCGCTGAATATGGGACTTGGTTCCGAAGAAGTCATTCCATAACGTGGAATGGATCTTAATTCAACCGTTCCCGTTCGATCGACTCGACCGATTCCGACCTATCGGTCCCGACCGAATCGATAGCGACAGTGTTCCTTTCTCGCGCACCCCGTGGACGGAGACGGGGCACGATGTAGGGACGGGGTACTACACCATAACCAACTAATAAAAAGTTTTGTCCTTGAAACTTAAAGATGAAACCTACCTCTACGAGAACAATGAAGGGAATTTATTCTCCATCTCCGATTCAAGCTCCCACGTCGACTCTTCGACTGAGTGGTTCTTCCAGAGGACGCGGACGAGAGGGATCGCTCGATTTCGCAGCAACTTATCCTTGCGTTCTAAGATTTGAACTGGCTCTTCAACGTAGGATAAGTCTGACTTTAGCTCCAGCTGGCCAAAATTTACCACGTGGCTAGGGTCGTGCATGTACTTCCGCAACTGAGAGACGTGGAAGACGTTGTGTACACCTTCAAGCGCCGACGGTAGGGCAATTTTATAGGCCACTGGACGACCCGTTCAAGTATCTCGAACGGCCCAATGAATCTCGGACTCAACTTTTCTTTCGCGCCGAACCGAGTAACTCCCCGCATGGGCGACACTTTGAGAAATACGTGATCGCCTACTAGAAACTCGAGCGGTCGACGATGAATGTCCGTATAGCTTTTCTGACGACTCTGTGCGGTCTTTAATCTTTCCCGAATGAGCTTGACCTTTTCCACAGTCTGTTCCACCAGCTCCGGGCCGAGTATCTGCCGTTCCCCGACTTCATCCCAGCAAATGGGCGATCTGCACTTCCGGCCGTACAAGGCTTCATACGGTGCCATTTGGATGCTGGATTGGTAGCTATTGTTGTATACAAATTCCGCCAGCGGTAGGTGGACGTCCCAGCTTGATTTGAAGTCAATTGCGCAGAGCCGTAGCATGTCTTCGAGAATCTGATTGACGCGCTCCGTTTGGCCGTCGGTCTGAGGATGGTAAGCTGAGCTAAACTGCAACTTGGTTCCCAGCGCCGACTGAAGGCTACTTCAGAATCGCGACATGAACCGTGAATCCCGATCAGAGACGATGGATACTGGAACTCCGTGCAGCCGTACTATCTCGTCAAGATAAATCTGCGCCAGGCGATCAACGCTCCAAGTAACTTTGATGGCGATAAAGTGCGCTGACTTAGTTAATCGATCGACGATGACCCAGATGGCGTCGTTCCCCCGTGGCATCTTCGGCAGACCAACAATAAAATCCATAGTGACATGATCCCATTTCCACTCGGGAATAGCGAGGTTCTGCATCTCCCCGCCCGGTCGCTGATGCTCAGCTTTCACCTGCTGACAGGCCATGCATTACGACACGAAGAGCGCCACATCTCTCTTCATTCCGTGTCACCAAAAGGTCGTACGGAGGTCCTTATACATCTTGGTACTGCCTGGATGCAAAGTGTATTTCGCATAGTGCGCCTCCGACAGGATCTCCTTTCTGAGTTCTGAATCGTCCGGAACGCATAGCCTACCCTTCAATCGAAGCACGCCGGTTTCGTCTTCCGCAAAGTCGGTCGTCCTGCCGGTCGAAATTAGCTCTCGTACTTTCTTCAGGTACGGATCGTTCGTCTGAGCGGTCTTGATCTTTTCAAGCAAGCTCGGCTCTAACTGCAACTTTGCCAACTGCACATTCTGGAATCTGACTCGAAGCTCGATGCCCATCTCTTCTAGGTCGCATAGCAATCTGGGGTCGATGGATAACGAGGCAATGTACTTCCGACTCAACGCGTCCGCCACAACATTTTTCTTTTCCGGCGTATAGTCGATAGTCAAGTCGTAGTCCTTGATCAGTTCAAGCCAGCGCCTCTGCCGCAAGTTCAGTTCCCTCTGCGTGAATAGATACTTGAGGCTCTTGTGATCGGTGTAGATCGTGCACGCCACACCATAGAGGTAGTGACGCCACAATTTCAACGCAAACACAATCGCCGCTAACTCCAGGTCGTGCGTGAGATAATTCTTCTCGTGCGGCTTTAGCTGTCGGGAAGCAAAAGATATCACCTTATTCTGTTGCATCAGCACACACCCCAAGCCCTGACCGGACGCATTGTTGAATATCTGGAAACCCTCAGTCCCTTCTGGAAGTGCGAGTATCGGGGCCGAGACGAGCCGTTGCTTTAATTCTTGGAATGAAGCTTCGCAGTCGTCTGACCAGTCAAATACGACTCCTTTCTGGGTGAGGCGAGTCAGGGGCGATACGATCTTCGCGAAGTCTTTCACGAAGCGTCGATAGTATCCCGCTAAGCCAAGAAAACTTCGAATCTCGCTGACGGACGTCGGCCGCTTCCAATCGATGACGACTTCAACTTTCTTCGGGTCGACCGCAATGCCTTCAGCAGAAATGATTTGTCCGAGGAATGAGACGCTGCTAAGCCAAAATTCACATTTGCTTCGCTTCGCATACAATTGATTTTCTCGAAGAGTCTGAAGCACGGTCCGCAGATACTCAGTGTGTTGCTGCTGATTCTTCGACTAGACGAGTATATCGTCGATAAAGACTACTACGAACTTGTCGAGGAATGGTCGAAACACCCGATTCATTAAATCTATGAAAGCAGCAGGGGCGTTCGTTAGGCCGAACGACATTACCAGGAACTCGTAATGGCCGTATCGAGTGCGAAAGGCAGACTTCGGCACATCGTCCGGCTTGATCTTGAGTTGATGGTAACCCGAACGCAGATCAATTTTAGAGAACACTGTGGCTCCTTGGAGCTGATCAAACAAATCATCTATGCAGGGCAGGGGGTATTTGTTCCGAACGCTGGCTTTATTCAGCTCGCGGTAGTCGATACAAAGACGCATAGAGCCATCCTTTTTCTTGACAAACAGCACGGGCGCTCCCCACGGCGAGACGCTGGGTCGGATGAATACCTTGTCGAGCAATTCCTGTAACTGCACCTTGAGTTCCTTAAGCTCTGCAGGGACCATTCTGTACGGGGTCTTCGAGATCGGTCGAGTGTCGGGGAAGGTATCGATAGTGAACTCAATCTCTCGATCGGGCAGCATGCCGGACAACTCGTCCGGGAACACATCGGGGAATTCTGCCACAACGTCGGTCTGACCCGCGTTTGCACCATCCTGTCGCATGTCTCGAACGGAAGCTGGATAGCCTTCGCACCCAGAATGCAGCATCCGTCGAACAGAAATTGCAGAGATCACCATGCAGGTCGGCGACGCCTCACCACACGAGTAGCAAAATTCAGGCACTCCCGGTATGCGGAATGTGACCTTCTTTTCAGCGCAGTCTATGATTGCGTTGCACGGACCGAGCCAATCCATCCCCAGAATGATATCGTAGTCCTTAATATTTAGAACTATCGCATCGAGACTGACATTTTGACCACCTATACAGATGATTCCGCCCCTGCAGACTAAATTTGCAGCTAGTGACATGCCCGACGGGATGTTAACAGTGAGCTCAAGACCGAGCGATGTCAGGGGAAATTTGTGCTCGGCGGCAAATGTCACGACCCGTTACCCAAATTGTTGGGCCGGGCCGAGCCATGTCCAGCCTACGCTTAAGATAAAGCGCAGTAAGCTGTTCTAGAGATAACAAGATAAGACTAAATGTGCTAACAGTTCTATAAGTGAAGAAGAATCATAAATGCTCCAAACACAAAAGTCGTCGTATATAGTGAAATATCCAAGTACAAGTAAACTGAAATGTAAAACTGGATACATGTCCAGTTACAAAATGATATAGTCTAATACATGACTACACTAAGTATCCCAAGCAGCTAAGCAAACTAGACGAGTCTCCCCGCAGGAACATCCTCGTATGGCAAAACCGGTTCCTCGGCAGTAATTCCATAATACGAATCACAGAGCAACTCCTCCTCAGTAAGTATACCTACAACGTTATCCTGTCAGGACGGGAGCAAGTACAACCTCTACAACTAAAGTACTGAACATATAATGAAAGAGATGTACAACAAGGATCATGGTGTGATAAGTCTATAAAACAGGAATACTGGAAACATATCATCATGGTACAACTGGGATCACAGTATCATAGTAACATAGGGAACATGGCATCTATCTCATGTCGTATCACAATCATGTCATCATAATCTATCATGGCAAGGATACATATGTCATAGAGACAGATGTATATGTAATGTTTAAAACTGTAGCAGGTACGTGATCGGTCAATAGGTAAACAATGTGCTGTGGCACATAATAAAATGTACTTCCGTACAAGTGATAGGGCGAGAGATGTACATACGCACAAATCTGCCTTGGTAAGTAAGGCCTACGGCGCTGTAACATATAAAATAAAACTTTGCTCGGTACTATATAGGGGGGGCATGATCACGTACTCTACTATCAGTTTTTCCCATACCCATATTCTAATCATGTGAGAGATACATCAAGATGGTTCTAAGCATGGTAGTAATGGAAAGTACAACATGTGACGTTTTAACTTACTATCCCAAGGATCAGCATTTAACATGGTTAATACATGTTCTAGCATTAAAAGACAGTAAATGAGTTTGTAGATGTACTTGCCTCTAGCAAAGTAAAACAAGCTACGATAAATGTGCTATGGATGTCTGGTAACTCGTCACTGTAGCAATAAATACAATAAACTTAGCTTTTATACTAAGCTAAAACACTAGGACACTAATCTGGTGCGACACGACTTGTGACTGGGCACCTAGCCAAAAATGATGACTTGGCATAGGAGACCAATGTGGGGTGACACACTATGTTAACTAACTTTCTAGGGTCTTTACACTAGTGAGGGATGGGGTTCAACACGACTAAAACTCCAAATAACACAAAAAGCTACAAGTCGTAATTAATCAATAAATAAATCAAAAGATCATTGTTTTCTAATAATTTTTAAAGTAGACAAAAAGCCTAGTTTTGCATAAAACAAAGTACCAAAACGATCCTTGCTAACTATAGAAATTTATTATAATTTTTCTGGAATTTATTAACCAGTACAAATATTTTATAAAAATCAGTTTTCCTAAGTATACAGAAAGTGAGTTTTGGTTTCATATGCCAAACTAGTGGCAAAACAGTAAATTAAATACTACAAAAATTATACTAAATTAGCTAACTTAACAAAGTATCTAAAAACTATTTTTCCATAATTTTAGCAACACTTTAAGTATTTTTAGAAAATCAAAAACAGCAATGCACACAATAATTAATTATCTGCGTATTTTGTCCATGTATATAATTTGAACCAAAGTTCAAATACAGGACCCAAGGCCATGAATCAAGTCCAATATGACTTGTACAGGCCTTGAATGTGTGAAAACACATTTGAGCCCAAATACCCATGCTAGGCTTGGACATCAAATGGTTGCAGTAATTTAAATACACAAAAATACAAATTGATAAAAGTGCAAAGTAAATATTATTATTTTAATAAGGCAAAATTATGCATAGTGAAAAATATAATTACATGTGTTAAAAGTACATATATATTTGTAAGGAAAATACTTAATTTATAAAGTATATATATATAATGTTTATATACAAATATATATATATATATAGAAAACATTTGATAATAAAGTGTATAAATTAATATATATACACACATGATAAATATATACATATATACATATATATGTATATATATAAAAATACTAACATATATACATAAAATTACTAATTATAAAATATATATACATATATATAAAATACTGTCAAAACAGTATATACATATATATATACTAATATACATATATATATATATATATATATATATATATATATATATATAAATATATATATATATAACTAAAAGAAAAAAAGAAAAAGAAAAAAAGAAACAGAAAAAGAAAAAGAAAAGAAGATAGAAAGAGGGGGCTCGAACTCAGCCCAGCAGCGGGGGGGTTTTAAGCGGGTCGGGCTGACCAGGGGGTCAGCCCATTAGTTCTGTTAGGATTAGGGTTTAGTTTTGTTTTATTTCGTTTAGGTTAGATATTAAATAAAAAAAAATATAAATTCCGTCCTGTGTCCAGACAGTTCAGGACACAGGTATCCTCGTGTCCTAGGCCTGCACGACACGCACGAGTCCTAACTCGCGTGTCCAACCCTACCAGTATGTTCGTCGTGTCCAGGCGAGTCTGTGTCCGTGTACACGAGACGTGAGTCGACACGAGCACAAAGAGACACGTACGTGTCCGGCGTCGTAGGGGGGTTTCGATGGTGCTGACGGGCGGAGGAGACGTCGGGACGGCGGCGGAGTGGTGGCGCTGGACGCGGCTCGTCGAGGCGGACGCGATGGTGGTGGTGGTTGGCGACGACGTCTGCTGTGGAGGCGGCGCTGGGGGTCTCGCCGGAGTTAGGGTTAGGGCTAGGGCTTTCGTCGGAGACCAACGTCTAGGGTGGTCGGGGACGTTCGTGGTGGTCGGGGTGGGTTAGAGCTCGGTCTGGGGAGCAAGGTGGGGGGTTTAAGTAGGGGGCTAAGGCGGTCGATAGGTCGGTCGGGCAGCGGAAACGGCGGGGGCAGCGGTCGGGGAGTCGATCGGGGCAGGGTGAGCGGTGGAGGAGAGAGAGAGTGACGTGGGGGGGGTTTGGGTAGATTTGCATTAGGGTCCCCTAGTTTAGGATAATTACATAATAGGTTCCCGCAGTAATAAATGCAAATAAAATTTGCATAAAACAAATAAGAATTTGCAAACCGATATCTAAACAATTGTAAAAATTACAAAACCACATTAAAACAATTTAAAAATTACAAATTGATATAAAAATAATTCTAATTAATTGCAAAACTTAATTAAAACATTTTAGGAAATTGCAAAATGGTATTTTTGTATTTAAAACTCATTTAAAAATCATTTAAAAATTCTAGAAAATTTCCTAAAAATCATAATAAATATTTTAAGGCTATAAATGACATTAAAAATTAATTAGCACTAATTAAAATGAATTTGAAAAAATCAGGGGCTTACAAGTCTTCCCTCCTTGAAAAATTTCGTCCTCGAAATTTACAAGAATTGAAGACCCGACAATATTCTAACATAGCAAGCAATGCAACAAAATGACTAAGGCTACGATCAAAACTAACCTCCCGAAACCTGTTCCGGCTCCGGCTCAAGGACTAGGCTATAAGTCCTCCCCTGGGGTCCCTTGGCTACTGGGCAGTCCCGAATCTGATGGATGGCAGACCCACAAGCTAAACACTGCCCTAACCTCTTCCTGCAGACGACGAATTCATGCCCTGGTCTTCCGCAGAAAGAACATATAGCTCCCTTCTGCTGCTGCTGCTGTCGGGGTCCCGGGGCTCTAACTGGCGGGGTCTGATGATGTGGTGTAGGGGGATGGTAAGTCTGCTGGGGTGGCATCGGCGCTCTCTGCTGGAAAGCCTGACGCTTGGACGGTCCCTCATGGTGTACAGAAGCCGGCCTCTTGCTAGACAGAAGACGCTCCTCAATGCTCCGGACTAACTCTAGGCTCTGGTAGTAGTCAGTCGTACCGTTCGCCACTATAAGAATGCCAATGTCTGGAACTAGACCATGGCAAAACCTACGGGTCATCTCCTCTGGATCAGCAACCAGACTAGGAGCAAAACGGCTCAGGCGACTAAACTCTCCCGCATAGTCATCAACAGAACGGTTCCCCTGCTGGACGTTCTGGAATCGTAGCCCCATGGCTACTCTAGCAGCGGTCGAGAAGAACTTCTTCTTGAACTGGGTCTTGAACTGGTCCCAGGTGGCTCTACCTCTCGCGAACAACGGCTCATTCCTGAACCAGACTCCTGCTAAGTCTATCAGCAGAAATCCTGCTGCCTCGACCTGAAGGTCATCCGGCATCCTAACTCCCAGAAGCTTCCTCTCTACATAATCTAGCCAGTCATCAGCTACTACTATGCCCTCAGTCCCTGAGAACTCCTTGGGATTCAGACCCATGAAGTCCTTGACCGTCCCCGCTTTCTGCCGTGGCTCTACAGGTGGTGGGACCACGGGACGTCCCTCAGAACGCTCCATGCTCTGGCGGAGTAGGGTAGTCTGCTCCTGATGGGTTGTTAGGAACCCCTGAATCAGTGTGAGCAGCTGGTTCCCGTCGAGTGTGACGGAAGCCTGGGTGGGTATAGTGATAGGGGGTGGTGGAAGTATCGGGTCCTGCCGGGCCTGGGATGTGGAAGGTGGTATCTGGGCCTGTGGATCTGTGGAGTGGGAGAATGTGGTAGGTGGAGGTGTATCAGTCAACTGGTCAGCTGACTGGATATGGAGGGCCCCATTCTCGGGGGTAACATACTGGGACGAACGAGTAAGCACCATCTAAATTACACATAAAAGACTTATAAGGACTTGTTTAAAGTAAGCAATCATATGCAAGAAAATCTAATTATAATAGCAATCATGTGTTGTATTTCCTATGTTGCAATCCTAGCATTCCTCTAAGTGTTCTAAGCGTCTTTCCTAATGTTGTCTAATTACCTTAAGTTCCTAATTGCAGGCATGTTTGGTACAATAACGTAACCAAACAATTTAGTCAGGACCTGCATGGGCCGCCAAAAAAAACATGTCACGACCCGTTACCCAAATTGTTGGGCCGGGCCGAGCCATGTCCAGCCTACGCTTAAGATAAAGCGCAGTAAGCTGTTCTAGAGATAACAAGATAAGACTAAATGTGCTAACAGTTCTATAAGTGAAGAAGAATCATAAATGCTCCAAACACAAAAGTCGTCGTATATAGTGAAATATCCAAGTACAAGTAAACTGAAATGTAAAACTGGATACATGTCCAGTTACAAAATGATATAGTCTAATACATGACTACACTAAGTATCCCAAGCAGCTAAGCAAACTAGACGAGTCTCCCCGCAGGAACATCCTCGTATGGCAAAACCGGTTCCTCGGCAGTAATTCCATAATACGAATCACAGAGCAACTCCTCCTTAGTAAGTATACCTACAACGTTATCCTGTCAGGACGGGAGCAAGTACAACCTCTACAACTAAAGTACTGAACATATAATGAAAGAGATGTACAACAAGGATCATGGTGTGATAAGTCTATAAAACAGGAATACTGGAAACATGTCATCATGGTACAACTGGGATCACAGTATCATAGTAACATAGGGAACATGGCATCTATCTCATGTCGTATCACAATCATGTCATCATAATCTATCATGGCAAGGATACATATGTCATAGAGACAGATGTATATGTAATGTTTAAAACTGTAGCAGGTACGTGATCGGTCAATAGGTAAACAATGTGCTGTGGCACATAATAAAATGTACTTTCGTACAAGTGATAGGGCGAGAGATGTACATACGCACAAATCTGCCTTGGTAAGTAAGGCCTACGGCGCTGTAACATATAAAATGAAACTTTGCTCGGTACTATATAGGGGGGGGCATGATCACGTACTCTACTATCAGTTTTTCCCATACCCATATTCTAATCATGTGAGAGATACATCAAGATGGTTCTAAGCATGGTAGTAATGGAAAGTACAACATGTGACGTTTTAACTTGCTATCCCAAGGATCAGCATTTAACATGGTTAATACATGTTCTAGCATTAAAAGACAGTAAATGAGTTTGTAGATGTACTTGCCTCTAGCAAAGTAAAACAAGCTACGATAAATGTGCTATGGATGTCTGGTAACTCGTCACTGTAGCAATAAATACAATAAACTTAGCTTTTATACTAAGCTAAAACACTAGGACACTAATCTGGTGCGACACGACTTGTGACTGGGCACCTAGCCAAAAATGATGACTTGGCATAGGAGACTAATGTGGGGTGACACACTATGTTAACTAACTTTCTAGGGTCTTTACACTAGTGAGGGATGGGGTTCAACACGACTAAAACTCCAAATAACACAAAAAGCTACAAGTCGTAATTAATCAATAAATAAATCAAAAGATCATTGTTTTCTAATAATTTTTAAAGTAGACAAAAAGCCTAGTTTTGCATAAAACAAAGTACCAAAACGATCCTTGCTAACTATAGAAATTTATTATAATTTTTCTGGAATTTATTAACCAGTACAAATATTTTATAAAAATCAGTTTTCCTAAGTATACAGAAAGTGAGTTTTGGTTTCATATGCCAAACTAGTGGCAAAACAGTAAATTAAATACTACAAAAATTATACTAAATTAGCTAACTTAACAAAGTATCTAAAAACTATTTTTCCATAATTTTAGCAATACTTTAAGTATTTTTAGAAAATCAAAAACAGCAATGCACACAATAATTAATTATCTGCGTATTTTGTCCATGTATATAATTTGAACCAAAGTTCAAATACAGGACCCAAGGCCATGAATCAAGTCCAATATGACTTGTACAGGCCTTGAATGTGTGAAAACACATTTGAGCCCAAATACCCATGCTAGGCTTGGACATCAAATGGTTGCAGTAATTTAAATACACAAAAATACAAATTGATAAAAGTGCAAAGTAAATATTATTATTTTAATAAGGCAAAATTATGCATAGTGAAAAATATAATTACATGTGTTAAAAGTACATATATATTTGTAAGGAAAATACTTAATTTATAAAGTATATATATATAATGTTTATATACAAATATATATATATATATATATAGAAAACATTTGATAATAAAGTGTATAAATTAATATATATACACACATGATAAATATATACATATATACATATATATGTATATATATAAAAATACTAACATATATACATAAAATTACTAATTATAAAATATATATACATATATATAAAATACTGTCAAAACAGTATATACATATATATATACTAATATACATATATATATATATATAAAAATATATATATATATATAACTAAAAGAAAAAAAGAAAAAGAAAAAAAGAAACAGAAAAAGAAAAAGAAAAGAAGATAGAAAGAGGGGGCTCGAACTCAGCCCAGCAGCGGGGGGGGGGGGGGGGGGGGGGGGGGGGGTTTAAGCGGGTCGGGCTGACCAGGGGGTCAGCCCATTAGTTCTGTTAGGATTAGGGTTTAGTTTTGTTTTATTTCGTTTAGGTTAGATATTAAATAAAAAAAATATAAATTCCGTCCTGTGTCCAGACAGTTCAGGACACAGGTATCCTCGTGTCCTAGGCCTGCACGACACGCACGAGTCCTAACTCGCGTGTCCAACCCTACCAGTATGTTCGTCGTGTCCAGGCGAGTCTGTGTCCGTGTACACGAGACGTGAGTCGACACGAGCACAAAGAGACACGTACGTGTCCGGCGTCGTAGGGGGGGTTTCGATGGTGCTGACGGGCGGAGGAGACGTCGGGACGGCGGCGGAGTGGTGGCGCTGGACGCGGCTCGTCGAGGCGGACGCGATGGTGGTGGTGGTTGGCGACGACGTCTGCTGTGGAGGCGGCGCTGGGGGTCTCGCCGGAGTTAGGGTTAGGGCTAGGGCTTTCGTCGGAGACCAACGTCTAGGGTGGTCGGGGACGTTCGTGGTGGTCGGGGTGGGTTAGAGCTCGATCTGGGGAGCAAGGTGGGGGGTTTAAGTAGGGGGCTAAGGCGGTCGATAGGTCGGTCGGGCAGCAGAAACGACGGGGGCAGCGGTCGGGGAGTCAGTCGGGGCAGGGTGAGCGGTGGAGGAGAGAGAGAGTGACGTGGGGGGGGGGGGTTGGGTAGATTTGCATTAGGGTCCCCTAGTTTAGGATAATTACATAATAGGTTCCCGCAGTAATAAATGCAAATAAAATTTGCATAAAACAAATAAGAATTTGCAAACCGATATCTAAACAATTGTAAAAATTACAAAACCACATTAAAACAATTTAAAAATTACAAATTGATATAAAAACAATTCTAATTAATTGCAAAACTTAATTAAAACATTTTAGGAAATTGCAAAATGGTATTTTTGTATTTAAAACTCATTTAAAAATCATTTAAAAATTCTAGAAAATTTCCTAAAAATCATAATAAATATTTTAAGGCTATAAATGACATTAAAAATTAATTAGCACTAATTAAAATGAATTTGAAAAAATCAGGGGCTTACAGCAAAGCCGCCGATATGAAACTATGCGTGGCACCTGAATCAAACAATACACGAGCAGGTTTATTATTGAATTGCAGTATACCTGTCACGACTGTGTCAGATGCGAACACTTCGTCTCCAGTCAGGGCGTAGACACGGCCCTGAGCATTAGGACGACGGTCCGGGCCATTTTGTTGTGCGGTCGGTAGTGCCCGAGGTGCTTGGCCTCGGTTTTGTTGATGTTGTGGGGGGCGCTGGTTCGACGTAGCTTCCGGGCAGTCCCTTACGAGGTGATCTCTTTTGCCGCATGCGAAACAGACTCTGTTCTTAAGTCGGCAGTCGGTGTCCAGGTGCCCGTCCTTGTGGCAGAAATTGCAGACCATCCGTTCCTTCGTCTGGTTGCCGCGATGTTGACGCTTATGTGCGTTGTTGCCTCCCGCATTACTATGGCGTTTGTTATTAAAGTTAACAGCACCGGTAGTAGTAGGAGGATACTCGGACTCCAGACGGATGGCGTGGTTAAGTGCCTCGCCCACAGTTTTGTATTCTGGCACCGAGATATGAGCACAGATAGAGGAACGCAGTCCCACTACAAATCGTTTTGCTCGACTTGCGGTGGTAGGTAAATAGTCTCCGGCAAACTTGGCCAGTTTGTTGAATTTAGCCGCATATTGTCGTACAGTCATATTCCCTTGCATCAACTGCATGAACTCATTTTCTTTTTCCTGTCGCACGGCTGCAGAAAGATATTCGTTCTCGAACGCATTTCTGAATGTCGTCCATGAGATCGCCGCCGGCTCGTCTTCACGTCGAATAGCCCGCTTCTGCACAGCCCACCAATCATGCGCGTTCATTCGAAGTAAAAGTTGAGCACACGTGACTTTCTTTGAGTCCTCGACACCCAGAAGCTAGAACTTGTCTTCCAGCTCCTCCAACCAGTCGATCGCCACGGATGGATCTTCTGTGCCGTTGAAGGAAGTGCGACAGCTTTTCGTGAATTTCGACACGTCGAAGTTAGAACTTCTCGGTGCTGCAGGTGAGAGCACAGGCGCCTCTGGTTCAGCTTCGTCGGATCGAACCGTGGGCTGGGTCACGGCAGGTGTCATCGTTGAGTTATTGTTGTTGCCGACGACCGACTGTACGATCTGTTGGAGGGTATTCAGCTGCTGCTGTTGCAGCTTGAATTGAGCCTCGAACCGACTCTCAAATTGGGTCTGACGAGCCTCCGTTTGCTGACGATGGAGCTCGTTTTGACGTTGCTGCATTTCAAGCATCTGCAGCATACGTTGCATCGGGTCGCCGGAAGGTCCGGCTACAGTAGGCGTCATTCCAGTTGGGTTAACGGAGTGCTCGGGCCTAGAAGCACTCGAGCCGCTGGAAGCGCTCGTCTCGTCTTCCGCCTGAGCTCCCGTAACTGCAGGAAAAAGGAAAGGCAACTCTCGTTAGTTTCAGAAAATGTCCCGGGTTCAGCGTATGGAACAACTCTTCTCATCGACACGAGGTCAACGGTTGGAGACTAGAACTTGACACTAGAGGCCAAGGACGTAAAGTCGTGCTCTGATACCATTATGTCACGCCTCGATTCCGTCGAATCAATAGTCGTCCCCCGGGCGTGATGCCGTGCGAACCTAATTTGCGATCGCACAAGGCCAAGTCATAAGGTAATCCGAGACACGAGATCTAAGAGAGTACGCAGACAAATTGATACACACAACAAGTAAAGGAAACTT
Organism: Iris pallida; assembly: GCA_029216955.1. Lineage (NCBI taxonomy): Eukaryota > Viridiplantae > Streptophyta > Magnoliopsida > Asparagales > Iridaceae > Iris > Iris pallida. Next base: position 1,603,674 of record JANAVB010041017.1, on the reverse strand, counting down.
GATTCTTTATTGATAATGAACATCATTTACAGACTCCAGTACAAGACTCATTGCCGCGCGGGCTACAACATGACTCGATTACAAAAGAGTGCCGATGAGATAGCCGTTCCATACATTACACACATCCCTCAATATACACAAGTACTCCATTGACCTGGATGGGAGGGACGCTGAGTCATTTGCCTTGGACTGTCGAGAGCCTTCAAAAATGAAGTCGCAGAGTAAGTCTTCGACGCGCGGCCGAAGTTTCAAAAGTCACGAACGCCGCCGAGCTAGCTGGCGCGTCCTTCCTGGTTCGCGGGACCTGCAAGGAGCGAGGATCAGCAGAAACACATGTACTGGCGAATGGCTAATTAAATCCAAGCTCTGCATTTGATTCAAGAAGTTTCGTAAACATGTTAGCTAGCTATTTCAATGATCTTTCTAACCATCCTGTACGATTTGCATGTTAACATGTTTTGAGGCAAGCAAATGAACTTGTATATTACTAAGCAACTATCATGTTCATCCCGTGTCCCGTGCACCTGTTAAGCAGTGAAAAGGGTAAGAAGGCCACTGGCAATGTCAAGCCATCGCGGACTATAGCATTTGGTTAGACGACGCCCCTTTCGCGTCGGGTAGCGAGCCCTGTACGAAAGTGCCCGCATAACTCGCGCCGATGAAGGGTTGGCGCTGCTACACTCATTCCTCCCAGGCCGAATCGGTCCCTTGGCCTAGGCAACCGTTCGAGGAAACTTCACCTTGTCGACAAGTTGTCCAATGACCAATTTCTTTTAGACTTAGTCAATTTTGCTTCCTTAGCCGTATCGTTGCGATAAACGTTAATCGATTCATTCATTGTTTTGCATAGGCTAAGTGAATTTGTATAAGAAAATACGTTTTCCATTTTCCAAAACCGGCAGTTTGATAGCAAGTATTTCGTGAAGAATCGTGCCACGATTTCTCTGATTCTACACTATTATGACAAGCATTTATTTACTTCACATATTAAGTTTTGAAGTAGAGGGACGAGACGAAGGAGGTCAGCCACTCGCCTTAGGCTTGCTTCAAGCGAGCGACCGGTTGGCTGCGCTGTCGTCGCCTACGCGATCACCTGCAATCGCATAAGCAACCGATTAGAATACTGTGTATTTCAAGGAATTTCGATATGAATGCGAGCTCGAAAACGCGTCACGAAAATCCATCGAAAACATTCACGAAAAGCGCATTCAAGAAAACGAAAGCCAAGACCAAATCAAGTGCGGCATGAAAACCAGAGCAACGGGAGGTCTCTCCCGACTCAGCCGCAGAGCCAATCCTCGAGGCGCAACCCGCTGAATATGGGACTTGGTTCCGAAGAAGCCATTCCATAACGTGGAATGGATCTTAATTCAACCGTTCCCGTTCGATCGACTCGGCCGATTCCGACCTATCGGTCCCGACCGAATCGATAGCGACAGTGTTCCTTTCTCGCGCACCCCGTGGACGGAGACGGGACACGATGTAGGGACGTGGCACTACAACCTGCGACTCCGACATCTTGTGGGGTCACGTTGAGCCTGGGGTTGCCCTAAATAGAGGAAGATTGTCCAAACTCGAAGTCTTGTCTGGCTTACCCTGGGCTGACCCTGATTATAACATCAGTTACAATGGTTGTATTTCAAAAGTGTTGGCTGCCAATGAGAAAGGTATTTGTTGGTCCTGACAGTTCATTGTATGAGAGGTTGTCCAAGTTCGAAGTCTTGTCTGACTTACCCTGGGCTGGCCCTGATTATAACATCAGTTACAATGGTTGTATTTCAAAAGTGTTGGCTGCCAATGAGAAAGGTATCTGTTGGTCCTTCATTGTATGGGATGAAAGTACAGGGTAATAACATAAGTAGGTTTTGCAAAAAAAAAAAAAAAAGAAAAAAAAAAATCAGTAGGTGTTTCTGGTTTAGTGTAAGGTCTGACTAGTTTACTCTCGAGAATAAGTACACCAAATTTTTGTTGGGAACGCGGTGTGACCCAAGTCGGAGTTGGTCCATGAGGTGCGATATTGAATTGGGCCCATATAACTTAAAAGAGAATTTTCATGTAAGGCCTGAACCAATTCCAATTATCTACATCATATGATCCCACATTCTAACCGATGTGGGGCTAAATTATCAACTCCAAAATATAAGCTAGACATTAGCAAGATTTGCAGTATAGGCCGATACCAATACGTATTGTCTGCATATTGAACCTTAATTTTCTATTAGAAAGGCCTTCATATCATCTTTAACCTGTCCCAGTTTGATCTATCAATATACCGACTTTAGGTCTTTTCCGGGTCAATTCAGCAAAGGGGAAATTGCATGGAAAAGAGAAAAATATGTGAAATTGTGTCGAATTTAAGATTTGTTGTTCAAAATCTATATTTCACGATGAGTAGAAAATATCCCTTGTCAATACACACAAACCATTTCATTGTTAGAGGTGCCATCCAGGCATGTCTAGGCGTCCAAAAGGCGAGAGGTGATGTTTCACTGCTTAATCCAAAAGCATGTGAGATATCTTCTCTAGGTGATGCCTAGATGAGAAAGCCGCCAAAGATGGAATTAGGCCAATGGGTAATTATGTGAGCCTAGACGCATGACTAGGTGTGTTGGGTGTTTTGGAGTCTTTTAAAACTTTGTTTGGGGTTTTATAAGTTTTCTAGTCTTGTTTGATTTTATTGGTTTTTAAAGTTATACGCTTAAGTTTTAAAGTCCCAAATAGTTTTTTTATAAAAGTTTTAACACTATAAGTATACGTAAGAAAAGAGACATTAGTTTATCATGCGACGACGACAAAGAGGAGAGCAACAACATTCCTCTCGGCTGGACTTCTCTTAGGACGATTGATTGGACGATTTTCATCATAATTAGCCGAAGTAAGGTGACTTTTATCTCCTTTTTCTTTTTCTGTTCTTCTTTGTACTCACCTGCAAAATTATTCTCTTTTTCTTCCATTGTACTTTCTTATGTTCTTTTTTTTAAGGAATGTGGAACATTGACTTTTTGATTATCTTGTGTTTATTTTTTCATTGGAACAATTTGTCTTCTATTTTAATGACTTATGCGTGGTCTTATTATTTTTAAACTTAAGGTTGTATTTAATAAACTATTTTGTGATCTTATTAAGTTACTTTGTTGTTTTCTATTGGTAATCTGATTTTTTTTTTTTTTTTTTACTTTGTTGTTTAGTTTATTGTCTAAAAACTCAAGTTTGATTAGTTTTTAGGGATACATGACATATTTGGATAACCTAACATTAGCTACAAAAGCGACAAAATGTGTCATAAGAGAATTTGATAAGCTGCCTAGGTGGCCTTTTCTTCTCCGGGCGTGACTAGGTGCTCTTAGGCAATGAGGTATGAGATGATGTAGCAAGCCTAGGAGCACCTAGTGCCTTTTAAATAGATTGACAATATCCTTCAATCCATCAAACTCTTTCGTTATGTTATATAAGGCTCGAATAATGCGCTCTTTTTTTTACCTTCCGTCTAAGCTCCATGAACAAGAAACAATGAACAATGCATTGAATTATGCCTAAATATATTAAATGTTTTCTAGTTTTTATTATAAATTTTCTCTTCCCTAAACAAAAACTCCGAAACTCTGATTCGAAACCTCCAAAGCTACTGGAACTACCGCAACCGATATTGATACCCATAGGAAGGGTCCAAAACCAATTCCAATACTGATACAACGAACTTTGGATCAATATCAGTTCTCTAGTAAAATGTAGTTCGCGTCTTTAATATGTTTGTGACATTTACAGTTTCCCATTTTCTGCTCGGATCCAATGTGACATAATTATTTGTAAGATTTAGTAGACTGGGACTTTGGATACATTTGAGTTCTCTAGTAAAATGTATTATTGGGACTTTGGATACATTTGGTAGATTGGAGCATTAAATTGTACTGTTATATGAATTCCAACCAGTAAAACTTCAATGGGTCAAGTTCAACCTGTAATTTACTACTTTGTAACTTCTCAATATTCGATCTGATGTGTGCTGTTCAAGCCCATTTGTTGTACTAGATAGCGAAGACGATCTACCAACAGATTTACGTCTTTCAATCTGTATTCTAGAAGCTAAAAATTACGAAATCTGACCGAGACCGAGACTTGAACTTGGTTCAATATTCGTCCCGCACAGGTGCTTATACGGTCCCAGGATACAACGGAACTCCTCTCCCGGTAGCAACACTTCAAACTGCAGGAACTTGACGAATCAATCAATCATGCTAGTCCCTCTCTCTCTCTCTCTCTCGAGTACTTGAATGTATGAATGAGTGAATGAAACACTAACCGGACTGTGTATTTTATAAATGACGAAGAGACAAAATATGAACTGACACACTCTTTGGAAGAGACACCGTTTGGAAAAGACACACCCTTTCAAACAGACACAACCTTTGGGAATTATTCATTCACTTAGAATATTTCCAACAGTGTCTATATGGATTCTTTAGCTATCCTTGTTGCTTGGTTATGGATTGTTGGAGTTACTGCATCTTGAGATTGTAATGATCTGATTCATCGGCATGTTGATTTGGTACCTTACATTGTTCTAAAAGGCGGTATAGGCGGCCGCCTAGGTGCTAGACGTCTGGTGTCCGTCCGATATCTGCCTAGATGTCCGTCTAGATCCCCAAACACCCGACTATGTATGTTTTGGAATTTTATGGACTTTTTTTTGCAATTTTTTCAGTAAATTTTTAGGATTCGATCTATTTATATATTTTGAACTGCCTAGATTCAGGCGGCCGCCTAGACGACCGCCTAGGCGGGCTAGGCGCTAGGCGGCAGACGTCCGCCTGACTAGCGCCTAGTACTTTTCACAACCTTGATACCTTAAGGTTTTAGATGCTTCCTGTTTGAATGAAGACATAGTCGTTCAGTTGTATTCTGATAAAGAGGCATATTCCTTACATTCCTAAAATTTTCTAGATTGCTTGGCCATGTTGTTAACCTCCTACAAATTCGATGAAGTAACTTCATTTTTTTTTTTTTTTGGGGGATGAAGGTTATAGATTTATTGGTTTTGCATGACAAATTGGTCAGGTTGCAGAATAGACCTCAGTTTTCCATATGATCTGCACTGAAGTACATCTAATTTTACAGCAGACTACTATCTGAATCTTTTCAAAGCAGTCTTCCTAGACAGGGTCAAGTTGCAGATACAAGAATGTATGTAACCAAACACTTCTCATCTGTGAACTTTCTGTATCAAACAAGTTTGGTCACTAGATATGAAGTTGTTCTTTGTCCCATACCAACAGGCCAGCCCACGGGATTGGGTTGCCCTATCCGAAGCTAAATTTGTTTGTCCTTTGCCCTTGACTCCAAAAGAAGATATTAAAAAATTGATGGCGAGTGAAATTGGCAGCGGCGTCGAAGTCTCCGGTTTTGACGGCATCGTGGAGCTCAGATTCCGAATTCCTTTCCCTGAGCTATTCGAGGTCCTCCCATTGGAACTCAAAATATGGATCTAGTGGATTACTAGTTCAACTAACAGAGAGAAGTTAGAATGGACCGCAGAGGCTCTGTTGACGGAAAGTTGGGGACTTTGGGTATTGGGGGGTTGCCCTAACGAGGGGGCTGCCTAAGCTCGGGGTTGCCTAAGCTCGATAGCTTGTCCGGCTTACCCCAGGGCTGCTCTGCATACCATATCTAGATATGAAGTTCTTCGTCAGGGTAACCACGGGTAATGGCGACGAACCTGTTTTCTGTTTTCCATGGATTCATACAGCTCGCTACGAAAATTTGGCATAGTTGGGATAGATTTCTTGAGGTTTTAGGGATACGGAAGGAGGTGTCATATACCTCATTTTGGCACCAATGTTTACCTAGAGCTATATGTAAAATGTATCCAAATTTATTGACATAAGAGTAATGATGAATGCATTTGCTATGAAATCAATGAAGCTGATTGAGAAGATTTATGACAATGATGTGTTGCCTTCTCCTCCTCCTCCTCCTTCAATCCTTGTCATAGGTTATCTATTAATCTTACTAGTATATGTACACGTGCATTGCATGTATTTTATGCTACTTGAAAATAGCAAATAATAGTAGTATATTATATTAGGAAAACTAAAAGTCATCAATATTAAATATTCTAAACTTATTATTATATTATTTTATACATGCATGTAAGACTATTTAGAAAGACTAAAAGACACCTCTCATAGTTACCTAGTTACCCCTATTAACTTTAAGTAATCTTTTTAATTAGTAAATATAAATAAGGGTATTTTTGGAAAGAAAATTTTTACGGTGAAGCCTAACTTTTGACATTATATATAGTAGTATAGATGTGTTTGTTAGCAGGGCCGGCCCGGGGGGTTGTGTTGCCATATCCGGAGCTAGTTTAGGTTGCCCCTTGACCCTTATTGTAGGCCGATCATGGAGGGTCACCCGCAACCCCGACCTCTATTGGGATCGTGTTGACCCCCGACCACTACGCGCTCTCTTGCGAGCTCTGCAGTTGCCTGCGCTGTCGACGGTTATATCGGGGTCACTGATGGACTAATGTTGTCCAAGAAACCGGTTCATCATCGTCATCTTTGTCGTCTTCATTATCCTTCTATCGATTAGAATGTTTAGATTCATGTCATAACATGTTCCTCCTTACACTATGCAGTATGCCGCCCTGATAGAACCGGTCGAGAAGAGGATATATCAAGGTACAATACTGAGTCATAGACAGGACCGGCCCAGAGATAAGTCAGACAAGATTTCGGAATTGCGGGTGATCTTTCATGATCGAGCCACAATAAGGATCAAGAGGCAACAAAAACTAGCTCTGGATTGGGCAACCCAATCTCGTCGGCCGGCCCTTGTCATAGATGGATAGATCGTTTATGTATCGGTGTTTTCATTCTTGGCAATGTCCTTGCAGTCAATCAAGCCAGAGCTAATGGTGTCCGTCGAGCCGATCACGGATCCTTATGGCCCATCCATTGTCGACGAGAATCTCGATGCCATTGTCGTCAGGTGTTCTTTAATACTTAGACCCTGTTTGGTTCACTGTAAAGTAATCGTAATCGCAATGTAATCAAATGAAAAAAATAATTTTTTTTTATTTGATTGCATTGCGATTGCGATTGCGATTACATGACAGTGTAAACGAGACCTTAGCTCTAAATTCTCACTAATAACTCAGGCAAATGTGTAGAATATCTTGATAAACTCTGTCATCTCTCTCTCTCTCTCTTATTGACAGCAAGGAAACATTACAGGAGGATTGGCCGTCAACAGGAACAGAATCGAGAGAGGCTTGCCCCAACTAAAGGTTTTATAAGTCAGATTACAGCTAATTTCTTCGGGTTTTAGGTCTGAATTTTTTATCTTTTATATTTTATCCTTTATTTTTTTATTTTTTCCTCGTGCAGATTGAAGTGGTGAACTTGGTGCCAAATGAATCAGAGGACAAGTTGAGTTCTACCGAGCTCAGGAAACTCAAGGCCGAGGAGGCCACAAGAAGGCAGCAACAACAGCAGGCGCAGACGCAGACACAGACACAGGATCGTTTCAGAAAGTACAATGTAGGTACCGAAAGTTCAGGTAAAAAGCGCACAACCTGGTTGACGATTATATACACGACTTCGACGCCGCAACGAAACAAAAAATGCGTTGATATTTACAATCAGGTTGCATCTGTAAGAACTCAGAAGTGCCAAGTTGCTCCTGGTCCACCTACACAAATTTGATGAACTGACTACAGAAGCTCTTGTGTGTATGGTTCTGTTGTGTTTATGGTTTTTGTGATATATGCTGTGAATAAGAAAAGGAATGAAGATTTTTCATGATTGATCCAACTAATATTAACATTATCAATTACAATCTGTATCTCATCAAATTGTTTGTCCTATATTTATGTAGTATGTTACAGACTACAGTGACAGGTATCGGAAATTCACAATTTGGTAAAGTTTTTTATGTATCAGTTAAAATATAGGATACAAAATGAGTGTATCCATAGAATGAATGAGAGAAAATAATCTGAGGTGGTTTGGACATGCTCAATGCGTAGATGGATAGAGACAGCTGCTAAGAGGAGCGATAGGATACTAGTTAAATGAGCGACTAAAGTATGGACAGACCCGAACCTATGTTCAGAAAAGTCTTGGAATGGAATACAGGCAACTGAGTATTCCATGCCAATGCATACCTCATAACAGGTTTTTTTTGGGTCTGGTAAACTGTATGTTGCATGGACATGGACCCAACGGACACGGTAAGGACACTGCAAGATGGACAAGATACATATTTTTGTTGTTGTTGGAGTCCAGTCTGAATTTGGTAGTAGCATATTTATGGAGTTCAAATCTGATTAAATATTTGATTTGGCTATTTAAGATATCCTACTATAATCTAAAATAGGATGTTGATGGGCTATTTTAGGTGTAGTAGGATTCTTATTTGAGTGCTTCCTATTTAAGAAATCCTATTATGACCTAAAATAGGTTTTTCTCATCCTATATATATGAGGTGAGAGTGGAAGCACAAAACACAGCACAAAAAAGTGGAGTTTCGAGGTGCTCGTCCACAAAAAATCTAAGAGAAAGTTTCGCACTTTGCTCTTAGGATTTCGTCAACCAAGACAGAAGGAAGAAGAGGTCTAATCGAGGGGTCGTCAGGGAGATTGCTACGGGTTGGTGAGCGATTTCAATTGTAATCTCTTTCTTTTCTTCTTGAGTGTGGTGAGGAGGTTGAACCTATTAGGGCAAAGGGTTCAACGTTAGTTTTTGTCAATCTTGTAATTTCATCTGAGTTATAGAGATTGAAATTTGTCCAGGTGACGTAGTAACCTCCATATACTTGTCTTTATCTGTACTTGGTGTCCGTTAGACGAGGGTTGGTTATTTCAGGTGGATTGGCCTAAGTTTTCGCTGCGGCAACGTCTCAGACACGGTATCGAAGCGCAGGAGGGCGTATCCAATTTTCAACATCTGGTATCAGAGTTTTGGAGGTTCTGGCAACCATATCTACGGAGAAGATGAACACTCGCATGATCACCCTCACAGGAAAAAATTGGGTAATTTGGAAATCAAGGATGGAGGATCTACTATGATGCAAGACTTGCATGGTCCGTTGGAGGACGACAACGCAAAGCCAATGGACAAAGCTGCTGAAGTGTCACGACCCGCACCCTAGAGTTAGGGCACGAGAACGTAACGACGCCCAGCCTACGCCGCAGTGTCGGCGGTAGAACGCTGTCCTAGGTCGCAACATCTAACAATATAAAGCTAAGCAGTTTATACTCCCCGAATGGGGGTGACATAGCAGATACAACTCAATCACATCTAAGGTAGAGCATGATAAGAATAGATAAAACATGAAATCCAAAATAAATACGGGAGATAGAAGTCTAAGTGTCTAAGATACATGAACCCTATTGTGTCTCCTCTAGGCTAGCAGGCACCTCCAGGCTATCTGTAAAATTTATCAACAGGTCCAGTCAGGACTGGAGCGAGCACAGTACACCTCAACAGATCATAGCAGGTTAGAAAACATATAACATGCAGTAAAGTAAGATACAGGTACTGAAGAAATGCTGTATGTAAACAGGAAGAGAACTGTAATGTAAATATCTACTATACATAGAGAACTAACAGTGGCTAGTGAGTCAGAGTACGAGATAGCACATGTGAACAGGACAGATTTGCACAGGATGTCGAGGTGCACAGGAATCTACACTACAAAGGAATTGTTCACACGACTACTAGCACTCCCCCGTATCCCCAATCAATACACAAGGATCTAAACAGGTTATTTTATTGCACAGGATATCACATGGGGGCCCATATAGGGTGCACATGATAGTATACATGGGGCTCCGTGAACATGAGAGTACAAGATTCACAGGAGTGCACATGTAATGAAAGCACAGGAGTACATGATGTAAGTGAAATGCACAAGCACAATGTACCCGATGCTCCCGAGGGGGATAACATCGCATGTAGAGATCCATATAGTACCAATCCGTGTGACCAACGTGACAGTACAAGTAAAGTAATCTACTGCAGGAAATAATTCTAAGCAGGATATGAAATGATCAGAGAATGTACTCGCCTCGATAACCTGAACAGCTGATAAGTATAGGGGGTCCCACTGAAGCCACAGAGTCCTATTTAAAGCAACACAGGTTACAAGGGGTTCAAGTTGAAATAAATAAAACTATACTAGCCATCTATATTATTCTAGGTTCTTCTAAGTCAAAACATCTCTAGGTCGACTCCGGTCAATAATCTAGTCAAACTAGGTCAAGTGTTGACTTACAGTTGACTTTGGGTCAACTGGTCAACTCTGGTCAAACAGGGTCAATTCTAGTCTAAAATAAAGTGTACTTCGTTATTTGTACGTCGAAACTTACGGCACGCAAATCGAGGTAAGAAGATTATCGGTAAGGTTGATAATCTTATTATAGTGATCCACGTATCCAACTTGTCAATTTCAGCGATATGAGATCACTGGAATTGACTGATCTCAGTTTCGTTGTACTAATCCCGAAATACGAACATTATAAGAATTAATTATTAATTAATTATAAAAAGGTTAAACTTAGAGAAATTATCAACAAACATTGTCGGACGATGAAATGAACATCGCCAACGTGTCCAAAATGGTCAAATTAGCTAGGATAGCCTACCCAACGGTCCAATTTGGATACAAGGGCAAAAAGGTAATTTTGGGTCAAAACGGTGTCCGTGTCGGAGCCGTTTTGCACCGAAAAATGTGCAAGAAAACAAGTCTATAAAATATAATAAATTATATGTCCACGCAACCAGAATGTCGATACGAACCCAACGGTATCTCCAGAATTGGATTCCGTTGACCCGATCTCATTTTGGCCCGTTGACCAGAACTTGGGATTTCGGTTTGCACGGAAATGCGTGCCGGAGCCAATGTCCACCAAAACCTAGCAAATTATATGTCAACGAGTCCAGAATGATGATACGAACTCAACGGTATCTCCGGAATTGGATTCCGATGAGCCGGCGTCAAAAAGTCCCGTTGACCCAGAATGTGGGACCCGCTTTGCACCGAAATGCGTGTCCGGATCCACGTTCTCCAAATCTAACAAATTTTATATGAAAACATGCCAGAACGACGCCACAAGTCTAATGGTGGTGTCAGAAATGAAATCTGGAGTCCCGTGTTCAAAAATAGAATTTTACAAGTTGGAAATTACGAATTCGGACGGCCAACTTTGGCGTCGAATTCAACCAATCAAACAAGCTCACAATGAAACGAAACTGAAGGGGTAGCAAGAGGGTTATACCAGCTTCGCACTGGAACTGGTAGCACGCCAAACGGAGCTGCGGTGGAGGAGATACAAGCTGACGAAGTTGGCCCTGCGAAACTGTCCAAATTTAATACAATTTAAACGGTCAACTTGGTGGCCGGTTTTGATGTATCAAACGATAAAATTAAAGGACAAAAATTGACAGAGATGAAGGTGGATATACCAAGATTGCGATGGAGCGAAGAAATCGCCGATCCAACGGTCGGATCTCCGGGAAAACGTGTGCGAAGTCGCTGCGACGGAGTGCCAAAACGGACTCAATCTCGCGCGCGTCACGACGGGATGTCGTTCAAAACGCACGAATCGCCTCGACGGCGCGTCCCAGAGGACGGTGGCCGTCAGGGACAGGCTCGCCTGAGCTCGGCGCACGGCCAGGGGCCCACGGCGGCCCACGCGCGCGCGTGCGTGCGCGCCTGTGCGCCACGAGCTGCTGCTGCCGCTGTGCATGGGCTGTGCGGTGGCGCCTGGGCTCGGCCTTGCCCGGCGACGGCAGCGAGAGGGTGAGGCCGCGAGGGTGGTGGCTCGCGCAGCTGCGAGGGTGGCGCGCAACCGTGCGGCCAGCGGCGAGGTGGTGGCGGTTGCCATGGTGTTGGTGGTAGAGGTTGATGGTGGTGAAGATGAGGAAGAGACTGTGGGGTGGTCGGCCGACGGCCTAGGGAGGAGGAGGAAGTCGGAAGGAATGGAGGATGTGAGGTCGGGGCCATGGCGGCTGGTGTGGAGCTCGGGTTGTGCATGGAGTAGGGGTGCAGTCGGTTTTGTGAAGTGTAGTAGTTGGTATTAATGAAGAAAGGAGAGAGAGAAAAAGGATAAGTCATGAATTAAAGAGAGAGAGAGAAAGAGAAAAGGTGAAAAGTTTATCCCCTTGTGAAAGTTAGGGCCGGCACCCTATGGGAGGAGGCTGCTATGAATGTGAGGGGAAAAGTATGGTGAGGATTGATTTAAATAATCCAATGGCTAGGATTCATTAGAGAGAAATAGTTATTCCAATGGGAATTTAAACAATAGGAATTCCAATAAATAATAAAAAAAAAGTAGAATGAGTACTAATATTTTTGGACGAGAAAAATATGAGGGCGTCACGGTGGAGAGCAACACAAGGCTGGACGGGACTTGGTGGAGCCGGATTGGATCGAAACTGGACATTGTGCAAAAATCGAATTAAAAATAGGCATCGATGATCATGGAGAAATAAGTAGCACATGGAGATTCTAATAAATGGGACACAAGTGGCGGACGGATAGTAGGCTCAATGTGGGCCATGTCTATAGTTGGGGCTGACAGGTTTTGGTCGACAGGGGACCCACAAATCAAGTTAGAAAATGAATGTGACGCCGTGGCGTGAAATAAAATCGGGTCACGCGTCGGAAAAGTTGTGCGAATCAAATGGAGCCCAAAATGACATGAATGAGTGGGAAACGAAGGTCATGGGTGACGAGCGTCTCGAGTAGATCATCAATGAGGAGTTGGTTTCAAGGAAATGACTGGTCTGGCACTCCCAATTTAAATGTCATGGTAACGCGCTGAAAATGATCAAGGAAAAAAGTGGGAAAATAAATATCAATCAAATGGTCTAAACCGACCCGAAGTTCAGCGAAGCAGAAAGAGCACAAGGGAACAAGTTTGGATGGGACACTATATACCGTCATGAAGGTAATCGTGTCCACTCCAAAACTCGTGAAGAAGATTTCCAGAGTTGAACATCCCTGATACTCCAAATATCAAAGGCATGGGAAAGTACACTTAAGGGAAAAATAACAAAATTAATTATTATCGAAATAAAAATCAATCAGGAAAATAAATAAAATAAAAAATAACAAATCGAAATTCAGGGTGCTCACATGAAGACTGAAAACAACTGGATCGGAAGCCCGTTGAATTCATCCGCCAATGGTTGGATGATTCGGTGTTTCACCACGTGCCCATGGAGAGTTCAGCAAAAGTTTTTGTGGGAGAAGCTGTATTCGCTGTACGAAAGGAAGACGGCTGACAACAAGGCATTTTTTATTCGCCAACTCGTCAACTCGAAGTACACAGAGGGTACTCCAGTGGCACAACATCTGAACGAGGTTCAGGGTATCATCAATCAGCTGTCTGCGATGAAGATGGCGATTGATGATTAGCTTTAGGCCCTACTACTCTTGAGTTCTCTGCCGGAAAGCTTGGAGACGTTGGTGGTGTCGGTGAACAACTCCGCGCCTGATGGAGTTGTCACAATGTAGGCAGTCAAAAGTAGCTTATTAAATGAAGAGGTCCGAAGCAAGCAAGTGGAATCATCGCAGGAATCTGCTCTGGTGACTTCCTACAGGAAGGGAAGACCCAATTCACATGCGAGGACATGGGAGAGTTCTCGAAATCATGCGATTGTGGACCGCAAGGAGGGTTGCTATCACTGTGGTGAAAGGGATCATATCAAGAGAAACTGTATGAAGCTCAAAGCTGAGAAAGCAAAAGGCAAGGACGATCAGGAGGATCTCACAGCAATGGAAGATATCATCATCGCAGCAACCGACGCAGAGGAACCTTGTGGCATGTGTCATGACGGCGACTGGGTCATGGACACGAGGGCGTCGTATCACGCCACTCCACATAGGAGGATATTCACGTCATATCGTGGCGGCAGGTTTGGACGTGTAAAGATGGGCGACAAGGGGACAGCTGCAGTTATAGGCATCGGTAATGTGCACTTGACAACGGAGCTCGGTGATAAGCTCGTTCTCAAGGGTGTGCGACATGTGTCGAGTTTGCGCTACAACTTGGTTTCGGTAGTGAGGCTGGCAGATGATGGCTGTCGCAGTCTGTTTGGGGACAAAGATTGGATTTTTTTTCTTGCAATTTTTTGTAGATTTTTTTTTGAATTTTTTTTTAGTTTTTGAACCACCTAGATCTAGGCGGCCGTCTAGGCAACCGTCTAGACGGACTATGCGCTAGGTGGAAGGTGCTCGTCCGACTAGCGTCTAGCGCTTTTCGCAACCTTGAGTGTGACGACGACAACTCCCAAGGAGTAGTGTTGGGCGAAAAGAGCAATTATATATATATATATATATATATATATATATATATATATATATATATATATATATATATATATATATATATCAAGGGATGCATTAGTTCCCGAGGAGCTTAGTGTAGGGGTGAGCATTATTCGGTTTTGGACCGAAAATCGAACCGAATCGAATAAGAGGTTCGGCTTTAAAAAAATTCGGTTCGGTTTCGGTTTTGAAAATACTAAATTTTCTTATTCGGTTTTGGTTTCGGTTTCGGTTTCGGTTTTGGGTTTCGGTTTCGGTTTAAAACTGAAAACCGAATAAGAAAATTTAATTAATTAATTAATATATATATATATATATATATATATATATATATATTTTTTTTTTTTTTTTTTTTATATTCGGTTTCGGTTTAAAAAAAAAAAAAATATATATATATATATATATATATATATATATATATATATATATATATGTATATATATATATATATGTATATATATATATATATATATATATGTGTGTGTGTGTGTGTGTACTATATATATAAGTATTAATATATATATAGGTATATACTAAATATATATAGGTATATACTAAATATGTCTATGTATATCTAGTTACTATATATATTAACAAAAAAAATCTCAAAAAAATCAAAAAAACATGAATAAACCAAATAAATCGAAAACCGAACCGATTTAATTCGCTTCGGTTTGATTCGATTTTGGGTCAATTCGGTTCGATTTCGATTTTGCTTATTCGATTTCGGTTAAATTCGATTTTGGGTTATTCGATTCGGTTTAAACCGCATAAACCGAATGCTCACCCCTAGCTTAGTGTGCCATATAAAGCAGCGACAGTTCCCAAGGAACTTGGCGCGCTACAGAGAGTATCACTAATGCCAAGGCTACAAGGGTGCTGGGCCACGGGGTTGTGTGCTCTGTGCAGTTCGTGTGCTGCTAGAATATTTGGTATTTGCTTTTGACAAACCTTTTTGTAGAGTATTCTTTTGGCGAATTCTAAGGTATTTTCACTTGGAAAATCTTTCCTATAGTTTCTACATTTTGCATGTGATTTAAGAAAGTGTTCATTTTTTTTAATCTCATATTGAAAAGGAGAAAAAGTACTCCTTTGCATATAATGTTTTACTTCTTTAGTCACGTAATTCTGTTACAGAATTTATGAGAGATAATCTTGGACACGAACGGTCGCGCCTCGAATCCTTACTTTAAAAATATGTTCTTAAATTTTATATCTTATGATTTGCATCTTAGGAATGAATTCTGTCCAACAGAACTTATGTTGAAAGACAAGAGATAATGGATGCTAATGATTGTGTTGGATAAATCTTCCACTATATAATGAGGTTCAAAACAGCTCCAAATGAGCCGTCTAAGTCGTTTGTATATCACGAGGGGAATCAAGCTCAACCAAACAACCTCCCACCTTCAATATACGAGTTAGAAAAAATATTTGACTATAATTAAATAATATTTTTATCATACGTTATTATATGTGCACGTGAGTGCATCGACCAGTAGACAGTAAAGATTGTCCGCGGCAGTTACATAATGCAACAATGCAGATTTTTATTTTTTTATTTTTTTTACAAATGTTTTAAGTACGTTGTAGTTTTACGTGGATCATAGACGACGATGACGACGACGACGATCATTTCATGTACTCAATATGGATTGCATCTACAGTTATGACATTTCCAGTCGCACCTCTAGGCACCAATGTAACCCAAATGCTCTCATCTCCGTCTGCCTCTAGATCTTCAAGAATTTCCGATATCCCCACCTTCATCCTTCTTCTTCTTCTTCTTCCCTTCGTTGCCATACCATCATCTCCTTGCATCTTCACAAAGCACCCCGCGTATTCGCGCAACCTCGGGCTCGCGATCGTCTCGTCGACGACGAGGTTAATGTAGACGTCGAACTTGGCATACATTTCCTTCTCCATACTGATTCCGTCGACCACTAGGACCTCCTCCTCCTCCCCCTCCTCTTTGGTACCGTTCCTCTTCGGTCTTGACACTTGAACCCTAACAGTCCCTTCCAGAGTCCACGGTCCCTTGCTGTGGTTGCTCCTGCCGCGCAACATGCCGCGCGCGACCTCCGGAGGGACGGAAGGCTCGGGCCGCGCGTCGAGCCACGGCAGGCCGACCTCCTCGTACGCGTACCGGAGCCGGTCCGCGTCGATCGCGTCGCGGACCCTCGCCCTGACGAAGTCCAGGTTCTCTCGTCGTAGAAGTAGAAGTACGAGTCGAGCCACCGAGGGTCGCGGAACTCCGGCTCGGAGCTCCTCGATCAAATAGAAGTAGAAGTAGAAGTAGAAGTATGAATTTTAAGATACACTGAAGCTCCTCGATCAAATGATCAAAATTAAAGTCCAGGTGCTCCGCCGCGGGAGGCTCGTCGTCGCGGCCGATATCGTCGAAGGAGTAGTCCATCGCCACGGGCGCGGGCGGGAGGTGGCGGCCGTCGCGCTCCTCGTCGAGCAGCTCCCCCTTCGTGTAGATGTCCGGGACGGGCATCCCGTCGGGGGAGTCGTAGTTCCAGTAGGGCAGCGCGAAGGAGTCGTCCCCGACGAGCTTTCCGAGTGCGCGCTCGTGGAAGTAGAGGTAGAGCCGGTGGAACGGGAAGAAGAGCCATGACTCGTGGATGTTGTAAGGGACGGCGGCAGCGGTGGCGGCAGGGCCGGCGGCTTGATAGTAGGCGCCGGTGCAGTAGAGGCAGTGTATGTTGGCCTGGCGATAGAAGTTGTGGGGGTGATCGGAAGGGAGCTGCTTCATCAAGGACACGGCCTTGTTGTACTTGGCCAAGTAGTCCTTGTCCTGCGCCAGACGGTGGGCGGGCCGGCGAAGGCGGAGGGGCGAGGACGGGCTCGGGAACTCGAAGTCCTTCGCCGTCCGCTCCGAGTCCGGCCGCGCCGGGCAGCAGTTGATCTTGTGCTGGCGCGGCCATAGTGTTGATCCCGCCGGAGAGGACATTACGTCGTGACATGTTGATAGGTTTGGACCGAGGGGGATGCCACTGTACTGATCATATGCGCTTCTTCTTCTGCTTATGCTTCTGCTACTTCCTCTTGTTCTTGACAAGATCCTGCAAGAAAACAGATTGTTGTCCAACTGTTTCTACAAGAACCTATCAAAACCCTAAGTTGCATGAAAACCCTAAGTTGTGGCATATGTTGTTATATATTGATTTTTATTATTAATTATTTTACCCCCAGCTATTTTTATTATGAACAAGTAGCAATTTGATGTTTTACTCGTTTTACTTGTAGTTGCAAGTAGCTGAATCATACCATAAATTTTGTCCTTAATTGTTCTTAGATAGAAATATTTAATTTGCTCTTAGATGGAATAAAATTGTTCTCCAGCATAACATTTTTCGATTAAAAAAATATTAAAATAATATGAAGTCAAAATAAATTAGTGGTTGGAAATAAAATATTTTAATTTTGTTTTGCCCTGAGGGAGAAAACAATATTTAATTTTCATAAGACACTAGGATGGCGAGGTTCATGACTAAAATGGTAAAATCAAAGTATGAATTTTAAGATACGCTGAATCTCCTCGATCAAATGATCAAAATTAATTAAAAATGTCTTGTATGACCTGACTGGAATGACACTGAATTAGTTTAGGTGCAGATTATATTGGATTAGAATTAATGTCTACTTTAATACCAATCCTATTATGAAGTGAATGGAAAAAATGAACAGCTCTACCGAGGTATGATACACCAGGTGGTGATTGATCCTAATTTACATAAGGATACATGGGTATGGGTTGGCTTTCCCAACGGTTGCAATACTTATTCTTCCAGTGTTCGGCCACTTGGCATATTTGGAGATCTCAAGGTGTCCGTCTGCACCTGACAGCTAGGGATCCGTTGGACATTGATAGCTTGATCTAGGATATAAAAGCCGCGAATGGTAGAGGAAGGATGTGGTTCCGAGAAGCTCGTATCAGACTAGCGGCTGTAGTAAGACATGTTTGGAGGGAGAGGAACAACCGAATATTTGAAGGGTTGAAGATGGCCCCGATTGAAATTATTCATAATATAGATCTTGACGTATGCTTTTTGAGGTAGTTGATGGTCTTCCCAGTTATTGCTGGAGTTGTAAAAGTGATTTTTATTATTTAAAATAATTACTGATTCATATATATATATATATATATATATATATATATATATATATATATATATATATCAAGCGGTCGTGTTGAAGACACCCAGCCACCGCTTGGCCCAGGGGCCGTGGGCAAACCACCAAGCCGCTTCCGTGGGGGCTCAAATTCCGTCCGATGCCCCAAGTGCCGGTGCGCCTAGCCACTTGAGCTACAACTGATTCCTATATATATATATATGTGTGTGTGTGTGTATGTGTGTGTGTGTGTGTGAGAGAGAGAGAGAGAGAGAGAGATATGACCCAAAAAAAGTGTGATTTTGAATTAGGTTACAGCGGAATTGTGTCGTAAAAAAATGTATAAGTAAAAAAAATTATGATGTCACTAGGATTTAAACCATGTTCTCTTAAATATTAAGATATCACCTTAATCAACAATGTCATAAAAATTTGCAAACAAAAAATAACAACTATTAAATATATTTAATCATCAAGTAAAATATATTTTATATTAACTATGTATTTCTTAAAAATATTTATATACTCAACAAACATGGAAATATAATTTTATTTTCATAAATTTAATTTCAAAAAAATTTGAATTTCAAAAATATTGAATTTATATAGTATACTATGCCTTGTACCAAACACACAATAGCTTACATTTAAAGGAAAAAAAATTTAAAAAAAGAGAAAAAAAAAAAAAAAGAAATAATTGTTCATAAAAAAATGGGGTCAAGTGCATGATGGTACCTATGGTCATGGTCTCCTTCAAGAAGTAATGTCACCACAAAAACTAGCACAAGGAGGAATGGAACCCAGCACCATACATTATTACTCTTCATGACCAACCAAAGATCGATGAGAGAGAGACTGTTGTATACAATTGTTCTCTATGTATCCTCTCTCTTATATACATGCAACTACCCACGTAGAAAATGTCTATGATGCCCTTCCCTATTTTCCACATTATGGCAGGGTACGTTATACACAATTGGGAAACTTTTTTTTTTGAAATCCCACTCACACACGCAATTGGGGGGCTCGAACCTTGCCGGCCCCTCCGGGTGTCCGCTCTAATACCACTAGGCTAGAGAGCTCGGACACAATTGGGAAACTTCATTACGTATATGCAACTACTCCATGTTGAAATGTCTATGATGCCCTTCACTAATTTCTTGTTATAGACGTGGGAACATTTATTAATTTGGGAGTCGAGATGCAAATCAACTCAACCTGACTGCAAAAGGAAAGGGTGCAGGGTCCAGGCTTACGTGTGAGCTAAACAACTTTTTTTTTTAATTTTTTGTTTCTTCTTTCCTAGTTTCTTGTAAACCAGCTTAGCAACTAGAGACAAATTATGGAAAGTAGACTTTTTAGATGGAAGAGTTCAAACCACACTTCTCAACAATGGCATGCAGTTTTGACCGTCCGTCACGTGTCAGTTTTTTATTGGAAGGATTACTGGTGGCGGCTCTCGAGCTAGCAGGGAGGTCAATAGACTGCTGCCGTATGGCATAGCGGTTATAGACCGCGGACAAAATATCATTTACATTCTAAATAATAAGAATTAATATAAAAATATTATTCCATTCTAAATAATAAGAATATGAGAATATCAAATCCAACGGAAAAGTTACTTAGATTGTTTGGAAAAGGAAATTAAGGTTGAAGAATATGTATAGAGGTAATTAGAGCAACATGAAAAAAAAATTAAATTATTCAGACATGACAGCGATACATGTTTTTTTTTCTTCTAAAATGGTCGAGAAACATGAAAAAACAATGTCCAAAATATAAACAATCATTACGAAAAAAGTTTACAGAAGCAAGTACAAGCAATTCGAACCAAACCAACGCAATGGAAGATGAGGAGTTATCGTGTAATGTGCTTGTAACAATGCATGCATAATGGAAAGAAAGAAAAAAAAAAAATTAAAGCTTGCATTATGGACTCGGAGTGTTCATATCATGTGTTCAAACAGAGAATGATGCACACCTATAAGGAGTTCAGTGGTAGCATTGTCCTTTGTGAAACAACGTGCCTGACTATTAACGTAGGGAACATCAAGTTCCGCATATTTATAGGTAAGTAAATTAATTAATTTTTGGGTGCCCCGAACAACTGACATGCCTGCCCTATTCGAGGGTCCAGAGTCGATCCTGAGCTAATGGAGGTCCAAGGCGAAACTTTCAAAATGGACCTCTATACATAATGTAAAAAAAGTATAAATAAAACAAAAATTTGTTGTAGTCAAGATTTGAACCAAGGACCTCCTACATACAAGTCTAACATTATAACCACTACACCACAATGCTTTTTATTAAAAAAGGGAACATGATGTATACTATTTCTATTGTAGATAGTTTCATGTTGGTGCCCCCTTTCGTCAAGGGACCCTGGGCCGTCGCCCGGCCTGCCCTGGGCCTGGGCCACCCCTGCGAGGGTCGGACCTGGGACTACTAGTACCAAGATCACCCTCCCATTCTTATTTTTATTTTGTCCGAATGGAATTTGAATGCATGCCCACTCCTTTCCCTTACTTGTACGTTGTCCCTATAACAGTCCTTGGTTGGCGGAATGAGATAGTTTATTATTGCGACTTGTGTATATAATATAATATTTCATTTCGTACGGTGCATTATGCTAAGTCGTTGATTCGAAGAATTACATTGACCCGAGGAATGCATCTAGTCAGATCGAAGCAAGTGTTAAGTTGACTGAAAAAAACATTGAGGCGATTCAAAGATCTATTAAATCAAATCGATGCTAACCATAAGTCCGATTCGAACAAGTATTGATTAGTTGTTTTCATGTGCAGGCTAAATTTTTACGTTAAATTATAAGAGGTCGATCTTGTGTCTTATTTACAACCACTACTAAAATCTGTCAAATCAGCGACGCCTAAGACGTCGCTAAATAGGGAAAATACGTCGCTAATTTCGATTAGCGACGTATTTAGCGACGTATGCACGTAGTCGCGATTAACCTAGTCGCTAAACAAGAAAACGTCGCAATACGTCGCTATTGCGACGAGCTTTAGCGACGCGGACACGTCGCTAATTTAGCGACTGCCAGCGACGTAAAACGTCATCATGTACCGACGTAACCTAGCGACGTTGAGCGACTTGACATGCATCGATGCTGACCTGGCTTGAGAGCCAAATGGCGACGTTCTGCGACTTTTTGACGTCGCTATATTACCGACATATAGCGACGTTTAACTACGTCCTAAGTAGCGACGTTTAGTAACGATCAGCGACGGTACTCATTAATGTTAGCGACGTGCCTTATATTTACTTAGCGACGTTTAGTTCGTCGCTGGACGTCGCTGACAGTCGCTGAACGTCGCTAATATTAAAAAAAAATTAAAGCATTTGCAGCATTTGCAGAATTTGCAGAATTTGCAGCATTTGCAGAATTTGCAGCATCCCCTACACCATTTGTTACAACAACGACGGTGTATCACGAACACAGTATCAAACAACACATACACACAATCACGAACACGTTTGAAACACAATCTCATCAATCAACACAGATTTATGAAAATTTGTAACAACAATGTCAAACATAATGTGTCCACATAAGAATAATGTATGTATAACCACATAAAAGACCCAACAATGGGCCATCACACAACAATATATATGCCGACTACGGCTGATCAGGAGGAGCATCAACGCTCCTGGAAAGAAGGTAAGCATACTGCTCCGGTGTAAGAACCACCGACGACGGTGAAGGAGGAGGCAATGCAACCGCTGGAGAAGGTGGCAGTGTAACCGCTGGAGATGGGTGCGTCCGCGTCTCCTCTAGGGCTCGCAGTCTGGCACTGCATTGCTCCATGCAAGCCGCTATCCTAGTAACGGTGTCGTGAATGGACTCCTGTGTCCCCTGTACTTGCTGCACGGTGCGCTCGAGCTCGTCAAAGCGTGCGGTGACCGACGCAGCGTCCTCTTGCGCCTGAGGCCCTTGCTGCTCAGCAATCCTCCTCAGCATATCGTCGCGCGGCTCAGCAATCTGGCGGACAATGGTCTCCTCGACTCGGGACGACTCGGCCTGTGACGGCTGTGAATACGCACTGGAAGAGGGAGCCCTGGATGCCTGCGTCGCAACAAATGCGCCGTAGGACCCCGTACCGTAGTACGTACCCCTCTGAAGACCACCAACAGCGGTCTTCCAGAGCTCGTCCTCCGACTGAGGCGGAGAGGGTTGCGATGTACCAACCCCTCCCTCTGCCTGTGCACTAGCACTCGCACGGTCATCACGTAGCCTAACATACTCTTCCTAGAAATTATTGTGTATCTCTATACATCAGTACTTACCTAAATTAGCCTAATAAACGTCTAAAATATTTAATTATTATTAAGTATATAGTTATCTGTATATTCTTCAAGTTGTGTTAAAAATTAACGAAATCTAAATTAGTACTTACATAGCTCTGAGTAGCCCGGTCGTCGATGAGCTTCCCGTCCTTCCGATGGGTGGCCAGGAAGACGGTCACCATGTTTGCGTCCTCACCCCTCTTCACCTGCGTGTTTGTTATATTTTATTCTTTAGTAAAATAGAAAATTATATACTCCTACTATCAATAAAATCTTATATTTTACAATAAATTATATACCAGACGACGGAAATGCTCCGTCATAGGAATCGATCCACCACACCACTTTCCGGCCATCGTCCTAGCCGCCTTCGCCTTCTCCGACCGCTCTCTGTACCCGGGCTCCTCAAATCGAGCCCTCATCGTGGTCCACTGGTTAGGTGTGATCCAACCAGCAATCGGCTTTCCGGAGCGGTGACGAGCTTTCTGATCGTCAATTGCATCACGGATCAACTTGGCTGCGACGGCAGGAAACTGCCTCTCAATCTGCTCGGCCCGGTGTGGTGGATAAAAATAAGTCCTCTACAAGAATTACAAATTAAAATAATAAGTTCTAAAAAATGCTTAAAATTATATTAATCATACTAAATTAACTATCTTTAGTTACCTTGAAGTGGGCAAACCAGAATGCCTTCCTCTCTTCCGAGGCATCCGAGTAGTTGATCCACGGACCTCCATAGTTGGACCTTAGAAAGGTGCCCAACGCTCTCTGTACCGACGAGGGACGATATCTGTATACAACGATAACCGACGTATTAATGAATATTGACACGACCCGATCCCAATAATCTGGGTCTAGTCGGATCATGCCCAGCCTGCACCATTGTTGAGACGGCGGCAGTAAGCTGTTCAGCAGCAGGTAACCATACAACAACACTATATTTGTCACAACTCAACATTGGGAATAAACTTTATTAAACTTTAAAATTTAAATACAAAAGGAGATTGTTCTGAAATGAAATACAGAATTTGAAATAACAAAATGCAGAAAAAGGAAAAATCTATCTATCGGCCGGATCATCGGCCTCAGTCCCAACGTCCTCCTGTGGGAACTCTGGCAGCACAACTGGGTACAACACAGGGTCGTAGTAGCTGTTGTAAAACCGATCTGTATCCTCAATGTCCCCTAAAAATGTATCTCCAGTCAGGAGGGAGCAAAGTACAATTCATGCTAATTTAACAGTTAAATTAAATAATTGAATCATGCAGTTCTAAACAGTTTTAAACATGAACAGTTTGTTACAGTAAAACAGTAATTTGAACAGGCAATGAAATATGACCGGCTTAGGTTTGTTACAGGAAGGATAGGGATTTTTGTTACAGTATGGTCATAATCATTACGCTATTCCCCCAGTCCCCAGTAGTTACAGTACTCTCAGAGAGAGTTTCGTGTTTGCATCGTGGTTTAAACTTGCATTAAAGCGATTAAATAAATAACTGAAAACTAACATAAACTATACTTGCCTCAATGGAAATGACTGGAGAGGTAGAAGACTTCGAGACAGGTAATTAGAGTCGTCCTCGAATTCCTACATTCGAGAGATAGACTCAGATATCAGGTTCACCAACTTAGCTATGCTAGTTAAAATCTCTAGTTGCGTCCTAGTCCAATTTTAGTTCTTTAATTAACCAAACACAGAAAATACGGTTATTTGGTGCGTTGATTTAATACGAGGGAAAATGGTCATTTTAATTTTGAATTCGGAAAAACATCGTCGATGCCAGATTATTAGAAAAACTTGATAATTTTTATAAATATAATTATAAAGCTAATTTTTCTTATTTTAGTGAGAAATACGTGATTTTCAATTATTATTAAACTTGTCAATTTATGTGAGAAAATATTAATTAATTTTATACGAAAATATTTTTTAGTCAATTTAATCGTTAAATATTAAAAACTCGCAAAACCAGAAAAGACAAGAAAATCTAAGCTATTACAATTACAGACCACAGCCAGCTGGGCTTATGCCCATTATAATTTATTTACATAAAT
This sequence comes from Iris pallida, assembly GCA_029216955.1. Lineage (NCBI taxonomy): Eukaryota > Viridiplantae > Streptophyta > Magnoliopsida > Asparagales > Iridaceae > Iris > Iris pallida. The sequence goes on along the minus strand of JANAVB010041017.1, from coordinate 1,578,855 downwards.
TGAAATAAGACAAACCGCCGTTAGTTCTAAACTGAGATATTAAATAAATATAAACAGAAATTAAATATAAAAATAAAGGAAAATTATAAGTCTCAGATATGGTCCGATCCTCATCTTGGCTAATTACCTCAACGTCCGGACGGGGCAGGTTTCGTTTGCACTTAGCCGGGTCCATTGACCGATACAGTCGTCACCCAAAATCAAATATCAAATAAAACTCCGAAATCATTTTAAATTCATTTTTAAAATATTCTGGAATTTACGGAAAAATTCGGCAGCATCTCCTCTGTTTTTGATCAACCCAAAAACTGGAAAATGGCGCCGATAATTTCCTGCAAATCCCAAACCAGGGAAAAACCCGAATTTTTATATATATGAAAATCCACAACCAATCCACAGAATAATCGGAACGACCCGAAATAATTTCGGAAGTCCGATTCCAAATCCACAAATCACAGAACGCTACCGAAAAAATCCGGAAAGCTAAAACATACAAAAAATCCATTCCCGAAATATTCCGGGAATCCAAAACAATTCACAGGACCTTTCCGAAAGTCCCGAAAAATTACGACGTCGCTAAAACCGAGTTCCCAAAGGGAATCGGGGACCATTTCATCATTGACTAAAATAATAAAATGAGCGGGACAGGGGGTTATACCTCGGATTGCTCGGCTAGAGCTCTCAGATAAAAAATAGAAAGAAAATGAGCTCCGACAGCGAAAGTATTCCCGAAAACAGCGCTGAAATCAGCAGCGTCGACAAAGGACGCCGAAAACTCAGAAGCTAGGGCACGTCCAGGGGTGTTGGAACAGCAGGAAAGCTCGGCAAAAAGGGCAGCGAGCCACCGGAGTGGTCGGCCGGAAGGAGCGGCCAGAGGGGGCCGCGAAGGAGCGCCGGCGGGTTCTGACCCGGAGGGGGTCGCGCTGGCTCGGCCGCGCAAGGGCGGCGCTGACGCGGGTCGCCGGAGGGGAGCTCGGCGGGGCGCGCTGGTCGGGGCGGACGCGCTCGTGGGTCGTCGGAGGGGAGCTCGGGTGGCCGCGGGCGTCGGCTTCGGGGAGAGAGCTCGGCGGGATGGGGGAAGAAGCTTGAAGGGAGAAGAGGGGGTTTGAAGTAGTTGTGAGGAAGAGAGGGTGATGGGGTTTTAGTCTCTGGAAGAGAGTAGCGGAATTCTTTCTGCTGACGAGTAGTGGGAAGAGGGGATTTCTAATAAAAGAAGAGTGATGGGAGAATATGTGGAGATGAGGAGTAAGGGGAGTGGGAATAGGTGCTGAGAACGTGTGGGTGTGTGGTGAAGATTTGTGTGGTAATGAGAAGAAATAGGGAGGAAGAATAGGAATAGGGAGAATGGGTTATACGTGAGTGTGTGAGTGGGGTGCTGGTCCTACGGGACCAGCTATAAAATATATTATATATTTTTTTAATAAACAAACCAAGTCAATTCGGAATTAAGAAAGAGAAAAAGAAGTTGGATTTGGCTCAGGCCTAGGTCTGGGTTCGGACTCGGGTCTGGGTCTAAATTCAAAAATCCATGTTTATTTATTTTTTTTCGAAATCCTTTGCACTCAAAAATATTTAATAATAATAATAATAATATTTAGAAATACTAATTATAACACTAAAATACTATTAATAATTAATTACAAAAATAAATGGGTTTCACAATCTTCCCTCCTTAGAAAATTTTGTCCTCGAAATTAAAGCAAGGTTAGGGATTACCTCAAGTCTCAAACAGGTACGGGTACTGCTCCCGCATCTGGTCTTCTCGCTCCCAGGTCGACTCGCCTGGTGAGTTGTGCCGCCACATCACTCTGACTATTGGCGTCACGGTGTTCCTGGTCCTCTTCTCGCCTCGGTCCAATATCGCCACTGGCTTCTCCGGCACTGTGAGGCTGGGTCCAATCTCCAGCTCTGAATGGTCCAAGATATGGCTCGGGTCCGGGATGTAGCGTCTCAGCTGCGAGACGTGGAAGACGTTGTGGACGCCTTCGAGACTTGGGGGTAGAGCCACCCGATAAGCCACTTCTCCAATCCTGTTAAGTACTTCAAATGGACCAATATACCTGGGGCTCAACTTTCCTGCTCTGCCGAAACGAATTGTTCCTCTGGTAGGCGAGATCTTCACAAATACACTGTCGCCTGCTTCAAACTCCAAAGGCCGTCTGCTGCAATCGGCCCAATGCTTCTGTCTGTCTTGGGCTATCCGGAGCTTGTCTCTGATCATTCTCACCTTCTCTGCTGCTTCGGTCACCATCTTAGGTCCAAGCAACACTCGTTCTCCGACGTCGTCCCAGGCAAGTGGAGTGCGACAACGACGTCCATAGAGTGCCTCGAACGGTGTCATCCCGATGCTAGCTTGGTAGCTGTTGTTGTAAGAGAACTCTACCAAGTGCAAATGGTCTTTCCAAGACCCTCCAAATTTCAGGACGCAGGATCTCAGCATATCTTCTAGCGTCTGGATTGTTCTCTCCGATTGCCCATCAGTCTGAGGGTGGTAGGCGGTGCTGAACTTCAGTTGGGTTCCCAAGCTGTCATGCAAACTCTTCCAAAAGTGAGATGTAAATCTAGTATCTCTGTCAGATACGATACTTACCGGAACTCCATGAATCCGGTAGATGTGCCGTATGTACAGTGCTGCCAACTTCTCGGTGGATAAACCAACCTTGAAGGGGATAAAGTGAGCTGACTTCTCAGTCGGTCCACTATAACCCAGATGGCATCCTTTCCTCCTTGGGATCGTGGCAGTCCCGATACAAAATCCTTCGTTATGTGCTCCCATTTCCACTCCGGAATGTCAAGCGGCTGCAATAATCCTGCTGGTCTCTGTCTGCTGGCTTTAACTTGCTGACAAATTAAACATCTAGCCACATACCTGGATACAACCTTCTTCATCCCGTACCACCATACTATAGTCCGTATATCCCGGTACATTTTGTTGGCTCCAGGGTGTATGGAATACTGCGACTGGTGCGCTTCTTGCATCAGCTCGTTCCTCAGTTCGCCAGTTGGTATGCACAGCCTCGTACCATTCTTCAATGCTCCGTCGCTGGCGATTGAGAATCCTTCACGTGTTCCTGCCAGCACTTGGTCTCTGAGTTTGCAAAGCGTCTCGTCTTGAAATTGTGTCTCCTTGATCCTGTCCATAAGACTCGAACGCACTTGCAACTGCATCAATGATGATTCAGCTCCTGGTACGATGGCTTCTCTTCCAAGTTTCTTCATCTCCTCCTCGGGCAGTACAATTTTCAATCCAAGCTTCTCCATGTCCTCCAGCAAATGGCGCTCCTTGGTCAAGAACATCGCCATTGGGTATCGACTAAGTGCATCTGCAACAACATTAGCCTTACCCGGATGATACTGCAGGTTGATATCAAAATCCTTCATCAGCTCCAGCCATCGTCTTTGTCTCATGTTCAGCTCCTTCTGAGTGAAAACATATTTCAGACTTTTGTGGTCCGTAAATATTTCCACTCTCTCTCCATACAGGTAGTGCTTCCATAGCTTCAAAGCAAATATCACTGCTGCAAGCTCCAAGTCATGTGTTGGGTAGTTCTTCTCATGAGTCCGCAATTGTCTAGATGCATAGGCAATTACTTTCCCGTGTTGTTGAAGAACGCAGCCCAGTCCTTTTCCGGAAGCATCACTATAGATTGAGAAACCACCGGTACCTGCGGGTAGCGCAAGTATCGGCGCAGTTGTAAGCCTCTTCTTCAGTTCCTCAAAAGCTGACTGGCACGCTTCAGACCATATAAACTCTTCATTCTTCCTGGTAAGCTTCGTCATTGGCTCCGCAATCTTGGAGAAATCCTTCACGAACTTCCGGTAGTAGCCAGCCAGTCCCAAAAAGCTCCTGATCTCTGCAACCGAGCTTGGTGCAGTCCACTTCTCAATAGCAGCTATCTTCTTTGGATCCACCGAAATTCCTTTTCCTGTGACAACATGGCCCAAAAATTCTACCTTGTCTAAAAAGAATTCGTATTTAGATAGCTTACCATAGAGCTTCTCCTTCCTCAAGGTACTCAGCACTTTCCTCAAGTGCTCTTCATGCTCTTCCTCCGTCTTCGAGTAGATCAGTATGTCATCGATGAAGACAACAACAAACTGATCCAGATATTCATGGAAAACCTTGTTCATGAGGTTCATGAATACCGCAGGAGCATTTGTCAGTCCAAACGGCATGACCAAGAATTCAAATTATCCATACTTGGTGTTGAACGCCGTCTTGGGAATATCCTCCTTCCTGACCTTGATTTGATGGTAGCCTGATCTGAGATCTATCTTTGAAAATACCTTGGCTCCGCTCAGTTGATCAAACAGGTCGTCGATCCGGGACAGGGGGTACTTGTTCTTTAGTGTCTGGTAATCGATGCACATCCGTTGTTCCATCCTTCTTGGGCACAAACAAGATAGGTGTTCCCTAAGGTGAAGTTCCATCTTGGATAAATCCTAGAGCCTTCATTGATCTGGTCCTTCATCTTCTTGGCCTCCTTCAGGTTGACTCTGTAGCATCCCTTAGAAATAGGGGAGAGCCGGGGACTAGGTCAATAGTGAACTCTATTATGTCTAGATCTGGGGTAATCCGGAAAGACTATCAGGGAAAACATCTACCATAAAGGTGTAACTAAGAAGTTTATTCATGTGGAGAATTATAGCAAAACTCTCATGATTGATCCAAGGACATCATGTTACAACTTCTTATGACAAAAAAATAATGCTATTCAGCAGTCCTAGGTACTAAACTTCATGGTTCTGGCTCTTGCATGAGCAGTCTCCAACTGCTTCCTCTTCTATGAACCTCGAGTCTGCATCATGCCTTACAGTAGGAGGCAAGGTCTGCTGGATAGGAAGAGAGTCCCTAGGTTGTGGCCTAACAGGTGTTGCTAGGATAGGTATTCTGGTATGATGGAAAGATAAGGGGCAATCCTTTATCCGATGTTCAGCAGATCCACATACCAAATATTTCCACAATCTCTTACGACAAATATTGGCTTGGTGACCAGGCCTTTTACAGTAGTCACAAACCAATAGCTTCTTACGATATAACTGTCGGATAGGGCTCAAAATGTCTTCTAGATTTCAGGGGTACCCCTCCTAGGGTGAGGTTCCGCTCCAACTTGGTTTAAGATAGCTAAGGCTACATCATTGACGTTCTTCATGTCTTCTCTCGTGATATTCATCTGTTCCTGCTGGGCTTCATCTTGAGCTTTCTGGGACTCCATGATTACTTGAAATAGGGCAACCATTTGGGAGGTATTTGCTGGTACTGGTGGAGCAACAGGAATGGGTACTTCCCCAAGGAATGCAACTCAGTTTGAAAAGAGGTAGGAATCGCCAGTGTAGTGAAAACTTCACTGGATGCATTATGGGGACGGTCAATCAGCTGCGAGGGAATAAACCCTGGACTTGGTTGAGGAGATGGGGTATGATCCGGAGATGACACCTCATCGCCAGCAGGATTGGTCTTGTCAATGGTCATTCTCTGGAAGGTTTAGGGTGCAAACATAAGCAAGGTATCCTACCAGTCTATAATCAAACAAAAATATTTATTTATAATATATTTCGGTCCTATGTTGTGACAAATTGATGTTCTAGTGTTCTAATTGTTTCTAAATATGTTTTCCTAAGTTGTTGTACGACCTGCATGGGCCACCACTGAAAATATGTCACAACCCGATCCCAATAATCTGGGTCTAGTCGGATCATGCCCAGCCTGCACCGTTGTTGAGACGGCGGCAGTAAGCTGTTCAGTAGCAGGTAACCATACAACAATACTATATTTGTCACAACTCAACATCGGGAATAAACTTTATTAAACTTTGAAATTTAAATACAAAAGGAGATTGTTCTGAAATGAAATACAGAATTTGAAATAACAAAATGCAGAAAAAGGAAAAATCTATCTATCGGCCGGATCATCGGCCTCAGTCCCAACGTCCTCCTGTGGGGACTCTGGCAGCACAACTGGGTACAACACAGGGTCGTAGTAGCTGTTGTAAAACCGATCTGTATCCTCAATGTCCCCTAAAAATGTATCTCCAGTCAGGAGGGAGCAAAGTACAATTCATGCTAATTTAACAGTTAAATTAAATAATTGAATCATGCAGTTCTAAACAGTTTTAAACATGAACAGTTTGTTACAGTAAAACAGTAATTTGAACAGGCAATGAAATATGACCGGCTTAGGTTTGTTACAGGAAGGATAGGGGTTTTTGTTACAGTATGGTCATAATCATTACGCTATTCCCCCAGTCCCCAGTAGTTACAGTACTCTCAGAGAGAGTTTCGTATTTGCATCGTGGTTTAAACTTGCATTAAAGCGATTAAATAAATAACTGAAAACTAACATAAACTATACTTGCCTCAATGGAAATGACTGGAGAGGTAGAAGACTTCGAGACAGGTAATTAGAGTCGTCCTCGAATTCCTACATTCGAGAGATAGACTCAGATATCAGGTTCACCAACATAGCTATACTAGTTGAAATCTCTAGTTGCGTCCTAGTCCAATTTTAGTTCTTTAATTAACCAAACACAGAAAATACGGTTATTTGGTGCGTTGATTTAATACGAGAGAAAATGGTCATTTTAACTTTGAATTCGGAAAAACATCGTCGATGCCAGATTATTAGAAAAACTTGGTAATTTTTATAAATATAATTATAAAGCTAATTTTTCTTATTTTAGTGAGAAATACGTGATTTTCAATTATTATTAAACTTGTCAATTTAGGTGAGAAAATATTAATTAATTTTATACGAAAATATTTTTTAGTCAATTTAATCGTTAAATATTAAAAACTCGCAATACCAGAAAAGACAAGAAAATCTAAGCTATTACAGTTACAGACCACAGCCAGCTGGGCTTATGCCCATTACAATTTATTTACCTAAATTGAAATAAGACAAACCGCCGTTAGTCCTAAACTGAGATATTAAATAAATATAAACAGAAATTTAATATAAAAATAAAGGTAAATTATAAGTCTCAGATATGGTCCGATCTTCATCTTGGCTAATTGCGTCAACGTTCGGGCGGGGCCGGTTTCGTTTGTACTTACCCGGGTCCATTGACCGATACAGTCGTCACCCAAAATCAAATATCAAATAAAACTCCGAAATCATTTTAAATTCATTTTTAAAATATTCTGGAATTTACGGAAAAATCCGGCAGCATCTCCTCTGTTTTTGGTCAACCCAAAAACTGGAAAATGGCGCCGATAATTTTCTGCAAATCCCAAACCAGGGAAAAACCCGAATTTTTATATATATGAAAATCCACAACCAATCCACAGAATAATCGGAACGACCCAAAATAATTTCGGAAGTCCGATTCCAAATCTACAAATCACAGAACGCTACCGAAAAAATCCGAAAAGCTAAAACATACCAAAAATACATTCCCGAAATATTTCGGGAATCCAAAACAATTCACAGGACCTTTCCGAAAGTCCCAGAAAATTACGACGTCGCTAAACCGAGTTCCCAAAGGGAATCGGGGACCATTTCATCATCGACTAAAATAATAAAATGAGCAGGACAGGGGGTTATACCTCGGATTGCTCGGCTAGAGCTCTCAGATGAAAAATAGAAAGAAAATGAGCTCCGACAGCGAAAGTATTCCCGAAAACAGCGCTGAAATCAGCAGCGTCGACAAAGGACGCCGAAAACTCAGAAGCTAGGGCACGTCCAGGGGTGTTGGAACAGCGGGAAAGCTCGGCAAAAAGGGCAGCGAGCCACCGGGGTGGTCGGCCGGAAGGAGATCGGCCAGAGGGGGCCGCGAAGGAGCGCCGGCGAGTTCTGACCCGGAGGGGGTCGCGCTGGCTCGGCCGCGCAAGGGCGGCGCTGACGCGGGTCGCCGGCGGGGAGCTCGGCGGGGCGCGCTGGTCGGGGCGGACGCGCTCGTGGGTCGTCGAAGGGGAGCTCGGGTGGCCACGGGCGTCAGCTTCGGGGAGAGAGCTCGGCGGGATGGGGGAAGAAGCTTGAAGGGAGAAGAGGGGGTTTGAAGTAGTTGTGAGGAAGAGAGGGTGATGGGGTTTTAGTCTCTGGAAGAGAGTAGCGGAATTCTTTCTGCTGACGAGTAGTGGGAAGAGGGGATTTCTAATAAAAGGAGAGTGATGGGAGAATATGTGGAGATGAGGAGTAAGGGGAGTGGGAATAGGTGCTGAGAACATGTGGGTGTGTGGTGAAGATTTGTATGGTAATGAGAAGAAATAGGGAGGAAGAATAGGAATGGGGATCATGGGTTATACATGAGTGTGTGAGTGGGGTGCTGGTCCTACGGGACCAGCTATAAAATATATTATATATTTTTTTAATAAACAAACCAAGTCAATTCAGAATTAAGAAAGAGAAAAAGAAGTTGGATTTGGCTCAGGCCTGGGTCTGGGTTCGGACTCTGGTCTGGGTCTAAATTCAAAAATCCATGTTTATTTATTTTTTTTCGAAATCCTTTGCACTCAAAAATATATAATAATAATAATAATAATAATAATAATAATATTTAGAAATACTAATTATAACACTAAAACACTATTAATAATTAATTACAAAAATAAATGGGTTTCACAAATATATATAGTGTAAGCCCCCTGAATTTCAGGGGTTTATTTTTATTTTTCTAAATGAATTATTTTCGATAAATATTTTATTATTTAATTGTTTAGATCATTAATGTACCTTTCCATGACTTTGACTTCTGGATCGTCAGGGATGCCAATCTCTGTAAACTCTCTTCATGGGTTTTGTTGTAGACAAGATTATCTTCATTTTGATATATTCTGTCCCACTTAAATTCGTTCCCTTGTGCTCTTTTTGTATCGCGCAAGTTCGGGTCAATTTAGACCGATTAATCATTCAATAATTATTTCCACTTTTATTCTTGATCGTCGTTTGCACGTTACCGTGGCTTTTAATTTAGGAGCACCAGACCAGTCGTTTTCTCAGAACCAACTTCTCATAAATGATCTACTCGAGACGCTCTTCACCCATGACCTTTGTGTCCCACTCAGACACTCCATTTTGTGCTCTATTTCCTTCGTACAACTTTCGGTTAAATTTAGGCCAATTTATTATCTACCGTGAAACCTGATTTAATTTCCAATTTAATTTCGGGACCCGACATCGATCCAACCTAGTCGCCCCAAAGTATGGACGTGGCCCATATGAAGCCTACTACCCACATGAAACTTGTGTCCCATTTATTGGAGTCCCCGCATATTATTTATTTACCCGTATTCATAAATACGTATTTAATTCAATTATTGCACTCTGTCCGATTTTGGCCCGACCCGGCTTGACCGAACCCGAACCCGAGCCCCATGTTATACTCTCATGACTGTCCAAATACACCACACAATATTTCTCTTTTTCCTATTTTGAAAAATATCTCTTCCTCTCTCTACTTTTTGATATCCCACATATTTATATATATACATATATATATATAAATATCTTCCTTTCTCTCTCCTCCTTAAAACACTCACATACATCACCCCCTCCCTTTTCCTTACAACAGGAACACACCCCCCCTCTCTCTATACTTTTCTCTCTCTATCTCTCTTTATATATATATATATATATATATATATATATATATATATAACTACATATACATATATATATATTATATAAACATATATATCTAATACTCTCTCTCACAACACTCCACCTCACCCCATCCCCTCTCTCTCTTTCTACCAGCTAACCCCCCTAGCCGACCTCTCTCTCTCTCCCCCCCTCTCTCTAATATCTCTCTCTCATTCTCTCTCTCTTTCTCTCTATATTATATAATATACACACACAAAATCATACACAACTCTCTCTCTCACTCAACACACACACACCTAGCCGACAACACCACCACTCCCATCACCACAGTCCGACCACCCCCCCTTGCCGTGGCTCCGGCCACCCTGGCCGAGCACTCCGGCCACCACCGCACCCCGGCCTACTCTCCTTCCTCCTCCCATCATCTCCATCACCACCACCACCACCTTCACCATTCCCTCCACCACCACTTCACCGTCGCCGCGCCCCCGCCATGCCCGGCCAGGCCAGCCCCTCCCTGGCGACGTACCGCCGCACGCCGCCGCATGCCTCCGTACACCGCCGCAGCAACAGCAGCAGCAGCAGCGAGTTGCAACAGTGGGTGCCACGCCACCCGCGTGCGCGCATGGGCGCCACCGCGGCCGCCACCGGCCACCGGCGACCCCCCCACCGGCGCGCGACCCCCCGACGATCACCCCATGGCCACCACCGGCCTCCCCGACGTGTTAAACACACGATTCGTGCGTTTACGTCGAAATCCCGTCGACGCGCGCGTGGGAAAAATTCAGAAATTGTGTTTCGGGACAGCGACTTCGCGCGTGTTTTCTGGGAGATCCGACCGTTGGATCGGCGAACGTTTTGCTCCGTCGCAATCTCGGTATATCCATCTTCACTCCTGTCAATTTTCGTCCGTTAATTTCGTCGTTTAATACATCAAAACTGGCCACCAAGTTGATGTTTTAAATTGAACTGTTTTTGGACAGTTTCGTGGAGCCGACTTCGTCAGCTCGTAACTTCGCCGTCGCAGCTCCGGTTGACATGCCGTCAGTTCTGGTGCACAGCTGGTATAACCATCTTCCTGTCTCCTTTAGGTTTCGTTTCATTATAAGCACGTTTGGTTGGTCGAATTCGACGCCAAAGTTGGCCGTCCGAATTCTTTAATTTACACTTGTAAAATTTCATTTTTGAACCCGGGACTCCGGATTCAATTTCTGACACCACCAGTAGACTCGTGGCCTCGTTCTGGCATGTTTTTATATAAAGTTTGCTTGTTTTGGAGAACGTGGGCCCTGGCACGCATTTCGGTGCAAAGCGGGTCCCACTTTTTGGGTCAACGGGTCACTTTGAGATCGGCTCATCGGAATCCAATTCCGGATATACCGATGAGTTCGTATCGTCATTCTGGACTCGTTGACATATAATTTGCTGAGTTTGGAAGACATTTGCTCCGGCACGTATTTCCGTGCAAATCGGATACCAAGTGTCGCGTCAACGTATCATTTTGAGATCGGCACATCGAAATTCCATTTCGGACATACCGTTGGGTTCGTATCATCATTCTGGATTCGTGGACATATAATTTGCTAGGTTTTGTAGACTTCTATCCTGACACATTTTTCGGTGCAAAGTATGTCCAACGGCGGACATCATTTTGACCCAAAATTATCGTTTTGCCCCTGTATCCAAATTGGACTTATGGGTAGGCTATCCTAGCTGATTTGACCGTTCTGGACACGTTGGGGATATTTATTTTATCATCCGACAACATCTGTAGATTTTGATTATGTATTATCCTTAATTTATAATTAATTATTTTTCTAGATATTGTTACTTTCTGGTTTTGAATTTTTATATATATTTTAATTGCTGTAAAAATCTTGGAAAAATGGTATTTAAATATTATGTTAATTTAGATAATTTATTATAATTTTTCTAGCATTTAATAAGTACTTTTGGTATTTTATAAAAATAGGAAAACAGAACTCATTTTCAGTATATTTATGTTTGCTGATTTTTAATAAATATTTATGAGGGTTTATAAATCCCAGAAAAATTAGTATAAATTTCTATAATTAACAAGGATCATTTTGGTACTTTATTTTATATATAATTTAGCTTTTTGTCTATCTCTAAAATTGTTGGAACATAGTGTACAGTTTGATTTAATTATTGAATAATTACGACTTGCAACTTTTTGTGTTGTTTTGTGTTTTAGTCGTATTGGACCTCACCCTACACTAGTATAAAGACTCTAGGAAATTATTTTGGATATAGTGGCTCTCTACTTTGGACTTTTATTCTAGGTCTCCACTTGGCTAGTATCCAGTCAGGAGTCGTGTCACACCACTAGTGTAATATTGAACATAGCTTAGAACTGAGTTTGTATATCATTATTGATAGAACACCAGCATCTATATCTTCGTACTAGTATTCTTGCTTTGCTCGAGGCAAGTACATCTACAAACTCATTTACTGTCTTTTAATGCTAGAACATGTATTAACCCTGTTAAAATACTGATCCTTGAGGTAGCAAGCTATGTCTTCACATGTTGTATTACTTACAGTACCTGACATGCTTAGGACAGTTCTTATATCTTCACATATTTCTTACTGGTTCTCAGTACATGTTTCACTATGCTTTATACTACTCGAAGTATTCACATGTTTCATGCTGTTCCCAGTACAGGCCATGCTTATATTACTCCCAGTATCTCTCACATGTTTTTACTGTTCTCGTATCTCTCACATGATAGAATATGGGTTATGGGAAAACTGATAGTTGAGTACGTGATCATGCCCCCCTACTCGTACGTACGTACCGAGCAAGGTTGACATTTTATGTATACCTTGTCGTAGGCGCACCAGCTGTATTTGTACGTATGTACATCTATCGCTTGTTTTACTTGTACGTATGTACATTTTATTTATATTGTGCCTCAGTACATTGTACATCTCTTGACCGATCACGTACCTGCTACAGTTTTAAACATTACATATGCATCTGTCTCTATGACATATGTGTCCTTGCCATGATAGACTATGAGTTATGCCATGTTCCCTGTGTTACTATGATATTGTGATCCCAGTTGTACCATGAGGCCATATTTCCAGTATTTCCTGTTTTATAGACTTATCACACCATGTTCCTTGTTGTACATCTCTTTCATTATATGTTCAGTACTTTATTTGTAGAGGTTGTACTTGCTCCCGTCCTGACAGGATAACGTTGTAGGTATACTTTTCGAGAAGGAAATGCTATGTTACATATTATGGTACTGCATTGGGGACCTAGCCTTAGCTCCAGAAGAGGCCCCAGCGGGAAACCTTGCTTAGTTATTTTTATGTATTTTGAGACTTAGATTTTGGTATGTTCTTATATTTGGATACTGGACTTTGTCTCCAGTTGGATACTTTGGTTATGTATTATTAAATCTGTACTTGTTTACCTGCGCTTATAGATGCTGTGTTGTGATGAACTTTAAATATGATTTTAGAACTGTTAGCTACTTAGATCCTTTATTGTTTATTCTAGAACAGCTTACTGCGCTTTAACCAAACGTAGGCTGGACATGGCTCGGCCCGGCCCAACAATTTGGGTAACGGGTCGTGACATATAGATATACAGACATGCATAAAATATTGATTTAACTTACTTCGTAGGACCGTCGGCCCAAATCTCCATCCTCGTCTCGTCCTGAGGTGCGCATGGAGGGTCGCTCTGGTATGGATCCGCCCGGGCGGAACGGACGGGAGTAGGGACTACCTCCTCCACCTGCTCCCCACCCGCCATGCTGCTGTCAGCGGTAGGAAGGCTAGGGGAAGTAGTATGATCAGCAAGCCTGGAACTGCTCGTCGCAGGTGCACTGCCACCCGGACCTGAGACCGTATGGTACAATGGAGTGCTCGGGTCAGACGATGGTCCAGAGCCATCCTCCTGTAACGGAGCTCTCTGCCCACCTAAGGACACGGATCGTCCTGGCCTATCTCCGCGTCGTCCTGAGGTGCCTCCGCGTCGTCCTGCCATGCTGATAATAACATTGGAGTTCATAATTTAAGACTACAGAAATATGAATACATCGAAATCACAGTTTATGATTGAAAATATAAATAAATACAATGACAGTTTAGAAATATCTGCATATATTAAAATTCATAATTTAAGTTTTCAAAAATGATCATAGTTCATAATTTAAGATTACAGAAATATGAATACATCAAAATCACAGTTTCTCAATCATCCTCTGAAAATTCATCTTCTTCGTTTGCCTCCTCCTCCTCCTCATCCTCTTCCTCTTCCTCCTCATCGTCACTAGCATCTCCTTCGTCTTCCCCTTCGGATACTTGTACCTCTTCTACACAAGTAGATATTGAATGGGAAACTTCTGCTGAGTCGACATCAACTGTATTAGGTACAAGAGGCAGCTCGTCCTCCTGATAAGCCACTTCGTCGACGTCGTAGGTATTTCTGGCTTTAGTCTTGCATACTGCCCACCAGTCGTACCTCGTTGTTCTCCGTCTAGGATATGTTGTAAAATATACGAGTTGAACTTGACTTGCTAGGATAAATGGTACTTATCCTTGGTATCGACGACGGTAGTTAATATCCACAAGACCATGCTTGTCAATTTTTCATCCTTGATCTTATATGGGATCGAACCAATCAACTTTGAACAACACGATCTTGGCAGGCTCTATGCCATAGTTGTACGTCAATTCCACGATCTTCCGTAAGACGCCATAGAAATCATTGCCTGGTGACATCTTTGTAGTTTGTAGATTTGATACACAAGAAACTATTTTTTGTGGAATCAAGATCCAGGAAGCTATCTCTGATGAGAGCATTTGTTGACTTGAACATAAACCCATTCACGCAATAACTTGGCCATACTTTGACGGCATAAATTGGTCCCTTGGCAAGAGTTCTAATAGATTCATTCTCAAGAATGACGTCCGAACGATCGACCTAAACACGAAAAGATACAAAATTAAGTTTAATGTTAAGTTATTTCTTGTGCAGTTGTGAATGGAGGAAGATTCTAACTAGCTTCTTACGTACATATGCAGTCAACCAAGACGGGAAATGAAGTCTCATTTCTTCTTCTACTTCTTCATCTGCAATGTATGGTCTACTTGACCTCACCTCATCATTAAATTTGCTGAAAACCAATAAATATCGGGATATACTCGTTAAATTATAATAACGTAATCAACAAATAGATGACTTGAACGTTGAAGATTTTTACTTACCACTCTAGCTTTTCCACTTCATCCTCCTCGCAGTTGAGTAATATATATAACTGGGCAGCCTTTAGTTCCTCATCATTCAAATATCTCTTTTTCAGTTTTCCTGAAGGCTTTCCAAGAGCATTGAAGACTTTCAATAATGCATCATTATATTCTATATCTCCATCGTCGTTCCTCGGAGCTCTTGTTCTATTTGTAGCAATATGAGGCTTGAAATACATTGAACAGAAGTTTGTAATCTCCTCAAGGACATAGGCTTCACAAATAGAACCCTCGACCCGTGCCTTATTTTTCACCTTCCTCTTCAGGTGGTTTAGATGACGCTCGAATGGGTACATCCACCGATAACCGACGGGTCCACCAACACGTGCCTCATATGAAAGATGAATTGGCAAATGCTCCATAGAGTCGAAAAATCCAGGAGGGAACACCCTCTCAAGTCTAATTAAGACTTTCAACTAAGCAGATAATTATACAAATCAAACTAGTCAAAGGGTACTGAACAGAAAGTCTAATTAAGACTTTCAACTAAGCAGTCAAAGGGTACTGAACAGAAAGTCTAATTAAGACTTTCAACTAAGCAACGCTGTAGGATTTAAAATATGGTATTCAGGATTAGTATCCATCCTTCGTGACATAGCTGACTCTGCCAAAACCTGACCAACATATCCTACACTAATCATTTCATATTTCAGTAATGTCAGTGAGCTAAATCATACTCAACTGTCGAGAATACTTAGGAGAAAACTCATTCACAGGATTAGTATCCATCCTTCGTGACATAGCTGAAATTTTATAGAGCTCGATAATAATTATTAGTCAATTTATTCATCATTTCAAAACCCTGAAAATGCCCAAAAAAAACTTTTAGTATCAGTAAATAGGGCTCGAACCCTAAATTAGAATTCGAATCCCAGCAAAACATCAAATTGACAGTTGATATGCCCAAAAAACTCCCAGTATCAGTATATAGGTGTCACACTGTGAGTCTCGTGTCGACACAGTGGGACACGACGTGTCCAAACCAACAAAATAGGTGTCATACGAACTAGAAGCGAGTCCACGCTCTCGTGTCCCCCGCAGCGAGTCCACTGTGAGTCTCGTGTCCCCGACAGCGAGTCCACGCTCTCGTGGACACGAACTAGAAGCGAGAGAGAGAGCTAGAAGACGAGGAGAAACTGGGAAGCAGGGGGGGGAGAGTTACCTGAAGAGGAGCTACCTGAGGAAGGAGGAGGAGAAGGAGGAGGGAGATCGCCGGAGGAGCGCCGCGGAGGAGGAGGCCGGAGGAGGGAAATCGTCGGAGGAGCGTCGCGGAGGAGGAGCGCACGAAAATTTAGAGGAAAAATTTGTGAAAGATCGAAAAGGAAACCCTTGCCGGCTATATGAAAAGATTAGCGACGTTCTTTTAGGACGTCGCTGATATTTATGAAACGGCGACGCTGCTTAAAATGCGTCGCTACACGTCGCTATATCAGCGACGTGTACCGACGAACTTGCGACGCCTATTCCCATTTAACAAATTGCAGCCGCTAGACGTCGCTATTAGTCGCTGTTAGCGACAAACAGCGACGCCTTGGATAAACGTCGCTAAAACACCCAAAAATAGCGACGTTCTTCCTTGGAGTCGCTAAATACGTCGCTGATATGACTTATTTTGGTAGTGAACGGTGTCCACATAAACCAAAGCATCGCCTCGCAACGAATCGAGACATAGGTACGATAGGCCGAATCAGTTGGATAGTTCAACGGAGCACGAAGTGCTCGAATGTCTAAGTCAGAAAAGTTGATCATTCAACAAAGTTATGAAATCGAGCCGCATCGGCTCAGCGAAACGACAAGACGTATCGGCATAAGGTGGGAGGACATTGACCCTTCTTTCCTACTACGTCATGCCTAAGTAAGATGTACCGTTGTATGCTAGTTGACCTGTCGAGTCCACGGACATGGCTCGATTGAAAGATATCGTAGTGCATGTTGAACACTAAGATAGAACAATTAAATTGAAACACACATCATATGTACGAGTTGTCATATCCCGATTCTGCAAGAATCAATAGTCGTCATTCGGACGTGATGTCGTACGAACCTAAGGTGCGTCCGCTTAAGGCAAGTCATAAGGTTATCTGAAACACAACAACATAGAGAGTACGCAAAGAAATTGAACAACACATATGAAATAGAAACTTTACTTTATTGATAATGGACATCATGTACATGACTCGACTACATCTTGATGCCGCGTGGGCTTACAACTTGACTCAAAATACGAGGATGAGATGGTCATTCTATACATTACATCCATTTTTATACCACAAACATTTACAAACCACCTGGAACGGTAGAAAGTCGTGCCATCTTTCTTGGACCGATGTAGAGTCTTCAAAAGGGTTCAACAAAAGCCTTCGACACACGAACGAAGCTTCACGAATGTCGCTTTGCTAGCTGGCGCGTTCCACTTGATTCGTAGCACCTGTGGAAAATGAGGATTAGTAAGTTCACATGTACTGGTGGGCGGCTAATTTAAATTCAAGTTCTCATTCGTTCAAGAAATTTTGTAAAACTTGTTATATACTTGATGGCATTTATAACCGTCCAGATGGATTGCATGATACCTATGATCATAAGTAGTGTCATCGCAAAAACTAGCACAAGGAGGAAAGGTTAACAAAGCACCATACACTATTACACTTCATGACCAACCAGAGAGAGAGAGAGAGAGAGAGAGAGAGAGAGAGAGAGTGTTACATACAATTGTTCTCTGTGTAACCTCTTATATATATGCAACTATCCATGTAGAAAATGTCTATGATGCCCTTCACTCATTTCCACATTATGGCAGGTACGTTATACACTTGGGAACCTAATTCATTAGGTACTTGAGATGCCAATCATTAATTCAACATGCTCACGTACGGGAACGGCAAAAGGAAACTTAGCTTAGTATAACATACTTAGAGTATCCATAACAAAATAGAAAGAGATTGTCATACTTCACTAATTTCCATAATAAAGTGAAATTTTTTGTATTACATCGATCATAATATATATATATATATATATATATATATATATATATATATATATATATATATATATATTTATTGTGGCGATCATTAATTGTGACAAATTCGTTTCCACTGAAACTCGAACTCTGACCACTTGCCTTATACATCTCTCTTAACCCCTAAGCCAATTCCCCCCTACAAGTTCTTCATTAGAGTGTAGATTCTTTTTCATGGGTCTAATATATAGTTGAACTACTTGATACGATTCTCTACGTGGATATATAGGCCACTCCTCGCCCCTTTTAGTCGAACACTCTTAGATGTTCATCCTCTTAGTTTGAATTAGAAGTCATGGTTTGGCGGGTCCACTCATATTGTGTTATATATAACTAGTATCCAGATAAGGAAGTCCTATTTAGATTCAGTTTTGTATGCATTTTTTTTATTGAGTAATGCTATTCGTATCTTCAAATTGTCCTCTCCAAATCATTCTTCCTTATGTGACAGCTGACGTGGCATGTTAAATAACATTACGTGTCATCTGACATGACAGTTGACATAGCAAATTTTAATCCAAAAAATTAGTTACACAATCTTTTTCATGTTAATGTTAATGTTAATGTTAATATTAATATTAGTGTTAATATTAATATTAATATAATATTGTTGTTAATGTTAATTTTAATTTTAATTTTAATTTTGATTTTGATTTTAAAATCTGCTATGTCAGATGTCATATCAACATGCCACGTGAGCTGTCACGTAAGGAGAAATGGCTTGGAAAGATAATTTGGAGGGACAAATAGTATTATTCTTTTTTATTGCTATGATTTGCTTCTAATTTAGGTATTGTTAGAAGAGACTATATAGTCAAAAATTCAAAGCTCAACTCCCAAAGCCCATAGCCTTTAAAAGCCCAATATATTTGCACCTTTTTTTAATATAAAAAAAATCTGGCGAACTCAGACTCTTGGATCCCACCTGGACCTTTTTCCATCATGGAATGGTTTTTTTGAAATTAAGTCATAAATGCAGTGAATTGTGTCTCAAAGGGTGAAAGAACATAATTATGAGCGATGACTCGAGGGAATATAGAGTCTTTTTCTCAAACATATTCATTGTTTGTTTTCGTCGATGGTTTTGTGGATGCATTTTTGTTCATATTTTCGATGAATGTTTTCATTGTTTGCTTTCATCGATTTTCGCATTTATATCAAATACTGAGAGAAAGAAAGAAAGAAGAATTGTATTGAACCTCTATTGATGCAAATGCAGGTGAACGAGTAGGCGGAGCTCGACTGTCGTGTGGAAGTTATCTTTCTCTCAACAATTCTCCAACAGATCTTCCGCTCATTTATCTTCATGCATAATAAAAGAACTACTTTCGTTTCTGCTTATGTCCTACGAGCAATGATCATTAACTAGAGGTTCAAAGATAAAATAAAACAAGTATATTGTTGTTAATCTGTTGTAAATAATGATGAAAATGTTGTACTGTTGTAACAAACAAAATGGAATTCAAGAAAATATTTGGGACGACTGAGTCATCAATTATAAAAATTCCTGGATTGGAAAGAACATAATTATGAGCGATGACTCGAGGAAATATAGAAATACAAACAAGAATGTGTGGCATAATTATTCAAGTTTTCTATTATCATGCATGTTATATTTAAAAAGGTAAGTTGCATATGCATGCATGGTCATGGTTAACTGTGCACAAGGTTTAAGTTTTCTCGAATGGTATGCACGACCATGAAACTGATTCAACCTAGGAGGAACAGAGATAATTTTTGCTAATATATAATGCACAAAGAATACGTGACCTCCAAGAAGGCTTGCTACCTGCACTGTGAGGAACATTGCATTTCTCATGAATAATACAAGATGGTGTGCTCACCAATGACCTTCATATAAACAGGTTACATTGCTAATGATATTGTTTGCATGGAAGAGTATTCAATCCATGTTTGTAAGAAAGAAAAATTGACCGTGGGCAAAAATTATCATTTAGTAATATATATTATTTTTTACATTTCTGTCATATGAATTTTTAATTGACCCTAAGGGGGCGTTTGGTATGCAGAATACTATATAGCCGGGAATTCTATATTTCCGGGAATCAAATTCCAAGGAATTAAATTCCCTGAAAAATTATATTCCCATGTTTGGTGACAATATAAATATTTTCGGGAAAAAAATAATAATAACGAAAAAAAAATGAACAAATATAAAGAACCGGTAAAAACGACAAAAAATCGGTTAAAACGAAAAAAATGGTACAAACGACAAAAATCGATAAAAACGACAAAATAAAAAAAACGACAAAAACGACCAAAAAAGCGACAAAAAATCGGTTAAAACGACAAAAATGACCAAAAAGCGACAAAAAATGTATAAACGACAAAAAATAACAAAAAAAGGTAAAAACGACAAAAATAACCAAAATACGACAAAAACGACATAAATCGGTAAAAATGACAAAAAAAACCAAAATACGGCAAAAACGACAAAAAAAAAACAAAAAATCGGTTAAAACGACAAAAATGACAAAAAAAAAAACGATTAAAAACGAAAAAAAAGAAATAATGTTCAAAACTAATCAAAATTGATCAAAAAAGAAGAAAAAAATTTAGACAATTTTTTTTTTGCCCGGACAAAAAAAAAATACCCACCTATTCTCAAGGGATAGAATTTCCATGTTTTGTGGGTAAACTATTTACCCGGGTATTTATAATTCCCGAAAATAATTTTTTTATAAGTCAAACAAACGTGGTAATAGATTTCCATCTTAAATTTTTCCGAAAATAAAAAAAATACCGCGTACCAAACGCCTCCTAAGTAAATTAGATGGGTTAGTTTAAATGTTTTAATCTCAGTTTTTTGTTTCAAGTGTATAGTCCGATAAAAGTGAGCGCAGAGAATATGAAGAGCTCTCTCATTGGGTATTAAGAGTTCTCTCATTGGATATTAAGATTTCGAAATATTTTCTCACTTAACCCATTTTCGACTGGATTATACTAACCACAAATTAACACAGTGCCACCGCTAGGAGCGGTGCACTATAGTTGCGTACTAGGGAAATACTTTAACCTCCGGCCTAAATTTTTTTACCCAAATCAATCTTGCTCTCGTGTTGCCATTTGTATATCCACGCACGATCAACCAAATAGCAAATCATTGCTTGTAGGATGTGGATCGATTCTGCATAATGGATATACAAATGAAATGAGTTGAGATAGTGTACTTGCTGAAGGTATTATCGAAACTTAACATATACGCTTAGGTCCGAGCTCTCTAGCCTAGTGGTATTAGAGTGGACACCAGGAGGGACCGGCAAGGTTCGAGTTCTCCAATTGTGTGTGTGAGTGGGATTTAAAAAAAAAAAAAAAAAAAAACATATACGCTTAGGTTACGCATCCGTACAAAATTAACTATATGTGTATCTAGAACAAATAAAAAAGTTGGTTAATTTTTTCACAATAGGAAAAGGTTCATGATTTCGAGCAACCATGGCCTATGCAAAGAGGGCATGAAAGTAAATATTACTACAAGGAGCAACATCTTATCTCTTTAGCATGAATGTGTCTCTGTCAA
Source organism: Iris pallida (assembly GCA_029216955.1). NCBI lineage: Eukaryota > Viridiplantae > Streptophyta > Magnoliopsida > Asparagales > Iridaceae > Iris > Iris pallida. Next base: position 1,557,468 of record JANAVB010041017.1, on the reverse strand, counting down.
GTTGGATTGAAGAATGGATCTAAGTTGGGAACATGAATCTTGTTTCTCTTAACCATTCTCCCACCATTAATTACTATTTAGCATTTCTTGTCATTCTCCATCATTTACTATTTTGCATTTCTTGGTTGCAGCACTCCAAGTGTTAGGTTAATTTCACTTATTCCTCTTTCTTTTGTTTCCTAATTTAATTATTAGTCTTGATGTTGTATCAAGAAGTCCTTTAAGTTGAAC